>OX411312.1:75820749-76420749 GCA_948150685.1 Rhaphigaster nebulosa | reverse complement strand
ATCATATGGAACCCCTTGGCCTGGAAATTAAATAACAATTAATTTGTTAAATAATCTTTGAAGTTTTAAGATAACTATGGTTATGACCAAGACCTTTAAATCCTCCATTACGATACAGGTGTAGGGGATATGATGGACCATTTTGCACCAAAGTACATCTTCGGTGTCATCAAATTCTTCCATGAGGTATTCGATTTGTGTTAGCGTATTGTACATCTGAAACATACTTACAATACTGTATTTCCAATAAATGTTTTTGTTAAAATACGTAATTAATAATCATGAATTGCAGTTAAGGTTATCATGTCATACATATTATATCTATGATCGTAAGGAATGCCGGTACCTTGGAAGAAGACCGGCACCATAAATAATAAAGAAGTTTTTTCATTATTAAATTTAAACTGATTTTTACAGGTTTCCTTACAGTTGTATAATTAATTTATTGAACCCATATGCAAGTAAATGCTAGGAGGTAACTTTTGTAAGGTATTTTTTTTATTCCAAACATATTTTCAGGCCTAAATTTTGTGACTTGTGATAATTTTGCTTAAAAAACAACTGCTCTCCAGCGGTGACTAGATGAATATTTTTGTGGCTTTCTTCATCATAAAAAAAAAAATCATGTTGTTTATTATGATTATAAAAAAATTGGAAAATCGTTAATTTGAGTTGTGCCGATCTTCTTTCAAGGTAGCGATATGTCAAAAGATGATAAAATTGAGTAATTAGAAGAATAAATTAGAAAAGAGTTTCTTCTTCAAGCTGGCACAAAGCCCCACAACTCTAAAATACCGGCAAACAACAAACCACGCTAACGTTTCGCCAATTCAGGCATCGTCAGATCTTGTTTGCCGGTAAGTTAGAGACTTGAGGCTTTGTGTTTTTGAATTTTCCAATTGTATTCTAACATAACATAGCATTATTTATTACCATGTCTCTTTTAAGTTTTGGCTCTTTTATGTTTATTTAAAAAAAAAGAACTTTAAAATTTACAATGGTGTTCCCTTCAGAGCTGCCCACTCTCCTCAAAGTGAAAGACGCAACACCCCTCCCCCTTAGTCCAGGATGTACCCACCATCCTCCAAACTTACCGCTAATCCCTTATTATTATTATTTATGAACATAATACTTTTTCTATATTATTCCTTATTATTATTATATGAAAATTTTATTATTTTTTTTTATAATGCGATGTTTGAAAAAATAGAGAAAAGTTTTGTTGTAGTTGTTTTGGTTCACACCAGTTTTTTGTGTCGCTGAACACCTATCTGAGCTTTGCTGACAGATATTTTGACCGGAGCCTTCTTTTTGTTGCAAAATACTTCAATTTTTTTTGTCCAATATCTCGGAAACTATTAGTTTTTGTGAGATCACCTGATAAGAAACTAAAGTAGACAAAATTTCTACATTTTTTGCCGCAAAATAATGTTTTATTGCTCTTTACGTCCGATTTCCATAAAAACTATCCAAGTTACCCTACTTTTGACTATGCTATTAAAGTTAATGAAATACACATTAAATACATGAAAAGTATCTATTACCTATGAACATTGTGCTTGAAGCGAGTTTCGATGCAAGTTTTCAATGTCAAAGTGAAAGGAAAAAATATGAAGACAAATGATGGAAATAAATTTGAGGGTGTGAATTGCAAAACTTTTTACCTCCATTTAATATTAAAATCGAGTGACAATGGTTATTATTACTCACTGAGTAATGAGTCTAAATATTTATTTTCTTACGTTTAAAAATCAATAGTTACAAAACTCTCTTCATCAGCAACCGGTGGACTGCATAACTACTTAGGCATAATTCTGCATTTAGAGCAGAATTCCACTAATTATAATACCACCGATTTCAAAAAAAGTCGGACGAGAATATGTGTTTTGTAGATTTCTGAAGCAGAATTCAGCTTTTTTCGTTCAGCTCGTTTTTATTTCAGGATGTCATGCTACGTTTTTCATTATTGTGATTTCAGCACATATTCGCCAATGATGTAGAAGTTCTCGTGAGAGCTGTTTAGTTCCCTGAGGATATTGTTTCTGTCGGGTTAAAATTTTTAATTTTGTCTGTTTTAATTTAAGATAAGGCTTTCGCAGGATCCTGAAACTCTGCTAATATCGATAAATTAAAAACCATTCCTTTGAATAATTTTAAAAATTAAGTTCTGAATGAGGATGTTTTGAAGTAAAAACATCGATTTATATTGATCAAAGAGGACAAAATTGTCTTACAGCCTCTTATATCATGTAAGAACATGACATGCTTTAAAAAAGTTCGGTTGTTAACAGCGTGCACTAGTTTTAGTTTTTGTTTTTTTATTACTGAAATTAAGCGACTAAGAGATAAAGAAGATACGTTTGTTGGGCCTCTATTTGTTCAGATACAACAAATATTAATGTGTATACTATTTATTTTTATGTACATTCTATGACGTTTAATATCATATCCATATATGACTATTCATAAGTAACGTAACTATGGATAGTTTTTATAGATATTTTCAGCGGATTAAATGTTGACAGGAAAATTTTTTATGGGCATAAAGTGTAAAACATTTTGTCTACCTACTTTAATTTGGTAGAGAAAGGTCTTGTTTGAATAAAACAATAGTTTCCAAAATATAGACGGAAAACCAAGATTTTGGGCAAAATATCTGTCAGGAAACCACAGGTTCAAGCTCAGAGATCCAAAAAACTAGAATGTACCAAATTTTTCGTCTACAACTAACCTTTTCCCTAATATGTCCTAGTTTGTCTGGACCACCACTCATATAATTTTAGTTTCAGTGTACTTTTTTTATATTTCTTCTTCAAACAACCGCTCCCTCTCACCCCCTCCCCACCCCGGGAAACCCCAAAAAAGCCACTTTTCGTCTCCCCCGAGAATTTTTACGACGCGTCGTAACCTCCCTCTATGGGCACTTTTATTATTTTTTTTCTAATTTTTTTAAAAGAAAACCAAAAGAGTTTCCCCTTCCAGCTGGTACCTCCCAAACAGCAACAGAAGAATAGTTTTCAAAAGGACAATATACATTACTCTCTCTTCTTAAAAAGAACTAAATTAAAAAAACTCATAAAACTTACAATCATATTCCCTTTATTGGACAAGTCTGGAGATAAACTGGAGGTCTTGTGTGGGTATGGAATTTATAATAAAAGGAAGAACGTACTTGCGATGGTGGTAATAAAAAAGCCTCTTCAACATGGCTCTATAATCTTTGGAGATCTTGGAAATAAATCGCATAAAGCACATCATTAATTTCATTTCGTATCATTCTCCAGCATTGACACCAATCTTTTAGGTTTGCTATATGTCATGGAAGAGTTTAGAATGCATAGATGCGCTGATAACACAGGATGGATTGGGTGTAGAAAAATTGGCTTTTTCAATAACATTATCTCAAGTACCTGGTGCTTTTTTCTTGCTTTTATTATAAATTCCATACCCACACAAGACCTCTCGTTTATAACTATTAAGCGACTTGTTCAATAAAGGGAACATCATTGTAAATTTTATGGTTGTTTTTAAGAAAAGAGTATAATATATATTGTCCTTTTGACATCTATTCTATAATCTCAAGGATACAACCTTGAGGAACACAGCAGTAGGCTGAGAAAAGAGAAATGAATAGGTAAAATTATTCTTTACTTTAAATGATCTGTAAATGAGATAGGAACAGGTATGAGAAAGTAAGATATTGGTTGAGAAAGAAAGGGGTAAGGAATTGATGGGGTGTGTAATCTTGATATGCCATTTTATAGCACCATTAAAATATGTCAACTCATGTTAACTCTTAAGTTGGGATATGGTTATTTATATAATAATTACATACCAAAGTTTCCGTCTTGAAGGTGTTGTACATTCTATTGAACTCTGCTATAAAGTCACTCTGTCCAGGTCCGGAGTCGAATTTAGCGACGAGACTCTTGTTGACAACTCTCCCATTGGCGAGGATGACTTTGAGGTTGAGCCTGTTGACGGTGGACAAGAAGTTCAGATTGTTTCCAACGGCTGGGACACTTTCAACGCTCACAACCTTCTCCAAGCAAGACTCCTTCCAGTTCTTCTTTAAGACGCTCTCCAAGATATTCTTGTCCATCTGAAAACCATATGTAACAGGTTTTGTCAGTGCTCTGGCGATGGGCCAGTATATCGTACTAACACAATGTTATGAATTCAGAACTGCCAAGTATACTGTTTTTGAAACTGGGATATCAAAGCTCGCATGAAAATTTACATAAGCGGTAAGTAGACTCTATATAAGGGGGACCTTCCTCTCCCCTACCCATCTCCAGCAGTTCCTGCTCTAACCAAGGACGTTTCTGCAGTATCTTGAAAATGTTAGCACTAAAGGAGAATGAATAACATATTATAGACTATTACTCTAGATTTTATTTTGTGTTTTAGAGAATAATCCAGATTGAACGCGGCTGAAACCAAATTGATGACACTGAAGGGCAATGAGAAAGCAGGGTTCCCTTTAATTGACGGTTAATTTGTTCGTCGGCGAATGCCCCTCCTCCCCTCCATACGGAATATCAGGAGGCAGGTTTACATTTATTAAAATTAAATTTTATGATTACCTAGCTGTACCCGCACGGCGTTGCCCGTGAAAAGAATTTCGAGTTAAATACCCTCCAAAATTTCAAGTTTTTTTGATTTTTTTTTTTTATGTTCAAATTTTAAAAGATAATGTTAGTAAGGGAAGACAGAACTATTGTTCTTATCACCATTCATCATCATGCTGCAAAGTTTGTGCAAACCTTTTACAAACAACTTTAAAAAAAGATAAGATTTAAGTTTAACTTTGATTTTTATTTTATTTATTATTTTTAATACATTAATTATACATTGCACATTTCATCATATTTTTTGCTAATGAAATAAATGTTAAAGTAAATAAAAAGTATTATAACGAACATAGTTATAGCATTTCCACATCAATTGTAACCTTTTCCAAATAAATTGTCACCTTTTCCATTTTAATTGCAACTCTTTCCATTTCAAATGTAACCTTTTTCAAATCAATTATAGAGCACAAAAAATTAAGGAATTTACTCTTGTTTAATTTAGCGTAGGTTGATGTTGCTAAAAAAATGCTTGATGGGATAAAAAACGAAAAAAGATAAATTTTTTGAGCGTTTTTCTTAGGCAAAAGTACTATAGGCCTGGACTACAGCCGTTAATATTAACATAACGTGTTATCAGTAATACGTCGGCAGAGCAACCCTCTTCACACTGTTTTACGAAATTTATTACAACCTGCAATAAAACTGTATGATATCGGCAAAAGATTTATTGCCATAAATTCAAAAAAAAAAAACCTAATGTTAATGGGGGTTTCAGATAAGGCCAGGGTGGACTAGCGTGGTTTTACTGTAGTTTAAATCTTTTATTTCTGTGTCTGAGTTTAAGATTTTACGTTTATTTTATTTTTTATAAGTTTATTTATTATTTCTTGTATTAAGTTTATTTTTTGTTGTTATTATTTCATTTTTTGTAAATATTGTACGAATGATTTATTTTATCACTATTACCATTGTCCCTGCTGAGACAGAATGTAATATTTCTCAATAAATAAATAATGATAAAAAAAAAAAAATCTTTTATTTCATTTTTATTTTATTTTATATCTTTTATTTAATTTTTTTACTTTTTTGGCCAAACATTTCATTGCTCTTCTACTTGTTTTATTAATTTTATTAATCATTTGATCAATAAATAAAAACAAAAGACCAATCGGTCACCAAATAATTTATTTTATTACACAGAAATTCCAAGTTTCGGGCAACTTTTTTCATGGCCCAAGCTGGTCGGAACATCGAATTGGTGTAAAATAAAAAAAAATATTTGGTGACTGATTGGCCTTTTGTTTTTATTTTCTGATTTCATTGTTCATAACGGCAATAAAGAATAATAATAATGAAAATATTGAAGGTACTCACGGAAAGGTACGAGGGCAAGCAGACTAAGAAATATAAGTAGATTATTTTATCAGTACACTATCCCCAGCTTGTGTCACTATTTCATCACACTCTTTAACAACTCAGACGTCGGAGAACTGAATTATAGGTCACCCACTCCACTCCACTGACGATCCTTATCAGTGGGTTAATGACATCAGTTTTATCTGTATTATACTTGTTTGAAAATTCAATATTTATTCTTTACTCCACCGTGCTTGCGTTACAGCAATTATACTAATCCCGCATCCAAATGATTAGGAAAAATTTTAAATTACTCCTGAAGAGCAAATATTATTGTGAATGACGAAAAATCAAGAGTGTTTTAGCCTTGTAACCCACTCTCTTAATATGTTTTTTAAGATTTTTTTCATAGTATTTTCTAAATAGATAATCATAATGTATAAACTTTTTTATGTAATTAATTATAATTAATAATATCCTGATAATTATCAGGATATAGTTCGAGGAGTCGAAATGTGCAAAGTCTGACTTGTTTTGCGAGTATTATGATTTTTTTTTCATAGCCCCTTATGAACATTTAATATCTAGATGTAGATTTATATCGACGTCGTTTTTTGAAAAAGGCTTTAGCGCCAAAAATTCTAAATTCAGGTTTCAATCGATTATGGGACGTAAACACTGCCTCTATCGATTCTATGGTCTAAAATTAATAAACTCTTAAAGTATTCAATAAAGGATAAAAAAATATATTTATATAGTTTTTTGGAAAAAATCGTTTCTGTGCTTCCTGACAGAACATAACTCGCGTGAACTTTTCACAAGAAATTTTTTTACGACCTTTTTATTTTTAAACATCAAATATCTCTAAATTTACTCTAGCTAGGACGAACTGAATGCTGGTTTATTTCATATCTCCAGTTTGAAAAATGATAGCGACTTGGTTCTTCCAAGAAAAAACATTTTAAGCCGTATTAAAAAAAAATTGATTAAACAAAAAAAAAATATTTTTAGACAAATAGATTTTTAAAAAACAATAAATTATTAAATAAACTAGCCTTTTAGATTTTTCATATCGAAAATAATGGCAGATTTTGATTCAGCATGACAAAAAACCTTAATGTTGAAAGTATCATCGCAAACAAAAAACAAAATTATTTTCAGTTCCGAGTGTGATCAAAATTTTTATTCTGCGAAATTACTTTTCAGTTTTAAGCTCTGTATATCCTCTTCGGTCTATCCGATATCGACATCCTATATTTTTTTAATTATTAAAAATATTAACTTAACTAAATAGCTCATTAGTCACTACATAGACCGTAAATCGTAATTATATCCTATATATACTTTAATTGTATCATCCTTCTCTCCTTCCTATTCCTATTGTCTAATATAATCCATAATTAATTTAATTTAAAAACTGTATTCTACATACTGTAGACCAAACCCTGGCGCATGCGCCAAACTTGGTGGAATTGGTGATTGCAAATGGCGCATTGCATCTTTGCTCCTGTATGTATGTGGATTTTGACCAGAGGGTCGAATCTATACTCTCTGGATGTCATGTCTGTGGACACAAGATAATACGGAATAACATCAACTGAAACAGTGTTTTCGTACAAATTTATAAACAATTATTAAATCATTTAAAAAAGTTAATTATGTCTATAAATATACTCCTTCTAGTTAGCAGAGAGAAGAAAAAAATTCAAGTTCCCAGCTGACCTCGCTCTGGTTCTAACTGTTGTCCAGAATTGTCTTTAACAAAAGAATTTACCGGAAACCCACCCAAACGGATATCGTTATAAACAATGAAGCTAGGAGACTGACAGCACATAAACTCGCAGCCTTTAATGGTTTACCGTCTTTTGAACGTAGCATTAAACGAAAAGAATTATAATAAAGAAATTGAAATAATATATTCCATAGCAAAAAACGGGTAACAACCGCTTTCAACCACATTTAAAAAAAAAAAAAAAAAAAAGATAATTAATGATATTTATTCAACAATCCCCGAAGATAGGCTCATCCTGAAACATTATGTCTTGATTCCATATTACGGCCCTATAGCCACCAAAATCGGAAATGAATTGAAAAAAATAGGATTAAACCCTGCATTTAAAATAGAAAAACCCTTTTCTCATATTTCCCTTCTCCAAAAGACAAAACAGACCCTTTCCAAAAAAGCGAAGTATACGAACTAAATTGTAATGACTGTGCAGCAAAATACACGGGAAAAACTGGAAGATCACTAAATCAGGAATATACACGTGCATATAATAATAAGATGGATAATTCCAACTTTGCAATTCATTTAATTGAAAAAAAAAAACATAAATTCATCAAAGACTAAGAAGTAAATTAATACATCACGTTGAAAACAGTCTCAAATTAAATATATATGAAGCACTTGAAATAATAAAATCCTTCAAATCCAATCCAGATTTTTGCTTAAATTACCAAATAAATATCTCCAATAGTCCAATTTTAAATTTATTCCTGTCAATAACAGAAAAAAAAATTACTGGAAAAACCCCTACCCTTAAACCGTTTACCTATAAACACCCCACCTTTCTTCCATTGCTAGTTCATTGCGAGAACAAATGAATACAAACTTTTCTGTTTGATACAATCTACTTAAACTTTGCTGAGTGCCAACATGTAATTGATTTCTTGTCTTAATTAACTTTAATTGTGGTATTAAGTTATTCCTTCCTCTCTCTCAAGCGAAGCAGATCCTAACATTATCTCTGTTTTCCAATCCCTAACTAAGAAAATAAGAAGGCAAAAAAAAGTGCTGTAGTTATATTGCGCATGGCATGCTAAGAGTTGTTCACCCCTGCTGTAAAAGTAGCGCTAGAAGGTTACAATACATATTTTCTATCACTGTCCTGATATTTATCCTTGTACTAATCCTAGTACATAGATTAATTTACTTAGCATGCTAAATAAGATTGTAAGTACTCCTAATAATAAATAGAAATTAATTTTAAAGTTTGACCTAGGAATTGTAAATAAGCCCACAAGTGGTAGATTTATCTTATTTATTAACTATCTGAGCAAAACCTATCCACAAAAGCTTTTATATCAGGTCCTATATCTTTTTCAAGTACATCAGGATTGAAGTATTCGTCGGCATATCCTTCCTTTCCTTCGGTTGCGTCTATCTTTACTTCATCACGTAGTTCATCCATTTTATCTGATTTTACCAAACTAGGGTACCAGGAGAGAGCCAGCATCAATCCGATGAAAGAGTGTTTTTCCATTCCATCTCTGATTTCCTCTATGTCGGGTTTGTTTCCCTGGAAGTGATACTTGTCCAAGGTGCTCAAGAGGGCACTGTGGTACGTCCTCAATATAAGATCGAAGTTGTCCCGTCGAACGGAAGGATTCACGGCCAGGTACAGCATGAAAGTCAGGTCAGCGCAAGGGGATCCGTAGTGCACTAGTTGAAAGTCCAAAAATCTGAAGAAAAATAAAAAAAATAAATTTAAAGAATCAGAGTTAAACTGAAATCAGAGACTCATTAGGCTATGACTTTAATTCAGTTGTAAGAAAAATTCTAAATTTTGTGTTAAAATATTCTAAAAAAATAGAATATCATATAGTTGGGACTATACGATATTATACTATTTATTAAAATAGTATTTGTACAGTATAATAAATATAATAATAATAATAATAATAAGCTCTTTATTTATTCTGGTGCAAGTCCCTTTAGAATAAAAATTACAGGCAATGATAGGTGGGCTTCAGAGCCTTAGAGTTATTGATATAGGAACATATGCGTTAACAGATAATTAAAAATAAAAAAATAAAATAAAAATAAAGAAAAGTCAATAAATAAATACAAATGAAAATTATAACAAGTCATAATGCAATAACTTCTAGCATATGAAATAGGTATTAATACTCTAATTGATTATGTCTTAAAACAAAAACCACACGAAATTCGTATGTTAATAAGATATGACAATATTATAAATGAAGGAACATATTCACAAATGTTGATTGAAATAAGAGAAAATCTATTTACAATGTTTTTTGGAACTGGATAGAAAATAAGTGATTGAACAAGCGGGATTTGAAGGTGATAAGAGTATTGGAGCGACGAATGGAAGGAGGAATGGAATTCCATAAGGATGAGAATCGGACAAGAAATGATCTGTCGAAAGCTGCGGATCGGTGGGCCGCTATATATAAATCTGAAGGCCGAGAACGGGTATGACGAGAATGAACAGAGGATTTGAATTGAAGGAGATCGAAAATATAGGATGGACGGCGGGATTGGATAACTTGGTAGAGGAAAGATGCAAGGATATACTTACGACGGTAGGAAGGATAAAGCCACTTCAACTCTTCGTAATATCGGGAGACAGAGGCGTGTAATATAGTGTAATATATATAAGTAATTAATCGTTCCTTAGGAAGAAGAGTGATATAATACGAAAGTGGAATTTTATGGGAAAAGTGTTCGAAGTTTGCCTATTTCGGTTCAACAATATCGTTCAACTCACTGATCATGAAAAAATCAAGTTGGACATTTTCTTTGGCGTGCGCACGAGGGGTGCCATAGCCAGTGTTGCCAGATTGGGTTTTATTCACCCTCTGGGGTATTTTTTATTTTTATAATAATTTATTCTTGTCTTATACTAGAGGGTAATTTTGGTTGCACTAATAGAGAAATAAGAAGAAAACATTAAGGATTAAAGTTTAGGAAAATTTAGATAAGTTTAGGATTAAAGTTGTTAAATTTAGGGAAAAATTTATAGAATTTTAGAGGGAAAAAGGGCTGTCCTAGCAGCACTGGCCATAGGTGCACAGGCTAATGTATCAGAAATATATATTTTTTCTCTATGAAACAGTAGATAAATGCTAAGTTTAAAGATTCAACTTAAAGAAAAGAAAAAAATAGAACTATAGTTCAAACACTTCAATTCAACTTTTTTTTTTAGTGCTAAATTTTTGGTTTAATTTTAACACTTAAATGCTAACTTTTACTTGTACTTTATTATGATACAGGGGGTAAAATACAAGCTGTTAACATATATATATATATATATATATATATATATATATATATATATATATATATATATATATATATTGTTATCCGTATGTTGTCAATATATACGTCATCAATTGACATCTCAAACTGACAGCAATTGACATCTCAAACTGACAGGAATTGACATCTCAAACTGACAGGAATTGACATCTCAAACTGACAGCAATTGTCATCTCAAACTGACAGCAATTGACATCTCAAACTAAAAAAAAGCTCGTTCTTTCAAAGCGATTTACTTTACACATTAAAATATTACGCTATCATCTTTATTCACTATTTTATTTGTACAGTACAAAAAACTTATCTATTATTCACAGCGATAAGATTCATCGCCCGACTGGGCAATATGGAAGAACCCCTCCTCCATATCCTCCAGTTAGTACACCCTCTAATAAAGAATGCTGCGCACGCCTATTATGTATATAGTAAACTACATTTAGTAAACTAATAAACTACATTAAGTAACTAGAATTTAACAATTCAGATGACTTTACCTCATTGAAATCGGCCGATTGTCCCAATTATATTTGATGACAATATTATTTTTTTGGCAGTCACCATGATTTGTGACATTAAATTTGGTTTCGTCCAGCTCTTTTAATTTTTGAAATCGTTCATGAACTTCTGTTTTGGAAATTTTTATTTTTTCTACAATTGATTTCCTAAAACACAAGTATATGTTCATATGAAACAAGTAATAGATCATGTACATCACCATAATGTGTCAATTCTTAGCATTCATTTCAAAATTATTTCGGAATCTTTTTCTTGTGAGTTATATAACATTATGTACGACTAGGAAATTCTCCAATGTTCTACTTTTTCTGATACACCGTTCAAAAGAGCGTTTTATATTTTTTGCCTCACCTGGCTTGAACGTGGGCTCGTGTTTTTGGTGTCCAATACCTTATCCTCTCCTAAATAATAAGTTAGTTATAAAAAGTTAGATTTTATTATTTTCAATAAAGATCCTTCTATAAAACGAGAGGATACAAGAGTGCTGGGGGGTACATCAAACAGATGAGGGAAGATAGTGAGAGACTGAAAATAACAGACCAATACTGTTTCGGTAGGGATGACTATGGGAGAAGACTAAAAGAAATCAAGGTCCTTGTGGGAGAGAGAGATGCGAGAAAAGGAGTGCCGTGGACCGAAAAAATAAGGAAAGAACAATCGGAAAGAATGAGGAAAAGGTGGGAAGAAAGAAAGAAGGAGAGAAGCGTTATGAAGGGAACTGAAAATAATGATATTCGCGTGGTCTCTAAGGCCGTTCGGTGAAAAAAAAAAGATCCTTTGTAATCGACGAATAAAAAAAACTAAAAAAATAAATTTGATGTTACGTTTCAAGATACTTAGAATAAAAAAATCGACTAAAAGAAATTCCGTCGGCCCGCTCTTCTCCAATACTAGTGGGCCGATTTATTTTAGATTTGGCACCTGAACAACCTAGGATGATCCTCGGAACTCGGCCAATTAGATGCTTCAGAGCCTATATCCCACCCATTTATGAAGATAGAGGAAAAATACAGAATATTCTGGAATCCTTAAAGCAAAGCCTAAAAAAAAAAAATAATTAATCATTTTTTTTGGTACTATATAATTATTTGAAAATAATAAATAATAGTGTTCAGATTTTTTTTTTATTTAGGACTTTTTTAATTCAGAATTACAAGATCGGAAAAGGTCACATTAATTCAGAAAAATAAAATAAATTACATCAAATTAGACAAATTTTGTTTAAGAATAATTTCATGATTTTCGTTATTGCAGGGGTACCCAGCCTATTTAAAACGCGTCCCATAACCAAGGGTTCCTTATATGAGTCGTGCCTACCTTCACAATAATTATTTTAGTTACTTATATTGGCCTATCACCACAACACGATTTATCATCAGATCACACGCGTATAATTCCTGTTACTCATGTATGCTTGGGCCAACTCACCAGCTCGGATCCCATAATTTTTTGACGCCTTCTCTTAGTGCTATCACGTCCCAGTACATGTATTCGTGCAGTTTTTCGTTACCGAACATAAACCAAGTTTTTAATCCTTGCGGGGACAGTCCTCTTCCCTCAAGTGCTTTACACATGCCATGGTACCTTCCCAGGGAGTGCACTGCCAACAAAGTGTGTTCCAAGTCGTAGAATTGTTCTCCTTCGATCATATGGAACCCCATGGCCTGCAAATTTTATCAGGATTAATTTGTAAATAGTTAAATAATCTTTGAAGTTTTAAGATAACTATGGTTACGACCAAGACCTTTAAATCCTCCATTACGATACAGGTGTAGGGGATATGATGGATCATTTTACACCAGAGTACATCTTCGGTATCTTCGAATTCTTCCATGAGGTATTCGATTTGTGTTAGCGTATTGTACATCTGAAACATACTTACAATACTATATTTCCAATAAATATTTTTGTTAAAATACGTAATTAATAATCATGAATTGCAGTTATGGTTATCATTTCATACATATTATATCTCTGATCGTAAGGAATGTCGCTACCTTGGAAAAAGACCGGCACCATAAATAATAAAGAAGTTTTTTCATTATTAAATTTAAACTTATTTTTACATGTTTCCTTACAGTTGCGTAAATAATTCATTGAACCCATATGTAAATGTAAATGTTAGGAGGTAACTTTTGTAAGGTATTTTTTTTTATTCCAAACATATTTTCAGGCCTAAATTTTGTGACTTGTGATAATTTTGCTTAAAAAACAACTGCTCTCCAGCGGTGACGCGATGAATATTTTTTGTGGCTTTCTTCATCATAAAAAAAAAAATCATGTTGTTTATTATGATTATAAAAAAATTGGAAAATCGTTAATTTGAGTTGTGCCGATCTTCTTTCAAGGTAGCGATATGTCAAAAGATGATAAAATTGAGTAATTAGAAGAAGAAATTAGAAAAGAGTTTCTTCTTCAAGCTGGCACAAAGCCCCACAACTCTAAAATACCGGCAAACAACAAACCACGCTAACGTTTCGCCAATTCAGGCATCGTCAGATCTTGTTTGCCGGTATGTTAGAGACTTGAGGCTTTGTGTTTTTGAATTCTCCAATTGTATTCTAACATAACATAACATTATTTATGACAATGTCTCTTTTAAGTTTTGGCTCTTTTATGTTTATTTAAAAAAAGAACTTTAAAATTTACAATGGTGTTCCCTTCAGAGCCCACTCCCCTCAAAGTCAAAGACGCAACACCCCTTCCCCTTAGTCCAGGATGTACCCACCATCCTCCAAACTTACCGCTAATCCCTTATTATTATTATTTATGAACATAATACTTTTTCTATATTTTTATTATATTAACATATTATTATTATTATTATTTATAATCCGATGTTTGAAAAAATAGAGAAAAGTTTTGTTGTAGTTGTTTTGGTTCACACCAATTTTTTGTGTCGCTGAACACTTATCTGAACTTTGCTGACAGATATTTTGACCGGAGCCTTCTTTTTGTTGCAAAATACTTCCATTTTTTTGTCCAATATCTCGGAAACTATTAGTTTTTGCGAGAAAATCACCTGACAAGAAATTAAAATAGACAAAATTTCTACATTTTTTGTCCATAGAAAATGTCTTTACGATCAACCGTTAAGCCACTAGAACTTGTTGAAAAAGTATAAAAAGTGGCATAAAAGCGATTTATGGCTCTTTACGTCCGATTTTCATAAAAACTATCCAAGTTATTCTACTTTTGACTATGCTATTAAAGTTAATGAAATACACATTAAATACATGAAAAGTACACATTACCCATGAACATTGTGCTTGAAGCGAGTTTCGATGCAAGTTTTTAAAGTCAAAGTGAAAGGAAAAATTATGAAAAATATGAAGACAAATGATGAAAATGAACTTGATAGTGTGAATTGCAAAACTTTTTATCTTCATTTAATATTAAAATCGAGATAACAATGGTTATTATTACTCACTGAATAAATAGTCTAAATATGTATATTTTTACGTTTAAAAATCAATAGTTACAAAACTCTCTTCATCAGCAACCGGTGGACTGCATAACTACTTACGCATGCCTACATCACAGTCTGAAAAAATGAAAGGAAACCTAAAAGATTGGTGTCAAAGCTAGAGAATGATGCAAAATGAAATCAATTATGTGCTTTATGCGATTTATTTCCAAGATCTCCAAAGATTATAGAGCCATGTTGAAGAGGCTTTTTTATTACCACCATCGCAAGTACGTGGTGCATTTTCTTGCTTTTATTATAAATTCCATACCCACACAAGACCTCTCGTTTATAACTATTAAGCGACTTGTTCAATAAAAGGAGCATCATTGTAAATTTTAAGGGTGGATTTTTTTTTTTTTTTTTTTTAAGAAGATAGTATAATATATGTATTGTCCTTTTGACATCTATTCTGTACTCTCTAGGATACAACCTTGAGGAACAGACCTGCAGGCTGAGAAAAGAGGAATGGCTAGGTGAAATTATTCTTTACTTTAAATGATCTGTAAATGAGATAGGAACAGGTATCAGAAAGTAAGATATTGGTTAAGAAAGAAAGGGGTAAGGAATTGATGGGGTGTGTAATCTTGATATGCCATTATAGCACCATTCAAATATGTCAACTCATGTTAACTCTTAAGCTGGCATATGGTTATTTATATAATAATTACATACCGAAGTTTCCGTCTTGAAGGTGTTGTATATTCCATTGAACTCTGCTAGAAAGCCACTCTGTCCGTTCCCGGAGGCGAATTTTGCGACGAGACTCTTGTTGACAACTCTCCCATTGCCGAGGATGACTTTGAGGTTGAGCCTGTTGACGGTGGACAAGAAGTTCAGATTCTTTCCAACGGCTGGAACACTTTCTACTCTCACAACCTTCTCCAGGCAAGTCTCCTTCCAGTTCTTCTTTAAGACGCTCTCCAAGATATCTTTGTCCATCTGAAAACCATATGTATAGATAGAAGATTAGAAACAAGTGTGCTACTCCGACAGTGATACAGATGGTAAACAACCTGTTGTTGTTTATAAAAAAAAACTTCATATACAAACGTTAATGTTATTTTGAAAATAGAATGAAATAGGGAAAACCATGATGAAAATAGGGAAACCATGAAATTTATTTAGGCGAAACTTTATTGTGGTTTATAATTTTTTTTTCCTATTTACCTTATTCCTTGAAACTGTTGAACATCATATCGACATTATACCTGCAAAACCTCGTAAGTGATAAGATAAAATGTACGAGGTTTCGTAGGTATACTGTCGATATTGTAGAATATAGTTTTAAAGGCCAATTTTAGTTTTAGATGTGAATCCAAATTAACGCGGGTGAAACTCGAGGGGTACAGCTAGTTGTTTAATATTTAAGAAATAATTTTCTAATAAAAATAAGTTATTATTTAAATATATTATACAAATTTGCTTTTGAAAAAAAAATCAGACAAATTTATGCTAAAATGCAAAATTCTAAGCTGAATACACCAGTTTTGAGAGTAAATTTACCGTTGAATGACATGGCAGATTTACATTTAATAAAATTAAATTTTTTTGTAATAAAATAAAATTAATGATTACCTACCTGTACCCGCACGGCATTTACCGTGAAAAGAATTGCGAGTTAAATACCCTCCCAAATTTCAAGTTTTTTGATTTTTTTTTTATGTTTAAATTTTAAAAGATAATGTTAGTAAGAGAAGACAGAACTATTGTTCTTATCACTATTCATCATCATACTGCAAAGTTTGTGCAAACCTTTGACATACAACTTTAAAAAAAAGATAAGATTTAAGTTTTTTTATTTTATTTTTTTTTATTTATTTATTGAAATTTACAAATGTATTACAATCATACAATAAGTAAATGTGAAGTTCGTATATAAGACATGATAATGACTTATGAAGGAACCACCCATTAGTAGCACTTCAATGGATATTTTAAGTTAAAAGGTCCCGAGGCCATCTTCTTTTCAGACGCCTCAGAGGATTATCAGGAATACATAGGGATGAAAGGCTACGAACAAGAGGGTTGCTGTGGGTAAGGAGTTTGGAATTAAAGGAGGTATATCTATTTCGGGCTAAATCTGCAACAAATGGAATATTGAGGTCTTTATGGATAATTTTATTTGTGACGAAATAAGGAGCATTAAGGATTTTTCGAAGGATTTTGGATTGTAAGGATTGGATGCGGGAGGAATTCGATGGTTTAGTGGTGCCACAAAGTTCTATTCCGTATGTCCAAATAGGACTGATAATGGTGATGTAAATGAGCTTTTTGTAGAAAATCGGTAATTTGGAGCGTTTGTCAAGTAAGTGTTGTAGTAGTCGGAATCTACGAGCAGTTTCTTGTCGTTTCAGTTTTGTATGAGATTTCCATTTCAGACGTTTGTTAAGATGGAGACCTAGGTAGCGGATCTGTTTGACAGGGATAAATGGTATATTATTAAAGGATAATGTAGGACAGGATGTAGTGGGTTTACGACGTAGGGTAAAGGTGATTTAATGGGATTTGTTGGGATTAATTTTAATTCTCCAGTTTTAACACCATTTTTCAATGGCTGTGATGTGTGACTGCAGGGTTTGAGATGCAGAAAACAGTTTTCTGTCAAATGATTGACTAATTTTTTATAATTATCTTTATTCGTAGTATTTATTTTGATGTATTTTAATCGGGAAAACATTTGAAATTGGTTTGTCCACCATAAAATATTGAATATTGCTTACAAATATTGGAGGTGGTTCTGGATCAGAGAACTGCCGGTGAGTGGTTGATTCCGTTGTATTATTTAGGGCTGCGAACTTGTTGCTTGTTGGTATGGTAGGAATTGTTGATGTTGATTCTATTTCATTAGTTGCTACAGATTTACTGCGGGTGTTAGGTGGTGAAATTTGTTTGGATTTTACTTTTTTATTTGGCGAATTCCGAGCAGAGCCGGGTGCAGCGTTTCGTGGAGGGCTCGTTTCTTCAAATATTGCGAGTCAATCTCGCTTATTTCGGAAAAAGCCGTCTCTTCATCCGTGTCTATATTCGAGGATTTATCCATTTTAATTAATATAAATAAATTGTAGAGAATGTAAAATTAAAATTTAACTTCTAAAAGAAAAGTACATAAAAAATCTGGTGCGGTGTGCGCATCACACAACTTTCCCTCACTGTCCTATAATATTTATCTTTTTGATACAATTTTAAATAGTTCACATAAACACTGCTTCTAATAAACTCAGCAGCATTCACTTCTTCTCCCACTTAAGTACAATAAAAAAGTTTTTTAAACAATTTTAGTACAACACTTCTCTATCCTTTGCATGATTTTTAAGCAATGCGCAAATAAAATATTCTTTTCATCATAACTTTTTCCCTGCAATTCCTCGGCGATTTACTACATAAATGAAAAGTTAAAGGCCTTTATGAAGAATAATTTTTGAAAGTTTCATCAAAATAGTTAAATCCGTTTTCGAGAAAAATGCAAAATCCATGATATAATAGCTAATTCCGGTTAGTCCGATGCGCTGTATCTTTGCTAATACTGATCCGATTTTGATGATTATTTTATTATTTTTTAGATACTGTAATTATCTTTCATAAAATTCTATACATAATTTACCGTAAAATGCATACTTACCTATGCCTACTTATTACCTATGCGCAAATAAAATGTTCTTTTCATCATAACTTTTTTCCCTGCAATTCCTCGGAGATTTACTACATAAATGAAAAGTTAAAGGCCTTTATGAAGGATTATTTAGGAAAGTTTCATCAAAATCGTTTGAGCTGTTTTCGAGAAAATTGTAAAAAAGTGTAAAATCAATTATATAAAGTGGCACTTCCGGTTAGTCGATTTTGACGAAAATGTTGCTGTAACATCACATGCATGTGCCAACCTTAAATACGTAATTTCAGTATCGTACAACCTTTCGTTTTTGAGCTAGACTGTTCACATACACATAGAGCATTTTGGGAGACTTGGTCATTTGGATCCAGGAGATCTTAAAACGTGTATTTCCGTCGAAAACTCGAATTCGGAAATTTTCACGATCGCAATACTTCCCCTTACTATATACTTCGTATGTAAGGGAAAGTTAAAAAATAATACAAATTAAAACATTCTATGGATTTATAGGAAAGAAAAAATAAAAAATAAAAAGGAGTAATAAGTCTATGAATTTGAACTCGTGACAACCAGACGACGAGAACGATCTATGGCGCCTAGACCACTGAACTACCTAAGATCTGATAAAACTCTGTTCTATCTATGAAAGCAAGAGGCCAGTAGGGAGCAGTTAACAGACGGCCTTGCCACGTGGCGGATCTCTCTGGTCTATGAGCACAACTTCTCACTATTAAAGTTAATTAAGGAGCACTCACCTCACTCAAGTTATTAAAACATTGTTCACCTTTATAGAAAATCGATGTTTACAAAGTTGCTGATCAGTACACGCGCTAATATCACTACGATTACTGAAATAGTACAGAGCAATAACAGAGCATTACTTCAGTTGCGGCCATGACACTTATCAGATTTAAGTTTAACTTTGATTTTTATTTTATTTTTAATACATTAATTATACATTCCACATTTCATCATATTTTTTGCTAATGAAATGAATGGTAAAGTGAATAAAAGTATTATAACGAACATAGATATAGCATTTCCACGGCAATTGTAACCTTTTCTAAACAAATTGTCATATTTTCCACGTCAATTCTAATCTATTAAAAAAAATTGTCACCTTTTTCATTTTAATTGTAACTTTTTCCATTTAAAATTTAACCTTTTCCAAATCAATTATAGAGCACAAAAATTTAAGGAATTTATTCTTGTTTAATCTAGCGTAGGTTGAGGTTGCTGAAAAAATGCTTGGTTTTCAAGCTAGGGAAGAGGGACCCGGCAGAGGGACCCTCTTCAAACTGTTTTACGAAATTTATGGCAACCTGCAATAAAACTTTATGTTATAGGCAAAAAATTAATTGTCATAAATACAAAAAAAAAAGCTACTGTTAATGGAGGTTTCAGATAAGGCCGGGGTGGATAAGCGTGGTTTTACTGTAGTTTTAATCTTTTATTTCATTTTTATTTTATTTTATATCTTTTATTTAATTTTTTTATATTTCTTTTTGACCAAACATTTCATAGCTCTTCTAGTTGTTTTATTAATTTTCGGTACCATATCATTTGATCACTAAATAAATATTTGATGTGGACAACACATGACTTCCTTGTACGCCTATTAAACTATAAATCGGTGGCTCAAAAAGTGAACCTCAATTTGGTTCCTGGTTTCCGAAGATTGCAGTCTCTCAAAAACGACACGGCGTCGCGATGTCCATCTGTTGAGACACTCACAAACAAGCTCTTGTTTCTGGAGGTCTCATTCCATTATTATATTACGTTTTCTTTCAGTAGGTAAAAAGTAAAAACTGCCAATGTCACTAGATAAAGCATTGGAAATCGAAAATTTCGACATTTTAGGTGGAAGAACCCACATAACTTCTATCTTATTCTCCTGCTACTGACTTGTTCCTCTCACAAATGGCAAAGAAAACCAGTATTTTACACTCAATTTTAACACTTAAAACAAGTAATAAGAATGTTTAATTGGAGTGGAAACCAAATTGCGTTTGTAACCTTTATTACCGAAACATACATGATTTATGTATTTAATTTAAATATCATTTTTGATATAAGCTTATTATGACCTTCAAGTAAAGTACTCTTTTCGGCTCAGCAATTTTAACCAAAATATAGTAAAAACATTGATATCGATATAAAAGTCCTATTTACCAAATTTTAGAGAATTTACATTATATTTTAATATAATTTTTGATGAAAGTCTAATATGACCTTCAAGTAAAGTAACACTTCCGGTTTTCCAAATTTGACCAAAATCCAGTATGTTATTGAAATCAATATATAAATTATAAATACTAAATTTGAGAAGTTTGGTATAGTATTTTAATATAATTTTTTATGGAAATCAATTATGACAATCAAGTAAAGTACCACTTCCGGTAATCAAGCAGTGACTAAAAAGAGAGGCTCACAACTAGATTTTACAACAATCCTAAATTCAAAATTACAACTTTCTACAGCTAACCGTTTTTGAGAAATACGAACGTACGGACGTACGAACGTACGTACGCACAGACGCCACGGCGAAACTAGTCAAAATGGATTCAGGGATGGTCAAAATGGATATTTACGTCGAAATCTGAAAACTGAAAATTTCCGCGATTATAATACTTCCTTTACTTCGTACAAGTAAGTAAAAACAAAAGGCCAATCGGTCACCAAATATTTTATTTTATTACACAGAAATTCCAAGTTTCGGGCAACTTTTTTCAGGCTTGATCATGGCCCAAGTTGGTCGGAACATCGAATTGGTGTAAAATAAAAAAAAATATTTGGTGAATGATTGGCCTTTTGCTTTTATTTTTTGATTTCATTGTTCATAACGGCAATAAAGAATAATAATAATAAAAATATTGAAGGTACTCACGGAAAGGTACGAGGGCAAGCAGACTAAGAAATAAATAGATTATTTTATCAGTACACTATCCCCAGCTTGTGTCACTATTTCATCACACTCTTTAACAACTCAGACGTCGGAGAACTGAATTATAGGTCACCCACCCCACTCCACTGACGTTCCTTATCAGCGGTTTTATGACATCAGTTTTATCTGTATTATACTTGTTTGAAAATTCAATATTTATTCTTTACTCCACCGTGCTTGCGTTACAGCAATTATACTAATCCCGCATCCAAATGATTAGGAAAAATTTTAAATTACTCCTGAAGTGCAAATATTTTTGTGAATGACGAAAAATCAAGAGTGTTTTAGCCTTGTAACCCACTCTCTTAATATGTTTTTTAAGATTTTTTTCATAGTATTTTCTAAATAGATTTTATATCATAAATGATTTTAAATCATAATGTATAAACTTTTTTATATAATTAATTATAATTAATAATATCCTGATGATTATCAGGATATAGTTCGAGGAGTCGAAATGTGCAAAGTCTGACTTGTTTTGCGAGTATTATGATTTTTTTTTCGTAGCCCCTTATGAACATTTAATATCTAGATGTAGTTTTATATCGACGTCGTTTTTTAAAAAAGTCTTAAGCGCCAAAAGATCTTAATTTAGGTTTCAATCGATTTTGGGACGTAAACACTGCCTCTATCGATTCTATGGTCTAAAAATGACGGAAGTACCAAATAATAACGTCTCTAAATCGTCATTCTGGCACCCCCTCCTTAGTGCCGTCAGCAAGGAGGAACGGCCTCGACCCATCTCGCCCACTGATCTCTGTCGACCTTCTTCTCATATCCACCATCCTGCTTCCTCTGGCTCGCCCAAGTCTCTCCAGATAGTTGTGATACATCATCCTGGGTCTGCCTCTGAGTCGCCTTTCCTCTGGTTTTGCTTCCAAGAGCCGTTTAGCATTTTGGTTGTCGCCCATCCTGTAGACATGGCCAAACCATTTCAGTTGGCGTTCTTCTATAATTTCTTTTAATGGTCTTACATTCAGTTCCTCCCTTATTCTCCCATTACTCCAGCAGTCTCTTATTGTTTTGCCAAGTGCTCTCCTAAGGTACCTCATTTCTATGGCCGTTACTTTGCTGGCGTGTTTATGAAGGACAGTACAGCTCTCCGCACCATATAGAAGGACAGGCAGAAATAGTGTTTTAAATAAAGCTATTTTCGTTTCTTTCTTTATCTCCTGTTTCCCTAATATTGTAGTGCAGATGGAGTAGATCACATCATTAGCCTTCTTGACTCTATGTTGAACCTCTTGGTCTATTCTCCCATCTCGTGCCCAGGTACTGGAAATTATCTACCTTCTCTAGCGGCTCATTATTGCATGAAATATGAATCGGGTCTTCCCCGTCTCGGCCGATAACCATCACCTTACTTTTAATAGAATTTATTTCCATCCCTTTCCTCTGGATATCTTCCGACTATTCATTGACAGCCACCTGAAGCCTTTCCTGGGTGTCAGCAATCAGGACCACATCATCCGCATATAGGAGAGCTTGTATCTGTTCAGGAATTAAATTCCAGTACCCCACTGTTGCCCTTGGTGTTCTTCGCTTGCAGACTTTCCATCCTTCATCCATGCATATTATGAAAAGAAGTGGGCTTGATGACTATTATAAAACCTAAATGGCTCTGATTCAGTCCCGTTTAGCCGTATATATTCACATGGGATCCTGGTATTCCGATTTGATCGCAGTGATGAGTGTGGCTGGCACCTGTTTTTCATGTAGTGCATTCCAAATCTCTTGACGAATCGAATCGAATGCAGCCTTCAAATCCAGGAACGCCCAAAAAAACTTTCTTCCTCTATCCCACGCTTTCTCAACAACCATTCGTAGTGAGAAAATAGGGATGGTCGAGCTGGTTGGCGCGCTTGCAAAAGTGCATTTGCTCACAAACCCAAAGGTCTTGAGTTCGAATCCCGGTACCGGCATTGCTTTAATTTAATTAATAATTCAATTCATTAATTTAATTCATATCACCCCTTCCTCCCGAGAATGTGAGGCTCGTCAGCCTACTGGAGGCAACTCACATAGGCCAGACGTAGGAGTGATGACTCTACCTACGTGTGCGTGTACCTAAAAAGCGAATCGCGGTGTGGTTTTCCAGGACGTAAAATAGCCACCCGGAGGCGGAGGTTTGGTCCTTGCGTCCATATTTCTGCTTCGGGGAAAGAAATATACACGAGGACGCACCTGCTGACTCCGAACAGCCATAACCCGTGGATCTTGACCGGTTTGTCCTTGAACCCGAGTAAGTCGGTGGTAAGGACACTGCCGAATTGGCCCCAAAGGGACCGGTTATGGAGCTATGGATAGCCTGCCGCTGCACCATGGAAATCATGACTCCCTCCTGGCTGTCTGTTCTCCCGCAAGCAATACATCTCTGTATGAATAACACATCGCGCGGTATATATATATATATATATATATATATATATATATATATATATATATATATATATATATATATATATATATATATATATATATATATACTTTTATTGCATTTGTAAACGCAGATAAGAAAACTCCTGGAAAACCTGTCATTACAGCATCCTCATCATTTCTACTGTGTATATAAGGAAATACTAATGTGTATGAATGAATGAATGAATATTTTTTTTGCTTTCGGGGTATACCCCATACAAATAGAGTTGGCTACAATGATGATGGCTACAATAACAATGATTTGCTATACTAATTTTGTGAAAATATTTATTAAAGTCAGAAATATTATTTGACTACGTTGCTATGTCAACGTCATCTAAAAATACGTGAAAGCATAAGTAAACAGAGATACAATAATATAATACTACATATAACAATATAAAAATAAAATATTACTATAGCATAAACAATGCATAAATAAATACTTTCAAACAGGTTCAATACACTAATAATATAATACAATAATAATATATGATACATGTAGAGACCCGCTACAAGATCAACAAAATCATTCATTGACAATAAACGATTTCAATCTACAACATTGCCTAATGTAGTAAAACAGATTCATAAGGAGATCGCTATTGCCAATTCTAAATAATTCTACATAATTTGATTTGTCCATATTTACGGAATCAGGCAGGTAGTGATGACGGAAAGGTGTATAGATCGGCCACCGGGCGAAAATATAGAAAAGATCCTCTGGCTCATTTAAATTGCAGATAGAGCAGTTTTCTTTCGGTTTGAAATAGTAATAGATATTATTAAATGTTAGTTTAATTATATAGTTGCCGGATAATCTGATTTGCACTAATGTTTTAGTCATAGGGAACGGGGAATTTAGTGCTAGATATGGCTGAGGCTTATCACTTTCTAAATACATGAGAGGATATAATGGACTGTATTTAGGGGGATCAGTTTTTGTTTATCTCGCTTCTCCATGGAGCTTTTAAATAGTCTTAGTGTTTCGTCCATTTAAGTCTGAAACACACCAGGGTCCTCTAATTCCAAGATTGACTGTTTATTTACAGAGCACAATAGAGTGTATAACTGATTCAGCCAATTGTATTTCTGAACATTTTTTGTCTCATTGCATGTTTCCTTCAATTTGTTAAAACAATTTTTTGGAAATCTGCCACTACTCATTTTCAGAATTTTTTGGATCCAGGACAACGCTAATTTCAGTACTGTAACGGAACAATGGGGAACACTAAACTCCAATCTCATTATCCAGAAAGGTGTATTTTTATTAAATGAAAATAAACGCTTATAAAAATTTTAATTTACACTTTCCAGCCTGTCCATATACCTTAGGCTCCATAGTTGTACATTATAGTACAGAAGGCTCATGGCAATTGCGTTATTTATTTTTATTTTATTTTCCCAGGATCTGAGTTTAGATTTCCTGCAGCGGTAGGAAAATAAAACCTTGGCTATAATGTTCAATGCGCTGTATCTTTGCTAATTATGATTTCGATGATTTTTTTTTTTTTGTCTTTCAGGAATTTCAATGATCTATCAAATGAGCATTCATATAATCGGCGAAAATTGTGTAATTTGCGAGTTATACGGAAAGTTGGCACAGCCATCTTGGGAAAAAGTGATTCTTCGGCTTTTACGCATTCATTACATCGATATCGGTAGATTTTATTATCACGAAACCATATAGAAACCATGAAGATGATATTGTTAAAATTTGGTAATATGGTTCTATTAGAGATTAATGTTTTTGCGGTTAGAGCTTACAATCGAAAAACGGACTGTCCTTTTATATAATAGCACAATGTACTCCCGTCTTACCTTTTATCAATGATACACTGAATAATACATACGTTGACGCAACAACTATTTTCACGAAACATCAAGATCCTAAAGAGACCTCACTAACTTTACATCACTTACATAAATTACATGACACGTAAAACTACTCAAAATGCGACTAAATCATGAAAAACCTGAACACATAACATTCATCCTTAGAAGAAATACCTGCCCTCCAGCTTATATCGAAAACAACCAAATTCTTTAGTTGGACAGAATAAACCAAGAGGGGGGACATAGGGCCCACATGTTGAAGTGAAACAGAAGATCCTGAACAAACGACTCAAACTTGTGTACTCACTTTTCCCAGATCTTCAAAAATGAAACTGAAACAGAAACAAAATACATACACATACTTACTTAAACCCTCCAAAAAAACCCACCAACGAAAATTTCAAGCTTTCCAATAAAAGATATTACGACTCACAACATAAATACCTTCGTTTGTGATTAACAAATCTTGGCTGAAATCTAATGACTGCCGACTAACACTCTCTACTAACCATTTCATACTAACGGGCATAACAAGTTTCTGATAAGAAATATGGCTATAGCTGATATGTACATGAATAAGAGGAGGAGACTGAAAATACGCTGGATGAGAGATCTCCTTTGTTAACTAACCAAAGTATCTGAATCAGGCGAGGAAAGAGGTGTTGCTCGGAGCTATCCTTCCCGTTGTCTGGCATCATCATTGTGTGAGTTCATTATTTTCCCTGATTACCAGACCTTTTTCTGATTGTGAATAAACTCTTTCGCAAACAAGTGCGAATTTATAATTGATAACAAAAAAAAACTAAATTAAATGTATTATATTAGTGGTTTTATTATTTATTATTATAATTTATAATTTATTTATAATTTATTATTTATTAATTATTATTATTATAATTAAAAAAATAAATAAACAGGTGAGTTGTAATATAGAACGCTACTTATCTCTTCTTATCGTTTTTGCAAATAGACGATCCATCGTACTGAAATGTTTTGGTCGTATATTTTGATGAAACAGATAAGAAATTGGTAAGTACAGAAAAATATAGCCATATATTTCATAATTTAATGAAAAAAGATAATATTTAAGTGGAAATTTTAAATTAAAATAAAAAATGTATACTAATGTATTGTAGGGTACTAAAAATAGATTAATATATGTATAAAAACAAATAATGATTTTTAAAGATGATAAAAACAAAATGAACTTTCTAAAATAGTAAACATTCTTTTTTCATCTGTTATTGGTTTTATGAAAACTGCAGGATTTCAATAACTGAAAACTGAAAACAGTCAAGGATTTTGATAAAATTACTAACTGTGTTATTATCTATAATATTATTATAATGAATAAGAAACAAATATGAATATAGATTATTGATCCAAGAATCCAGTATGCTTGCCTGAATAAAATTATTCTCATAATGCACAGTTGCTCTACTTCAAGACAATTCTAAGTGATTTTACAATCTGACAAAAGTTTGAAATTTCGGAAAATTGTCCGAAATTTGATGAAAAAAATCCTATCTATTGATCTGTAAGCACAAAGATAAGCTAGCTATATGCTCTTATAACCATACGTTTAACTAACATGGTAAAAGAAATATCTCATAGTTCATTTCGATAATGTCTATTCTTACAGTGAGAGCATAAAATAACGAAAATTCTTTGAAGTCTTATCACGAAAATTCTTTTCGTGATAAGACTTGCTGAAAAACGAAAAGTTGTTCGAAACTGAAATTACATATTTGAGATATGTAATAAGATATGCCTGGGGTGTTACACGTAATTTTTTTTTGTTTGCTAAAATCAACTTTAAAATCAACAGCTAAATTTTCTCGTTAAAGGCTCTAAAAATTTTAATTAAACACGTTATACCAATGTAAAATTAAATGGTTTTTAATATCAGCTAGGTCCTATCCTCATTGAAATAGTCTGACGGGGCTCTTATTGTTAGTAGTAATAATAAATAGATAAATATAAAATATGAAAGAATTTAACAATGAGGTTTTAGGAACCTTACATTTCTCCTCTATCTTTATAAATGGCTGAGTTATGGGCATATAAGATCTTTTATCGGAAATTTTATACATTTTTTGTTTTTCGATATTTTTTTTTTTAATTCCTTATTATGCTGATTCCAAAACACCTTACATTTCCCCTTTTTCTTTATAAATGGCAGAGTCATGGGCATATAAGATCTTTAATCGGCAATTATATAGATTTTTTTTTTTTAATGTCTTGTTATTCTGATTCCAAAACACGTTACGTTTCCCCTCTATCTTTATAAATGGCCGAGTTATGGGCTTATAAGATCTCTAACCGGCCGCCATTTTTAAACAAATAGTTCCGAGGATCATCCTGTGGCGACCTGTGACATTGGTACCGAATCTCAAGAAAATCGGTCCAGCAGTCTCGGAGAAAAGCCGCGGACGGCGTACGGCGGACGGCGGACGGACGGATTTTTTTTTATTCGATATTTGGATTCTACGTATCTTGAAACGTAAAACCTCAAATTTTGAGGGGGGTTACAAAAATGTTTTCTTTGGTCGATTCCAAAGGTCTAATATTGAAAATAATAAATCAAAAGGAAATAATCATACTAAAAAAAAAAAAAAAAAAACCTATACCACTACTTGGGTTCAGTACTTGGGAAGGACCGTACTGTTTCTACGCCAACGGTTGTGCAAGGAGCCGAGATCACGCTCAATAATCATACTAAAAACCCACCAATGTACAAAAGATTATAAAACATAAATCAAATAAAAAAAAAAGAAGAAGAAATCTAAAAAATACAGGAGAAAATAAGAGAAAGTTAAATTGCAGAGAAGAGGAAGGTCTCGATAAAGAAAACAGTGTATACCCGGCTGTTATATTAACATAAAACCAATCACCTATCGATATTTCGCTAATGCGGTCATCAGGACAGAAGGAGAGAAAACAAACACACACACACACACAAAAAAAAAAATTATATATATATATATATATATATATATATATATATATATATATATATATAAAGCAAAAAATGCAGCACATCTATCATTCACAATTCAAATGACACTGACCAGAGACAGCATCCTATACCAAGACACCCAGTTACATACTGCCTATATACATGTATTCCTTGTGTGTGTGGATATATATATATATATATATATATATATACATCTGAACCAGTAAGAATTGAAATAAATACATTGTTGAATGCGTTATTGTATGCCCATGCAGTACATTGTACCTGACCATTCGTGTATAGGTAAAATGATGTTTTTTAGTTCGTGAATAATTCAAAATCATGTCATTGAATTTTTTTGTGCCAACGGAGACTTTTGCACTGAATTACAAAAACTAGCTACCTGAAATGTTTCATAGCATTTGATTTAAACCACTTTTCCTTAGAAATACTGCGGAGTACTTTATTTCAAGTAGGATGGTAAGTGAAATCTGTGTGATGCACCGCAACAGATTTTTATCTTTTGGTATTAACATTTTTCATACTTTTGGTTTAATTTGATTTAATGGCTTAATGGTAATTTCGTGGTTGCAACAGTTGGACAGGTGGAAATGAAGCTGATGTAGAGAAAACTGACGGCTTGATTTATTATATATTTGTATTTGTGGAACCACTTCTCACAATTAAAAAGAAATCTCTGAAATTAGATTTTCTAAAACTCTGAAATATTGAACATTTGGCTATTAAATTTTCTTCGACGTGAATATTCTTTGAATCTATCGTTCTTTTTTTGTTTTTTAAACTTATTATTTTTTTGTTGAAATTTTTGACTTCATAGAAACTGTCGACTCTCAAAACCAAATTTATGCATTACCATATTTGATGAGGCGTTAATGTTTCATTTATTTATTTTTTCTAACAAGATTGTGCCAGAATTTTCTTCTTTTTTTAATATAATACACTTCATAAACGCCCAAAAAGCACGTTTATAGCAGAGAAATTTTCAGTTTAATATTTCACATTTTTATCAGTTTTTTTTAAGATGTGCGACTGTGCGTTTTTTTTTTTTAACTGTGCATTTGTACGAACTAGTTCATAACTCCAAAACTAGAAATATCTATTTATTTTAAAAGGTATAATGCATTTTTTATAAACAAATAATTGTGATAACAATAAGTGTGCAATTTTTAAAATGACTTGTGACATTCCAGTCGTTTGAAGGTTTTCTTTAAATGGAACACCATTGAGAGTTAGGACAATATTGAAGAAAAAGTAAAACTCAGTTTTGTAGTGATTCTTTTTTTATATATTTTAATACACACATTTATAAATACAAAAATACGATTTTATAAAAATATAGGTAGCATCTTCACCAACTGCTTACAACTTTTCTGTTTCGCTTTCAGTAATTGAATTTGTTATTTCAGAAACGATACATGCCATTTTTATCTGTTTTGAGTTGAGAGTGGTTCATTGTTCATGGACGTATCTTTTAGTGCAAAAAAAACAAAAAAAAAAAAACACGGACATTCTACAGCCCATTCCTTGAAAATTGTTATATATATTGTAGATATATCTTTTAGAATTTTGGTACAATAATTTTTTTTTGCGTTTTTCTCTAAATTGTGAAAATGTGACATGTGTCGTTTCTGAAATAACGGATAGAAGTATAAATTTAAAAATAAAGTATAAAACTGAATATAAAAATCACATAAAAAATATAAAGAGATGAGGGTGAAATTTATTCATTAAGAAGATGAATGCAAAAACATTTCAATATTCGCATAAGGAAAATACTTTGTTTATCAGGGAAAAAAAATTTTTTAGTTTAAAAATTAATTTTTCATTTTACTGCTTTTATTTTGTATGCATCTTCATTTCCCTTAATGTTCTTATCAACTTTCATCGATTTAAAATATAAAATATATATAAAAACCTAATTAAGTCATATCTAAGTCAAAAGAAATAAGAAATAAATTATTTTAAATTAAATAAAAAAGGATGTAAATAAAAAAATATTATAGTATTTATGAATACTAAAATATTTAGTAAATGAATCCAACTTATAATGAGTTGGAAACTTATATATCCTAAATATGCCTATACAAGTATGGAAATTTAGAATATATAAAGGGGGTATATAAGTAGAGGAGCTGCTTAAAAATCGTTTTTTGATTATACAAATCAGTTTGGTATGGTAACTATCAATAAGATTTTAAAAAATAAATAATAAATTGATATGAAATATACCGTATACTTAGAAAAACTTGTTTGCAAAATATTCAAAATCTGGTTCAACATTCTTCACCACCGATTCCAGTTTATATAAGTCAAGATTGTAACCTTCCTGACCTCCAGAAGATATTAGCTTTTGCATATCCACATATTTTTCCATTTCATCCCCCATGGAAATAGTCGGATAAAAGCATATGAAAAACCAATAGCCAAGGAAAGAATATGCCTCCATGCCTTCTATTATGTCTTCAAGAGACGGTTTGCTCCCTGCGAACTTGTAGCTATCCAAAGTATTGCAGAGAGAATCGTGGTACGTCTTCATGAAAACATCGAAGTGATTCCTGCGCACTGCAGGATCGACGCAGCTGTACATTAAGTGATTCAGGTCGCAACATGGTGAGCCATAAAATGACAGTTGGTAATCTATCAATCTGGAAACAGTGAAGACAAATTGATTCTTTTTTTCCTAAATTATACAAATTTATAAATTATATTATGATTACAATTATAATGTATAACATATATATTATAATCAGTTGACATCCGCATGATGGCATATCATCATCAATCAATCTAATTAGGGATTGATAAATTATTTGCCACTTATATAAATTTGTTTTATTGAAAACTAGTTTCGAATGTTATACATTCATCCTCAGTTCTAAAAACACACAAAAAATTCAAAAATAAGCAATTCAAAATATACTTTGATACCAAACTATATTTTGAATTGCTTATTTTTGATTTGTTTGTGTGCTTTTAGAACTGAGGATGAATGTATAACATTCGAAACTAGTTTTCAATAAAACAAATTTATAGAAGTGGCAAATAATTTATCAATCCCTAATTATATATTATAATATACAATTATAATATATTATATATATTAATATATCATATATATATATATATATATATATATATATATATATATATATATATATTTATATAATGTTAAAATTATCAGAATTCTAGACTGCCACTGCCATCACCCACCAGCTCTTGGCAAGCAATTAGCATACCTCTAATACAGGCTCTCAGACTATGATTTAGATAAAAAATCACCAACATAAACATTGAAACAAAAACAATATATATATATATATATATATATATATATATATATATATATATATATATATATATATATATATATATATAAAGCCATTCAGGAACCAATGATTTTATGAAATAATTTTAAAGTACATTAAATGAGCTGTGAATATTAAAATAATTCATTAACCAAGCAACAATTTTTTTTTAACGCAGTCGACTCTTGATAATTTGACGTTCAAGGGACCTGAAAAAAAGTTCCAATTGCCGAGAGTTCAAAATGCCAGTGGTTTAAATAATCAACAGGGAGGGAGAAAAAATCGAATGAACGAGTTTGATTAAAAGTACATAGTATATGTATAATATGATAAACAAATATAGTTCATTATATGAAAATCGAAATGAAAATATTATAGTTAAATGTTCATTTTTAGACACTTTCGGGTGACATACCGAAATGTTTTGCAACATTTTTTTCTTCAAAATTCTTCTTTTCAAAGCTTCAGTAACAAGTTTTTTTTATTAATTGAAAAACACTAGTCTATTTAGAGTTCATTAAATGAATATATGTTTTTTGAATCTGTGAAATCGAAATTTTCAATTTCACTGGTTTAAAAAACGCGGTAGTATTTAGATAGTATGAGAGCAGACTGTTGTAAATTTCGAAAACGACTCATCTCTGAAAATTGAAAGTGTTCAAGAGATACAAAAAAAAAAGAAGCTGAATTTCTGTTGTAACATTGGAATTATTTGAACAGATTTTATTTTCTTCGTAAATTCAGCACTATGTCAACCAAATATCATCAGCTGTTTTCGCTCTATACATACAAAATATCGGTCTATATGAGTAAATGAAACCAAAAACTACAAATTCCATTCTTGATAAAACCTATTCGAAATTTACAATTCCATTACAGTAGTAGAGGGCTTCACATTATAGAGAGTTGAGGAACCCTGACTTTGAACAATAAAGTGTTGGCGAGCAAGATGCCATTGGTACAACTTCAAATTACTAAAGAGATCAAAAGACAATGATTATTTTTTTCAATTTATCGAGTTTATTTCAAGGAACGGGGAAAAAACTTCAAATTACCGAGAGATTCAAAATATAGAGTGTCGAATTATCGAGAGTCGACTGTATTATTTTTTCATAATAATAATATCTTATATTATTGCTCTTACTTCATTGCAGTGGGTCGTTTGTTCCAGTCATACTTGAACATGAAGTTGTTTTTGTTACAGTCGCCATGACATACGACGTTGAAACTCAATTCAAGTTCTCCGATTTTCTTCAATCTACTTTGCAAATTTTCTGGCGACAGCTCTATCTTTTCAACAAGGCTAGTCCTAAAAAGAAATATCTATGATAAAACTTTATATTTTAATATAAATTTGATAAGTATATAAATTTGATATCGTTCTAGAAAAAAGTAACAAATAAAAAGTACAAAAAAAAAATTGTGGTGTTTTTAGGTGTTTTTATAAAAGAAAATTATATCATTACATGTCCATTACATATTATATTACAGTTTGGTCCTGATGATGGGGTAGAACTCCGAAACGTTGATAATTTGGTGATGTAATTGTTAACAAATTGGGAAGATCTTTCTTTTCAATATCCAATTACTAGTTAAAATTTGAGTCTTCCATTTAGAAATATTTATCATACAAAAAAAAAAGGATATATTAGACTGATGATTGAGGATGCGATAAAATTAAAGATTTATTATTTAATATATACCGTAATTTGTAGATTTTTTAAACAATATTCTTATATATAAAATAATGCTAAGAATTTATGTTTTATTATTAATAATACGTTAAACAGCCTTGGTACGATAACCCTTATTGATATTAATTTTGTGAGTGATAAAGAATGTAAACAAAGAAAAAACTTTGTTTTTTTTTATGTTTATCAGGTTATCTTTATCAGTCCTAACTCAAACAAATGAGCCAGCTGCGGCTAAGTGGAGATAACACCTATCGTTGTTACTGCATTTTTATTGCTCTAGTGATATTTTCTTCATTTTTTTTTTTAAATTTATATTTTTTTAATTATTGCGGGAACCTGCGGGCTAAAAGTAGACTTATATCTAAAGGCCGATTTACACGAATAAGTTTTTTAATCAAAGTTTTGATCAATAAATTGTAGTTATTAGTTCCATTTTGAACAATTAGGGAAAGATCATACAAGTTTTTGATCATGAAACTGCAATTACATTTTCAGCCACATAGGGAAGTTAATATATAGTAACGCACAAAAATATTCGGAATTTATTTTAAATTCTTCAGATTAAAACAATTTGATTGTTTCCCAAAGGTTTTTCTGCAATATATGCGTATATAAGTTTTATATACGCATATTTTGAGAGCTTCATCAAGACCTAAAAGAATATTTTTGTATTGTTTATTAGAACATACATTATTATTTGGTACCTTCAATCTACAACTCAAATGCAATGTTCTAAAGCTATTTATTCGTTTTTGACATCCCTACGTAACATTCTCATTACTTGAAAATTTGAGTTCCTTTTATAAATTGTTTCTAATTTTCATTATTATCACAACCTATTTCATTCGTCACATTTTTTTTAAAACAAATTATTCATTTGTATTCCAAAACTATCCCAATAAAATATATTATTTTTGTTTTTTTACTTGAGACCATATTAAAATTTATAGGACATTTTTAAATATAATAATTTAAGGTTTGCTTATAGTGTTATTTCCATTAGAGAATTAATAAATAAAACATTACATTCTAATTTTAATTAATCAAATTTATTAATTAATGAGATAAAACTAAAAATTTGGAATTAAAATTATTAAAAAATAAAAAAAAATATAATAAAATAAAAACGAGTCTCTCAAATAGCAACAAATAACTAATTAGCTGACGCACCAAAACTGAAAAACAGAAGATCGCATAAATCCTGGCGAAAGATAGCACATCTCGCATCAGCAGCTATAAAAAGACTGAACAAATAGACATAGCACATTACTCTAAAACAGTTTTAAGGTATGCTGAAATAAAAGAGACGAGGTAACAATAACTATATTGCCAAGGATTTTTTTATTAATTCTTTTTTTTTGTTAAAGATTACAATTTTTTTAATTAAGTAAAGATATTGTTCTGTTTTTCCACTATAAAAAATATCTGATGTGGACAACACATGACATCCTTGTACGACTATTAAATTATAAATCCGTGGTTCAAAAAGTGATACTGAATTTGGTTACGAGTTTCCGAAGATTGCAGTAAAAACGACAATCGGCGTCCCGAGATCCATGAGACACACACATCTATTGAGATACACACACACACAAAAACACACACTCTTGTTACTGGAGGTCGCCGTTGTTATATGTCGTTTTCCTTCAGTAGGTAACAATTTTCCAAGAGATTTCTTCATGTTCCATGGCAACATTAAAACTGTCAATATCACTAGATAAAGCATTGGAAATCAACAATTTCGATATTTTAAGCGGAAAAATCCACTTAACTAATATCTGATTATCCTGCAGCAGACTTGTTCATCTCGCAAATGGAGAGGAAAACCAGTATTTTATACTCAATTTTGACACTTGAAACAAGTAATAAAAATGTATAATTGGATTGGAAAACAAATCGCGTTTGTAATCTTTATTTCCGAAACATATGATTTCTCTTTTAATTTAAATATAATTTTTGATGTAAGCTTATTATGACCTTCCAGTAAAGTACCCTTTTCAGCTCACCTATTTAAACCAAAATATAGTAAATACATTCATATCGATATAAAAGCCCTATTTAACAAATTTGAGATATCTTACATTATATTTTAATATAATTTTTGATAAAAATCCATAATGACCTTCAAGTGAAGTACCACTTCCGGTAATCATACAATGACCAAAAAATTAGGTTCACAACTAGATTATACAGTTATGCTAGATACAAAATTTTAACTTTCTACGGCTAACCGTTTTTGAGTTATGCGAGATACGTACGAACGAACGTACGTACAGAAGCCACGACGAAACTAGTCAAAATGGATTCAGGGATGGTCAAAATGGATATTTCCGTTGAAAACTGAAAACCGAAAATTTTCGCGATTACAATACTTCCTTTACTGCGAATATAATAACATTATAAGCAAACGTTAATTTCTATATTTAAAAATGGCCTATATATGGCTGAAATATCATCTCAAGGAAAACAAAATATATTGTTTTGGGATAGTTTCGGAATACAAAGGAATTATTAGTTTAAAAAAAAATATGATGATGAAATAGGTAGTGATAATCATGAAGTAATCCGTAAAAGAAACTAAAATTTTCAAAGCTGCTTCAGGATAAAATATAAAATAACTTAAGTGCATACATTATTTCAAAAAGATACATAAATCACCTATATCATTAACTTTAACAAATACATAATATAATAAAAACAACTAAGAATAAAAATAAATGTCATCATTAAAACTTGACAGTAAATACGGAGGACAAAATAAATAAAAGAAAAAAAAAATACAATTTTTATTTTGGTCTTAGGATAAGAAGAAAGAGGTTGTGGCAGAAACCATTAATAATGATGATCAAAATCATTATAAACAGGGGTATAGGCTAAACCAAGTTGATACAATAATTCAGGTGGGAACCTTTATGTACTCTTAAGGTGCCTTCACAACTTTGCCAAACTATGGTAAGTCCCAAAGCAAACCAAACGGCAAATGTGTAATGGGGATTTACAGAAGCTTGGCAAACTAACCTATCCACATGCTATTGTTTCGGCCATTACAACTTTTGTCGGCTGTTAATTTCGGTTTTAAATATTTGTATTTTATAAAGAAAAAATTCAAAATATTAAATAAAAACATGTATATATATATATATATATATATATATATATATATATATATATATATATATATATATATATATATATACATGTTTTTATTTAATATTTTGAATTGTTTCTTCAAAGATATATTGTTTCTTCTATATATATATGTAATTTATATAAATACTCGGACTCAAACATAGACAAGCCGAGCCAAGCAAAACAATCCCCTTCAAACGTTTGGTTTGCCAAGGTTTGGAAAAAGTGCGAACGCGATATTCACAACGAATATATGTTCTAAAATGAACGTCTGCATCGTATTCCTCTCCAATATATCGTAATCGGAAGTACTTTAATATGCATTGCACATTCAGTGTAGGCCTGATCGCCGCCATCATACAGTCAAGGTCTTTACTACTCTCTGTCTTTTATCCTGTTCCAGTGAATGGTACTGGGCTTGTCGCCGACGATCCAGACATCAATAATATACTCGTAGTATTCTGAGCACACTAGATCTGGACCCTATTTCAAAATAAAGTACAAGCACTAGTTGGCCTACGACACTACGTCTATGACACGCTGTGAAATGTTAAAACACGAAAAAAAAAAATAGTTAAATTAAAAAATAATAAATTAATAATTAATAAAAACATTGAATACAAATATTATTATATAATTACGATAAGTAACTTGTAACCTTTAAAAAGGAATCTTTCCACTTGTACTTGTACTTTTGTACCTTATTATGAAATAGAGCCCTTGTTGGGGACTTCCGTCTCCGAAAAAAACGACTGAGCATTTTTACTTCCTATTTATTTTGTGATAATTATTTTTCTTTTGTAATTATTATTTGATTTATTTTCATAGCCTTCTGTTTTCTGCCGATAAGTTGTTTCGAATGCAAGCTTTCCCAGTTGTTGTTGTGTTACCTCTTTTTTCTTTCAGTATGTGTGCGGATGTCTTGGAGTTAGGTACTTTCCCTTATTGATGTGTCTTTTAAGACTGTTGATGTGAGATCTGCTGCATTTTCTCTGCACACATGTGATCTTTTTTGTGTCCTGAGAATGCGCCTGAATGTTGAAAAAATATCGGTATTTTGTACTGTAAAATTTTAAATTAAGTTCTTCAGATAGGCTTTGAAACTGCCCTGGACAGACCCGGTACTTATTTGAAAAATGGCTCAATAAGGATTCCAATTTATTCCCACCTAAAGATGAGCAGATATTCATGATCTCTTGGGACTGCTAGTTACACTCGTCAAAGGTTTAGTTAAGTGTTTAGTCATAATTATTAAAAAAAAGAAAGAAAAGATTACAGCTGTATCGCCTTTCGGGGCAGATTAATTGTTATTTTTAATCTTAATTCCATCTTATCACACATTAGAATTTATCATTTTAACATTAACTATTACATTAGGGAATTGCATATATCAAATCAAAGAAAAAAAAATACCCCACAAAAATACATTTGCAGCTATATCTCGCTTGGGGGCAGAACTTCACTACGTTTTTTCTACTAAAAACGTTAATTTAAGCATTAAAATATTTTTCCTTGACAATTTTGTTTTGATCTGCTCATTTAAAAAATTTCTATAGCGAAATACGCCTTACGCTTCTTCAAAAGCGTAAAAATTGATGCATAGTTTTAGAATTTTCATAGTATTTTCAAGATACAAAACTAAAATTTTACGCATACTTCGCACTTCAATATGTTATGTACATATCGTAAAAAATCAGAAAGTTGTGATATAAAACACTATATTTTCTTAAACTTATATAATATCAATTAAAAACGACGGGGAATACACAGAATTTGATATATACTAGAATTATTAGTAAGCAGATTTTTTTCTAAAATAACCAAAAAGAATTATAGATTTTTATCAAATACAATTAGCTAAAAATTTGGTAATCTAAACATTTAAAGTGAATTTACTTAGGAAGAAAATGACGTAGGGATGTTTGCTCTATCATTAATAAAAAGATCAGGACGGAGTTTTGTCCCGAAAATGTACGTTTTGAACCACTGTGCGTCGTCTGGTTTCTTATTTACTGGTATTTTAGAGAATCGAGGATTTGAGCGTGGAATATTCCATTTTTATCCTAACAACTGTTTTATGTTTCTTATTGCGTGTTTGTTCTTCTATATTAACAATTCAGTACGTATTAAAATGGTAATATATTCTGAAAATTTATTGTTTATAATCTTACCAACGAGGACCCCAATGCAACTTGATGCCTTCCAACGTAGCTCTGAAAGCTATGAATGCTATCTGTTGCATCTGAACGTTGGTAAAAGCGTACCATGGTTTGAAACTGTCCTTGCTGACAACACCTCTTTCCTCCAAAACTTTAGATAAACCATGGAATTTGCCCAAGGCATTGACCGCCATCAAACCATGTTCCAGGTCAAATAAATATGTCTTGTCCACCAGAGTAAATCCTCTAGGCTGGAAATAAAATAAAACAACAATTAATTTTGTCATGAGAGAGACATCTATCATCTAAAATCGTGAATTTTGATTTATGATGTTGTTGGAGAAAACAGCTATATGAAATTTAGGAATTTTATTTTATTTAGGAATGTTTAAGAAATTTTGAGGAATATTTTGAAATGAGAGGAAATAATTAAAATTAGGGATTGATAAATTATTTTCCACTTCTATAATTTTGTTTATATAGAAAACTAGTTTCGAATGTTATACATTCATCTTCAGTTCTAAAAACACAAACAAATTCAAAAACAAGCAATTCAAAATACAGTTTCGTATTATTATACATATTAAATTAGATGTAATATAAACCAGTATTACAAACGTTTATGAATTATGAATTTAAATAAGACAAGAAATCAAATATATGTTGGCGCTCACCAAGGTTTGATTTCTTGAATAAGGCTTGATTCACATGTATTTGATTTCTTGTCTTAATTAAATTCATAATTCATAAATGTTTTATAATACTAATTTATATTAAATTTATTTTAATTTGCATAATAATACCAAACTGTATTTTGAATTGCTTATTTTTGAATGTTTGTGTGTTTTTAGAACTGATGATGAATGTATAACATTCGAAACTAGTCTTCAATAAAAACAAAATTATAGAAGTAGCAAATAATTTATTAATCCTTAATTAGATTGATCATTCTATACCATCATGCGGATGTCAACTGGAAATAATTATGGCATGATCCTTTTGATAGATTTTGACAAATATTTCCGATTTGTTGATTGTATCATTTTTGGAAATGGATTAATATGTTTCTGGAAAGGGACAAACATAGTCCAAACACATTCAGTTCAGTTCTTTTCAAATCACTGTTTCACATTAAGACAGAAAGAAATGCTTTAACTAAATCGATGTTGACTATGGAGTTATTGAAATCACTTTTGAATCATGTATATCTTATTATTCAACAAACCTGCAGGTCTTCCAGAACAATAGTTTTGTTAGGGACACAGTGGATCATGTTACACCATAAAATTTCGTCTGGATCTTCAAATTCATCCATCAGATATTTCATTTCTTTTAGAACTGTTTCAAACATCTGAAAAAATAAATAAATATATTTATAAATTGTACCTTTTAGTACGCATTTTTTTATAATTCTAAATATCAGTTTAATATTTCAGATATAGTAAACCTAATATTGAACTAAGAAAAAATATCTGATGTGCACAACACATGACTTCCTTGTACGCCTATTAAACTATAAATCGGTGGCTCAAAAAGTGATCCAGAATTTGGTTACTAGTTTCCGAAAATTGCAGTATCTCAAAAACGGCACTCGGTGTCGCGACATCCATCTATTCATACACACACACACACACACACACACAAATGGGGAGGAAATCCAGAATTTTACTCTCTATTTTAACACTTAAAACAAGTAATAAAAATGTTTAATTGGATTGGAAACCAAATTGCGTTTGTAACATTTATTACCGAAACATATGATTTATTTATTTAATTTAAATATAATTTTTGATGTAAGCTTATTGTGACCTTCAAGTAAAGTACCGTTTTCGGCTCACCAATTTGAACCAAAATATAGTAAATACATTCATATCGATATAAAAGTCCAATTTACCAAATTTGAGAAGTTTTGTTTAGTATTTTAATATAATTTTTGATGGAAATTAATTATGACTTGGAAATCAATGGTACTTCAAGTAAAGTACCACTTCCGGTGATCAAGCAGTGACCAAAAAGAGAAGTTCACAACTAGATTTTACAAAAATTCTAAATACAAAATTTCAACTTTCTACCGCTAACCGTTTTTGAGTTATGCGAGATACGAACGTACGTACAGACGCCACGATGAAACTAGTCAAAATCGATTCAGGGATGGTCAAAATGGATATTTCCGTTGAAATCTGAAAACCAAAAATGTTCGCGATTACAATACTTCCTTTACTTCGTACAGCAGCAGTTGCTAGGCACAATAAAGTTTAAATGTTAGATATCACATTGGTTTAGATTTTCTAGGCCTTCTTTCTGATATAACACTGATTTTGAACAAATTTAAGAAACTGGTTAAGTGATAAATGTTGCAATAGAATGAGGATGATGTACTACAACAAGACTGATTTTGAATTGCTCAATATATATTGAGAATATCATAATATCGAAATGAGATTCCATTGATATCACTTATGCAGTTTAAAAAATAACAGAATAGATTTATAAAAGTATATTAATTATAATTATGATAATATTGTAATCAATAAATATTTATATTTATGTAATAGAAATATTATATAATTAATATAATATTGTAATATTATACATAATAATCAATATAAAACTCAGTGAGTGGTAATGTGGAGGGATCAGTCTGCTCGTCTCGAAACGGCAACAAAATACTCTGGATAAAAAAAAAAGTGTTCTTATAATATTATTTTAATATATAATCGAGAGAAAAATAACGTACCAAATACTAAGAAGAAAAAAAAGAGAATTCCTCAACAGGTAGCTGAAGGAAATGAAGGAGAATTTCAGAAAAAACGAAACTAGACTATTCTACAATGCCTCCTCAGTCTTGAAAAATTACTGAGAATAGAACGAAGAATCCTAAGAAGGATCTACAGCCCTAAAAAGAAACAAGAAGGATACAGGCTAAGACCTAGAAACAGAAAAAAGGATCACGAGACTGAAATTCCAAGGACATATGGTAAGAATTACCCCGGAAAGACTAAACAAGGAAATCCAAGCAGATGAGGGAGGAAACGGGGAAGCTAGGAATAACGGACGGAGAAGAATATAGGAAAAACTGAAGGAAATCAAGGTTCTTGTGGGAAAGGAAAATTCGAAAAAGGGAGTCGCGTGAACAGAAGAAAGAAAGCAAAAGCACGCGGAGTTAATGAGGGAAAAATGGAAGGAATGAACAAAAAAAAAACAGGAGAAGAACCAAAAATTATGATATTCGAGTTGTCTCTAAGGCCGTTCGGTGAAAAAAATTAATTTAAAATTAGCAAAAAAAAAAAAAAAAAAACTTTCATTTTGAATGATTTTTCGATTAGAAAGACAATAGACATGACCTGAGTTGTGAGAACGAAATCTCTGGATTATTTTCTGAATTACTTTTATCCTTCTACCGAGAAGATGCTTGAAAAATGAAAGGTTACTTATTGTATAACAAAATATTAAGTAATTATTAAAAAAATTGTTACTTACAGTAATTTTATTTTATTTTTAGTGAACCAAACTTTCAAAGTTCAAGCGTCACATCAAACATTTCTTACAGTAGTTGACACGAAAATAGGTGGGTGGACATTTATGAAATGTTGTACTTAGTCGCAGCATATCAATAGCCGGATCAGTCCAGTCTTCAAACCGCCAGTAGTTGGCGATGTCGATCGTCTGTTCTTTTCCACTACCACCGTTACTTAGGATTCCAAACATTTCGTCAGAGAATGGTGAGTTAGGCTGTGGAGCGAGAGTTATCAACTCGGCAATTTCTCAGACCCGCCTAATTTCGTGAACGCTGCTATAGTATACGTTGGGTTTTATTTTCATTTTTTTCCGCTTTTTTCTCGTTTTTCGTTCAAATGGTTCACGTCATGAATGCTAACAATAAGGCAATGGTCGCTCGGATTTATGTAGATGTTGTTTGCTAATTATGGGTTTACCAAACTTACTTACGTTTCACTATACTTTGCTAAGTTAATTCTTAAGGAGAGTGCAGAACTGGAGAATATGGCATATACAATTTATCATTTTTATGTACCAAGATGTTGCATAATTAATAAAAATTAAGCCAGAATAAAATATACTAGTAATACAGGAAAATATAATCTCACTAACCATTATTTCAGTCTTGAATGGATCATTATCAACTATGAATTGCTGGCCCATGGTATCCGGTACGGTAGCCTCCTTCGTGATGAGGTACCTAGTGGCCAACCTCCCACTGCCGAGAATCACTCGCAGTTTCAGTCTGCTCACTGTAGATAGGAAGTTGCGGAACTTCTCCACCGCTGGTGAGCTCTCCACACTGAGGATCCTTTTGACAGAATTCTCATTCCACCTGTTCTTCAAGACACACTCCAGTACTTCTTTCTCCATCTGGAAATAATGGTTTGTAAGTATATCAATCAATGATAAATATAACTCAGTAGCGGGTTAGTAGGTGGAGAGGAGAATGAAAAAGAGTGAAATACTAAATCAACCTGTTCTCTGCAAAAGGTTGCTATTATTTTGTGTTGATAACTATAGAAGAGTTCAAACTTATTTTAAATATATTTTTTGGCTAATTAATTCACTTAATACACCCAAAAAAACACATTCTCAAATTATTTTCATAAGTGAAGGATTATGCAATAAAATTAAAATTTGCATCATAAAGATTATTTTCTTGAGAAAAATTGCCGGAACGGCCACACCCTCCCCTCTTTCACCGGATAGTATGAAGAGGGGGCGCGAAAAAGTCTTGGGCTTAGGGCCGCTGAAAGGTCGTGGGGCTTAGGCGCCAACATTTTAAATCCTACCTGGGTTTTATCATTATATACCCAAAACTAGGGTCGTTATCGTAAGTCTTAGCGTAAAATGTAATTGCATCTCTTTGTAGGTAATCTTGAGCTAAGAAACTTTCGTTTGAAGCTATTTTAGATAACAAAAAAAGGTGTCATTTTAAAACCAATAAGGGTGCATTTAGAAAAATGACTTGGAGCTAGGGCATTTAGTTGAGCAGTATAAGTATAAGACGCTTGCAATAATTGATAAAAAGTTATGCAACTTCGACCGGTATTTGTAGTAGTTGGACGGTTAACCATCCACCGGGAAAAACCACGCAGCCCGAGATTCTCCAGGCGGATAACCCCCTTCCCTCCTCGGGGAAGCAACTCATACCGATAACCATTTGGTTTGGCCCATGGACTGTCAGCCAAAGACGAAGAAAGTTAGGTCCGAACCCGAGTGAGTCGGTGGAAAGGACACTGCCGAATTTGCCCCAAAGGGACTGGTTATGGGGCTATAGGTACCCTACAGTTGCACCATGGAAACCATGGTTCGTAGCTATCTGTGCTCCAGCAATCAATAGATGTCTGAAAAGCAAGGCCGAAGATCTTTTAAATGTCGGACTGAATTGTAATTTTTTTTTCTCCAGTTATCCGCAGAGGGATATCTTGAATTGACGACCCACAACGAACTACTTTGCAAAAATTCTTTGGATTTTCCCAGGGCATGATGGAGAGCCGATGAAATTTCAGTCTTTCCGCGTCTTCAGCCACTTAGCGCGGAACGGATGGAATGGGGTGATAGTAAGTGGCACCCCTTACAGATAACATCTCCTACCAAGAATATTCATAACTTTATGATGAAAATGTTTAGTTAAAAAATATTTATTTCCATATGAATATTAAATAAATAGAGATTTTCTTGGGAAAACACTTCAAATTAAAAAGTAAATAAATTAAAAACAAACAAAAATGAGATAACACTTATTATTCGGAATGAAAAATTATCTCTTTATAACACATCTTCTAAAGATTAAATAACTACTGCACTCTACAGACTTATTACCGAATTTAATTCTGAAGAACTATTTAAAATGTTTTGAAATTTTAATTATTTAAAGAGATTCAAAATTACCTCTAAGACAAAAAATTAATATGAACTCTTATTAACTAAAGTCTGTCTGGACTTCTTTGCTCAAAAGTAGGGTCTTTTTTGCGTTATCGTAAGTTTTAGCATAAAATATAATTCATCTCTTTGTACGTAATCTTGAGCTAAACAACTTTCGTTTGAAGCTATTTTAGATAAAATGTATATTTCCTGATAAAAAAAAATTTATTTACAGTTTTTTTACAGCATATTTTACTATGTGTGTATGTATTAACAATCTAGGCAAAGAATAAACTAGAGAAAATTTTCGCTCAACTTTCCTCAGGAAATCTGTATATATAAAAGAAAGTATCTTTCTCTTCAGCCAATAATAATCCTTCTAACTGTTCATCTTCACTCCAGCATCATCTCCAGTAGCCCGACTTCTATTTTATTTTAAATATAGCTCGTTTAAATTTTATAAGGGCAATACAATTATTACCTATTGCTATAAAACTATATATGTATTAATATTTTTGTTGTTTTTATGTGATCTGTTTTTTAATTTTATTTTTATGCTTCAGTTATTTTTCATTTCTTTAATACCCTATAATCTGTATAGTCGTTGTTGGGTTTCTATTTAATACCAAGAAATTTCAGCTGCTCTGGTGTTACAGATCAGCTGTTATAATTCAATCCTTCTTAGTTGTTCTGATTCTTTCAGTATATGTTGAACAGTTTTGGTTGAACAGACCTCTATTTGGTTTATCTTTTTCAGATTGTTAATGTGAGATGTGTTATCTATATTCTGAATTTATGTGATATTATCTTTTATCGTACTGAAAATACATGAATCGGCGAAACGTTGAATGGTTTGCTATTTATTGCTATTTGAGTAACTAAGGGAATTATTTTGGAATTTTCAAATTATAACCTAAACTATTTTTTTATTTCTTTATTATTTTATTAGTCTGGTTAAGATTGAGTTGTACTAAAAATTATGGTTATCTATCTGAACAAAGTCCGTGTTTATAAAGAACATTCTATAACGATAAGATTATTTTTATTTTGGGCTGTGTCAATTGTGCCTTCCGACAATTATCAGATGTTATCAGATTTCAAAATGACTCTCGCAAGATAAGTATGATTGAATAATGAATTATTTACTTATTTTTTATGGAAAACAACTCACAGTTTGCAAGATATAGGTTTTTAAGCTCTTAAACTTCTGTTAATTAACAATAATAATTAGGAATGAGAAAAACAATATTATTTCTGTTCTGTGACTTATTTTTACATTTAAAATGAGCAGAAATAAATTATTTTGTTTTGTTTATTTATTTATAGTATGATTATCGGTAACGGCCAACTTTTTTTTTATCCGGGGTTTAACATTTTCTTCTGCGTTTTCTAGAGGATGTACTATATGTATCGATAGTTAAAAGGCTTTAAGTAGAAGATTTTATGCGTTTTATGAAAATCGATTGAGCCGTTTTAGCTCAAAAGTCCGTAGAAAACATGGTTTTATAACGGTCCGATTTCAGGGATTTTTGTTTTTTGCAACTCTATACGACAATAATATATTAATTTTGCACCTAATATGTATATAGGAGGAGTAATCGGTATGACAAAAAAGGTCTGTACATCAATTTAAACAAGCGAAGATTTAATACAGGGATAATATTGGTTTTACTCTTGTTGGCTCGAATTTAAATTTCTGAGCTTAAAACACATACCGTTTAAAAATGTAACCTTTCAATGTGATGCAGACATTTTTCTATGATTTTTCTTCTTCTCACTTTTGATTCGCTTTTGATCCGAAACATTGATTGTGTTGAAATATGTAAATTATTCCCTAGATGTTTGATTTCCATTTTGGTTCAAAACGTGGAGGTCCCTTTTTCCCAATTTCATTTAATTTAGTAAGAAAATACGACGTAAGAAAGCCATCAACAATATGCTGATGATTTTGTCTTTCTGGATTATGCTGCGGAAATGGAAACTACCATATTAAATACAACACTAATGGATGCTGGTGAAGATAGAGTCGCCCAAAAGGCCCGAATGTACGACAACTTTCGAGGGTCCGGCGTTTAGGGGGGCCTGATCCTTAGTGGGGGATGGTCAGTGCCCGCGAGAGCGCTCATCAGAATTTTTAAAGTCTTTTTATATTTTTGTGATTATTTTAAGTAATAATTTATTCATAATATCGATAGTTACAAATTTTGAAATAACCAAAGTCAATACTCGTCAAGGGTATTGGTGATTGGAGGTCAGGGTTAAAACCTGTTGAGTGTCAGATATTTCTATGGTCGGTCCTTGGTGAAGAATGAGATTTCAAAATAAAAGTGTAAACAACAAAATATTGTAATAGGAGTAGAAATGACAATGATTTCGCTGCTATAGATCGAAGAGGGAATAAGTAGATGCGATTCAATATTTCGGATATAAAATATTTAAATGAAACGAAATTCAATTGCAAAATCAAAATAAGGTTTAACAATTACGGAGATATTTATTTTTTACAGTTTGCAGAATTTTTTGCCTACTTTGAGGCTAAGAAAATATGATTCGAGATTAATTAAAATGCAAGAAGAATTAATAATTAGTTATTGAGATCTAAGACTTAAGGGGCATTGAGAAATAAAAAAAAAGAAGTACAGTGCTTAAAAAAACAATTAAGAAGAAATAGTGAAAAATTATGTATAAACTTGCAGACAATTTAATTTTCTTTATTTAAATTTATTAAAAATGGGAAGAAGAAAAATTCTAATAATGTGTTAGTGGAATAAATTCTTCTGTATATGGAAATATTCCTATATTCCCTATATTCCTATATTCCTATATTCCTATATCCACCAACTATGTTTAATTGGAGCATCCTGTCCTATTTCGCAGAGGGAATGTAATAAAAAATTTTCATTGAAGTATATGACTTACTGAAACGATAAATAGTGAAAACAAATGTAATCACTACATTTATTATTATAAGTATTTACATCTAGTAAAATTGAGAAGAAGAAAGCTTATAATAATGTATTAGAGGAATAAATTCTACCGTATATTACAACATTCCTTTATTGGTAGATGTTACTTTGTTAGTGAAGCATAAAGGAATATTGTGATATATGGAAGAATTTATTCCATTATTCCATTTATTATAATTCTTTAAGGGATGTTTAGAATTGTCCATCCGTCATATACAATCATCCGTCATAACAAACGCTATAAATATTTATCAAAATGATTGCACATTTTTTATGACATTATTCAAAAACTACGGACGTAATAAATAAAAATAATATTAAAAGACTATAATAACTAATTAATAATAAATTATAATAAAAAAGCGTACATTCATTTATATATAAATATAAAATAGAAGAGATTTGCAGAAAGAGAAAAATTAAAGTAAATTATGAAAGAGCTAAATAAATATGTGGTTGGTAGATAAAATAAAACAGATATGGGCTTGTACAAAATTCAATCCCAATGTAATTAAGTGCGGCATCTTTATTAAATCGGAATGAACATTCCCCATTAAATTATATGAATTGAGTAGGTACTAGAGTTGGGCAATACTCGAATTAATTTTAAAATATGAGTAATATTCAGAGGAATACACTTATAGTCCGGCCGCGATAGAGAAAATATATTCATTTTTTGAAATAAATTGCCACGGGACTTTTTCAACGTGGTAATTAGGAAAAAAATACTAGAAACAAATTGTGTATGTTTTAGATAAAATTGGTATATAGCGAAATTGTGAAAAAAAAATTCATAAAGGGTGCCGAAATGCGTTTTTTCACCTTTAAGATATGAATTTTTAATAAAATAAAAATAAAAAATAGTAACCACTAGGGTTTAAAAATAAGGAATTTAAAAAAAATTGAAGTCGGTCAACAACAAAAATTAAAAACCACGTAATATGGCCATTTTATTTCAGGACTTTCAATTACCGCAGGAACTTATTTTGGGGCTTAAATTGTGGCTTTTGTTAGTGCCTATCTATAATAAAAATTTTATGCAATAAAAATAATAACTGTTCCCGTAAATTGGGAAAATGTAAAAACCATTTCGAAAAAAATATTTGAACAAGGGCCAAAACGGTCTTAGAGCAATTTTTCAAAGCACAATTTGTTCCCTAGGAGTTTCTCTATAACCCTATTTTCATGAAATATATATGAGGTTCGATTAAATATCGAAAAAAACGCGTTTGAACATAGGGCTCTTTCACGCGCTGGCCGCCAGTGAAGAGGTTCAATAGGGGAAGTTATGAAGGGCAGAGGAAGGCTCACTGACGGCCTGGCTTCGAGCTCTGCCAAGTGATAGAGAGAGCCTTTTCCCGCACTTCATCACTTCCCCTCCGTTCCCTCACGTCAGGTGGCCGTAAAGAGAATGAGTCCTATGTTCAATCGCGTTTTTTAGGTATTTAATCGAATCTAACGTACATTTCATGAAAATAGGGTCGTAGAGACACTCCTCGGGAACAAATAGCTCTTTGGAAAATGGCTCTAGGACCATTTGGGATCTTGTTCAAATCATTGAGGTCCACGATTATCTTTTTGGGGTCGCAGTTTTTGAAAATATAATCGATTTTAAGATCCCGTGCTTACTTGTTGATTTATTTAAACCTTGCTGATTTATTCAATAATGAAGTCCACTATTAAGGTACATTCACTCCTTTGCCAAACCTTGCCAAATCAAACTTGTAAAAGGGATACTGAAACCTATCAAACATACCTTGTTAACATTTTATTTAATTTTTTTTGTTTATTTAATCCTTTTTTGGAAATTATATCGGTTTCCGTTAATTAAATTTAAATATCTATATTACGATATATCGAATTAAAACTATTTGACAAAATTATCGAAACATGCATTCCCTTTTATCTTTAATCATTTTGTCCTTGAGGTCAATTAAAAAACAAAAGTTTTTTCTATTTATTTTAGATATTTCGGGGATACTTTGTTCCCGTCTTCACCATCTAAATAATATCCAAACAAATTGGGTTTGTCACTTAACTAATTACTTAAATGAGACTTGGTCAATGATTAATGTCAAACATTCATTCATTGACCAAGTCTCATTTAAGTAATTAGTTAAGTGCCAACCCAACATTTTGGGATATATTATTTAGATGCTGAAGATGGAACAAAGTATCCCCGAAACGTCTAAAATAAATAGAAAAAATTACTAAGTTTTTTAATTGACCTCAAGGCAAATTGATTAAAGATAAAAATATAATATGGAAGGTCAACAATTGAAAATAATTTTTAAAAAAGTATTTCTATTGAAATATCGATATTTCGAAAAATCGACATTTTCCCAATATCCCTTTAACGGTGACTCATCTGACAAACCTTGGCAAATCAAATGTATAAAAGGGATAGTTTTGCTTGGCTCGGCTTGGCTTGTCTGTGTTTGTCGAAACCGGTTCTTTCAGAAAGCGCCACATAAGCGCTAGTGTTGCATCCACCTATTTGTGTACTTATGTAAATTATATATTTATATGTTTTTATTTTATATTTTTAATTGTTTCCTTATAAAATAAAAATAGTTTAAACCGAAATTAACAGCCAAAAAAGGTTGGAATAGCCGGCAGTAGTGTGTAGGTTAGCTTTTTAAGCTTCCGTAACTCCCCGTTACCTCTTTCCCATTTAGTTTAGCGTTCCTTGATTTACCGAGGCTTAGCAAAGGTGTAAACGCATCATTATGTTTTCCGGGTCGCAGTTTTTGAAAATACTATCGATATTAAGATTACGAGTTTATACAAAAACATAAAAGTAGAAACATAATAAACATAAACATAATAGTGGACCAGAATATCAAAGAAATCGGAATAGTTTAAATAAATCGATATGTGAGCTCGGGAGTTTAAAATCGATAGTATTTTCAAGAACTGCGATCTCGAAAACATAATAGTGAACCTCAATATCGAAGAAATAAAAAAAGTTTAAATTAATCGAAATGCGAGCGCGGGATCTTAAAATCGATTGAATTTTAAAATATTTGGATCCCGGAAACATAATAGTGGATTTGAATATCGAAGAAATCATAAAAGTTTAAATAAATCGATATGTAAGGTCGGATTCTTAAAATCGATTGTATATTAAGAAATTGCAATCGTGAAAACATAAGAGTGGACTTCAATTCCGAAGAAATCAGAAAAGTTTAAATAAATCGATATTTTTTTTAAAAACTACATCTCCAATAACCAATAATAATGAACATCGAATTAATATCGAAGAAATTTGGTATGAAAAATGTTTCCATATATGAAGGTAGTTGAAAAATGGAATAGTAAGAGTGATTTTGAGTAATGAATTATATTGTTTTTAAATATATATAATAATGTAATTAAATATACGCAATCATACCTATAAATATTTATGGTGTATTATGTTGTAATGTTAAATAGTACAAAACAAATCCACGAAGACGTAGGAAAACTCCGAAATATTGGCTGAAGAAGTATAATAAATGAAATGATAATAAAGAAATGATAATAAAGAAATGTAATAGGAAGTTGTGTTTCACTAAATATATATATATATTTCATATCAATATGAAACTTGTATAAAATATTGGAATTTATATAAAATATATGTAATTTTCAACTGATTTGCATTTAAAATCTGGAGAACTTCAGGAATTTAAAATAAATAATTTTTAATTTATTTTATATTTTGTATTATTATCATCTGATTAAATAATGCTAGATATTATGTAAATACATTTATTATGCTTGTAAGTATGTGCAAGTATACAATGAATGCAGTGATAAAATATAAACATATGATAAAAATAGAAACTGTTTAATGTGAATGAACTGAAGGATATCGTGTTTGCTGTTGGGCGTTTCCTAATTTAAGCGAGTGGACATATGACCTTCCACGATGGATTACATGCTTTACAAAACATAATTATGGTTGTACATAACTAAGAAAGTATTGTATAAGTCTGCCGTCAAGAAATCGAACCTGCTAGAAGAAAGCTTTGAAGTAATACAGAACAAACAACTTACAGTTGAACCAGTCAGTTGAAGGCTAGACCTGCCAACTGCCGGCACTCCGCCTCCCTCCATTCCCAATTTGGCCCACCCGTATTGGGAGTAGTTGTTACGAATGGCGTTCAGAGGCTGCGCATCAACTCTGGAATAGGCGCCTGGGGGACATGTGTCCCCCATAAAATATTAATCGTTTATAACTCACCTTAAAATATAATTTAAACTAAAATAATTGAACTATTAATTATTAAATGACAAATTATTGGATTAAATTTAATAAAAAAACATTTAAAAATTGATATGAAAAATCATAGTGATTCTAATGATAAAGTTATTTATGTTTTTATATGAATATTATTCAATAATACGAAATTACATGGATTATTCAATTTGTTAAACAAAAATTTGCTTTTTTAAGAAAAATATAAAGAATAAGAATTATTTCTAAAATATAAATAAAAATCAGTGTACAAACCTGAAAAAAAAACAAAAAAAAAAAAAAAAAAACAATCACAGATTCAGCGTAAGAAAAATTAGGAAGTAGGTATGTTGGAAAAATAACCATATATGACTATATCGATATTTTTATCCGATACTTCGTATTATCGTTATTAAAATTTGAGTATCGGAAACCGATATTTTCTCCCAAAAATTAAAAAAAATAGAACAAAGAACGGCGGGGTCGACAAACTACGAACTAAAGTTCGTTCACTGGTGGGAATTTCGAACAAACATATCGATGTATATCACATTGAGAGTATTCAAATAGTAGTTCGATATTTCAATGAAAAATATCGATATTTCGATATATCAGGCCGAGGGCGGTTTTTACATTGAATTGAGGGATAGCTAAAGGTAACAAATCTCAAGTTTTTAATAATAGCTTTATTAGCAAAAATTAAATATTCATAAATATCTTATCACAAAAAATGATTTAATTTATTAACATTTGACAATTTAAATAAAAATTAAAATTAATCTTGAGATTAATGAGTTTAAATTTTGACGAACTCAAAAACTCACAGCTTTCACATTTTGTAACTACAACCATACACAATGATTCAACTACACTACATATTCAACTCCTGTGGATAGCCTTTAAGTTTATTCCAATCATTATTCTTAGCTTTGTAATTTTTATTTTTAAAAAACTTAAATTGTAACTCGTTTCACCCGACATGAGGAAATTCGTATCTAAGAATGGAGGACTTACATACTCTATTCTCCCTTAGTATGTAATATTCTAATATTGTTTTCCCACCATAGTAATCTAAATTCTTAGAACTCTGCCCTGAGAACTTTTACCATAAGCATGAGAACTGTACATCCTAGCTAAAGCTTTCTTAGTGTTAACTCTGTAAACCTTTATAAATCCCCACTACTTTTTAACATTATCTTTAGTCTATATTTTGCCCGTCTCCACGCTACTTATCACTCTGTTTTTATGTTGTATTTTATTTTAAACTTGAAATAAATCTTTTTAAAAAGTCTAAGAACTTATAATAAAGATAATTGGCGCAGTCGATAGGACACTTCGATCGATAAGATTCAGAATCAACTGTTAATTGACGAGGTCCAGAAAGAGGAAAACGAGACGTAAAACTTGACTATACTGACTATCGCAGTCGACTTACTGTAAGTTAAAATATTTAAGAGATATAATTTTTTTATATAATCAAACATTTTTTTTAGATTATAATATCAAATATCAAAGTTATGATTTCATTCAATCTTCATTCATTCAATTTCATTGAATTTTGTTTTTATTTTTAAAATATATTAATAAGCTTATTGCTAAATTAAAATTAACAATAAGGATAAATTTATTTATTTTTTATATTATTCTATATATTTTGTTAATTTTTTTTATATTAAAAATGGCACCTCCCATGTCACAAAAGGAATATTTAGAGATGGTTCCGGATTTTAATGGAGACCCAATGTCATTACCCAGAAACTAATTAATAAATTTTATAATCATGAAAACACTTCGGATTTCCAAAACGACTATCTAGTAAATTCTTTAAGAGCAAAAATAAAGGGTCCAGCAGCGGATATGGTAAATTGTAAATATGTCAATATGTGGGACGATAAAAAAAAAAACGCTCTAAAACAGTGATACGCGGACAAACGAGACGCGTATGCAATAAACATATAATTAGCATTAATGACTCAAGGTAATGAATCACCCTTTGACTTCTTCAACAAAATTTAAAAAAAAAATAGTGAAATTGCATACTATGGAGGCACTGGTTCTAGCAAAATATATCGAAAAATTAGCTTTGCATATATTATTAAAAGGATTGAAAAAACCGGTAGGGTCTTTCACGAGAACTAAAAATCCAATAGATTTAAACCAGGCAGTAAATATGTTAACCGATGATTTTCAATTCGTTATGGACATGAAACGTCCAAAATAAATAATAAATTTAATAAACCGCATTATAAAAACACGCAACAATTGGTAAGATACATGCCAGTCAATCAAAATTATCAATGTTTTCAAACTCCTAGACCTAATAATTCTAATAGTCCCAATCAGTATAGACCAATTAAACCATATAGACCTATTAATTACAATTCAAATCAATTTAAACCTCTACAAAGTTATCAATCCACCCCTATATAGTAATTTAGTAATTTATTTATTATATTTATATTTATAATTTATTTATTTATTAGTCAACCCAATCCAAGTATAAGATATAAATCTTTTATCAACATCCCGGTTCGTAGAAACCCCAATCTTGAGATAAAAGAATTACACAATTTAAATTCCGAACAATTAGAAAATAATTAAAAAGTCAAGGAAGAAAAAAACTGAGCGAAAACCTAATGAACCCACCATTTCATTTCCCGACGATTACAGGAAAACTTTTGAATACTCTAATGAGGACGATCCAAATAATTCACAAAACATTTTTTTCAAGGAAATTTTTAGATAAATTATTACATGACAGGATCAGAGCATATGAAACCTCGTCAATGTCAAAAGCCCAATAATAATAATAATAATAAACAATATAGTTTAATTTTCATTAGAGAATAAAAAGATAATAAAACTAGTTTTGAATGTTATACATTCATCCTCAGTTCTAAAAACAAACAAAAAAAATTCTAAAATTCAAAATATAGTTTGGTATTATTATACATATTAATTAGATTGATATAAATCAGTATTATAAAACATTTATGAATTATGAATTTAATTAAGACAAGAAATAAAATACATGTTGGTACTCACCAACGTTTATATGAATTATATCAAACAGAAAAGTTTGTACAGATTTCTTCTCGCATTGGACGAACTACGGAACTAACAATGGACGAAAAGTAGGTAGCATGTTTTTAGGTAAACGGTTTAAGGGTCAGGGTTTTTCCTGTTATGCCGGTGAGTAACTGTTTTTTTCTGTTATAGATGGGAATAAATTCAGGATTGGACTATTGGAGATATTTATTTGGTCATTTAAGCAAAAATTTGAGGCTGTTTTCAACGTGATGTATTAATTTGACTCCTGAGTCTTTGATGAATTTATCAATAGTAACCGAGCTGAAAGAGGCTTCATAAATGGTTTAGGTGCAATCATAAAAAGTATAACCGGCAATTTAGATGCAAATGATAAAATACAATTCTCTAAATTATTAAAAACTTTAAAGTGTGAGCTTAGATAATTGTATACTAGATTATATATCTTTAATGATTTTATTCTTCATTTCATTAGCAAGTATATTCTGCTATGTTGAGTAGCTATCGCCTAGATCTCATGCCTTATCGTTTATGGCGGTGCTGGAACAACTCCTTTTGCGAATAAAGATAAAGTATTTTAAATTATTTTATAAACTAATTGAAAATATTAGGAAATTTTCTAACATTAGCCAAAGTTCGGTTCATTTGTGAAGCGACTATGGTCAAAGGAATTCATGGCCATTCTCACCCTGCGCTCAACATATGATTATTAGGCGAAGAGTAGTGGACCATTGCTAATTAAAATTTCGCTAATTCGAACAGTTATGTAATTCGAACTGTCCTATATAAAAAAAAAAGCTTGTGAGGATTTGATTGGAAGCGTACTTTAAATTAAATGATACTGTACGCATAATAAGCATCTTACATACCGCTAGGCTCAAAAATCTTTTCTTAAAAATTCCAACTCCTATTATGTAAAACTAAAACTTATTCGGATATTTTTTAAACATTCTTAATATAGTTTACAAGATTATCTATCTGGCTATACTCAGTCCAGCCTTTAAATATGTGGCTTTGTATAAAAACAAAGCCTTGACCATAGTCACCCGAAACACGGGGCAACAATGGCCACGGAAATATGTTGCTTTCTCGCTCGCACACATTGTCTAAAAATCAGATAATATAAGAAATATAACTAAAAAGTTACTGCAAAACATCACCCCAAAGGGGCATTTTTTTATTTGAATGGTACGTATATAGCAACAAAAGATCCTAATTTTGGCCATTCTCGTCTCGGTTGAAGGAATTATAGATTGAAAATTATTGACAGTATTGTCTTTTAACTCTTATTGGACCCCCTGAAAGACCGGGTCCTTGAGATTTTGACCCCCTACTGCTCCTCTCTGACGCCATGCCTAGCCACGACTCTCATGCCTTATAACCTGAGGAGACTAAAAAGAACATGGATGAGGGATCTTCTAACATTTGATAATTAAATCAAGCCAGAAAAAAGGCACCACTGTGTGCTGGCTTTTCTTCTTCTTGTTCGCCACGTCATTTGTAACGTTACCGCCAGAAAATATGCTGATTGTCAATTTTATATTTGACAGGTTTGGATATAAATTTAAAGAGACAAATATTTTTCTAAATACAACTTTTTTAGTTTGACTTAGTAATAGTAAATAAGCCCGCGTATATTATTTTTTCTTATTTATTAACTATCAAAGCAAAACCTATCCACAAAAGCTTTTATATCAGGTCCTATATCTTTTTCAAGTACATCAGGATTGAAGTATTCGTCGGCATATCCTTCCTTTCCTTCGGATGCCTCTAACTTTACGTAATCACTCAGTTCATCAATCTTCTCTGATTTTAATAATCTTGGGTACCAAGAGAGAGCCAACAGCAATCCGATGAAAGAATGTTTTTCCACGCCATCTCTGATTTCCTCTATTTCAGGTTTGCTTCCCTGGAAGTGATACTTGTCCAAGGTGCTTAAGAGGGCACTGTGATAAGCCCTCAATATAAGATCGAAGTTGTCCCGTCGCACGGAAGGGTCCGCGGTCAGGTACAGCATGTAAGTCAAGTCAGCGCAGGGAGATCCATAGTGCACTAGTTGGAAGTCCAAGAACCTGAAGAAAAAAAATTAATAATATAATGAATGAGAGTAAAATTCAAATTAATGACATATGATGCAGTTATATTATGAGTTGAAGATAAAAAAAAAAAATTCATCTCAAAAGTCAAAGTCAATATCATCTCCCTCACCCTCTCCCTCTCCCTCTCAGTCTCTGTCTCTGTCTCTGTCTCTGTCTCTGTCTCTGTCTCTGTCTCTGTCTCTGTCTCTGTCTCTGTCTCTGTCTCTGTCTCTGTCTCTGTCTCTGTCTCTGTCTCTGTCTCTGTCTCTGTCTCTGTCTCTGTCTCTGTCTCTGTCTCTGTCTCTGTCTCTGTCTCTGTCTCTGTCTCTGTCTCTGTCTCTGTCTCTGTCTCTGTCTCTGTCTCTGTCTCTGTCTCTGTCTCTGTCTCTGTCTCTGTCTCTGTCTCTGTCTCTGTCTCTGTCTCTGTCTCTGTCTCTGTCTCTGTCTCTGTCTCTGTCTCTGTCTCTGTCTCTGTCTCTGTCTCTGTCTCTGTCTCTGTCTCTGTCTCTGTCTCTGTCTCTGTCTCTGTCTCTGTCTCTGTCTCTGTCTCTGTCTCTGTCTCTGTCTCTGTCTCTGTCTCTGTCTCTGTCTCTGTCTCTCTCTCTCTCTCTCTCTCTCTCCACTCTTTAGTACCAAATACAAAACGACTCTCAGTCGTCACTCTGGCCTTATCCAGTGCTAGAATCCTTTAAAATATATTGTAATTATAAAGCTTTTGCCAGATTAATAAACTCTTACTCTATAGAAAAAAAAAATAAAATTAAAAAAATTATATTGTTATTTGGGGAAAAATCGTTTCATGTGTTTCCTATAAAGTTTGCTAAATGGCGCTTAAGCCTATTTTAAAAACGACGTCGACATTGTTTATACGAATAAACATGTTTCTCTAATATCGCTTACAATTCGAATGTATTAAGGAGAAGAAAGATAGATGTCTAATGCCAGAGTTCTCGTTTGGGTATACTAGTACACCTAACTGGTCGAGGTTTCGCAGAATTCAGATACCATAAGTCCTAAATCTATATCAAATCTATATCCGAAATCTATATCAAACCAAGCTTTGCTAAATTATCCGTCATTTGTTGCATTCCATGTAATTGGTAATGCAAATACCTAAAGGTATTATTGGAATGGCAAAAAGCCTTGGGTATCTCAAAAAGCAGTAACTAATTAACCAGTCAACGTTTAGTCTATTCTGGCATCATCAAGACTGATAAAGATCAGATCGCATAGTGGTAAACCATAAAAATTCTATAAAAGACTAACCGAATGTCTAAAGATATTATACATCAAACCAATACTCGCTCAACACACATATACGAGATTATCTGTTGATTTTTGAAGGATGTACTATCTCAATTTGGTCAGTCTTTTTTTAGGCTTGATGTGAGATGTACTATTTATAGTTTGCAACTACATGAATGGTTTTTTTCAGATTTGAACAGTCACAACTAAGGTAGTACCTGGAATTTATACAATGCAGATGACTTACCTCATTGCGATCGGCCTTTTGTCCCAGTTATATTTTATGACAATATTATTTTTATTGCAGTCACCATGATTTGTAACGTTAAATTTGGTTTCATCCAACTGGCTAAATGTTTTCAACCTTTCGTACACTTCTGTTTTTGTAGTTTTTATTTTTTCTACAATCGGTGTCCTAAAACACACGAACATTAGCACATGAAAAAAGTCTGAAAACATCACTTCCTTATCACATACTGAATAAAAAAACTTTGAGTTTAAGAAGTCCTGTGTTTTTTAAAGTGATATTGGCTCGTTTTTTAAATTATCTTTAGGAATGAAAATAACAATGGCAGAAAATCCTAAAGCTCTTTATAATGGTGTAAGCGTTTTATTTGGTAGTAAAAAATTGAATAACTACACAATGTAATGTAAATCATGAGCGAAGGACTTAAGACTTAGATTGAGAACATTCTGTGCATCAAGAATAGGACTCACCAGCTCGGATTCCATAATTTTCTGACGCCTTCTCTTAGAGCTATTAAGTTCCAATACATGAATTCTTGCAATTTTTGGTTATCGGAAATAAACCAAGTTTTTAATCCTTGCGGGGACAGTCCTCTAACCTCAAGTGCTTTACACATACCATGGTACCTTCCCAGGGAGTGCACTGCCAACAAAATGTGATCCAAATCATAGAATTGTTCTCTTTCGATCATATGGAACCCCTTGGCCTGGAAATTTTATCAGGATTAATTTGTTAATGGTTAAATTATATCTTCCGAATTGTATGATAAATATATTTATGACCAGGACCTTTGAATCCTCCATTACGATACAGCTGTAGGGGATATGATGGACCATTTTACACCAGAGTACATCTTCGGTATCTTCGAATTCTTCCATGAGATATTCGATTTGGGTTAGCGTATTGTACATCTGAAAGAAACAAAAATCTAAACATTTTTGAAAAAAAAAGGAAATTAGAAGTCATGATGAACTGCAGTTAAGACTACCGTATTATATGAGTTTATTAAATCTTAGAGAATAAGTTATTAATAAGGACAGTGCACGATGTGTCCGTCATCGATTTTGGTCAACTTTTTTTGGATGATTCTGTATTGAAAAAAAAGTCGATCCATATCCTACCGTCCATATCCATTTCAGTGGGCCCAAGGAGATGAAAAAAAAAATATGCTGAAAATACTTTATTTTATATCTCATGTTTGATAAATGAAATCAACATTTTTAAGGTATGTTAAAGAAAAAATATTAACTTGAAAAATAATTGATTTTTGGTCAAATAAATTTAAAAAGTGTTTAAATTATTCAATATACTAGGCTCGTAGATTTTTTCATACTAAAAATGATTTGAAAAAAATCATCGGAAACGAAAAAATAATTTTTTTCAGGTCCGAGTGTGCTCAAAATATTTAAAGTCACAAAATTACTTTATAGTGTGAAGTGTTTCTCCTCTTCAGTTTATCCGACGTCGACATTGTTGGACTCATTAAAATGAGGCGAGTTTCTTCTTTTGATACATTTTGATAAAAAAAGGTGATTACCACATAAAACATTGTTCCACAGCTGTCATAATTATAGCAACGGATGCTGATCATTTGGCAAAAGATCATTGTAGTCTTCTCAAAAATCTTCAAAATTTGCAACAATTTATTGATCTGTTCTAATTTACTCACGAGTTATTTTTCTCCCACTCCTTCCTAGGATAATTACCTAACAAGTTAATTAGGCGTATAGTCCTTTATAAGTATATTTTATGAGGGTACCATAAAGATTCCGCTGGCGGATTTACCACTAATGACCCAAAGCCATCTCCAAAACTAAATAATTTAATATTTACAATATGATCTCTTTTTAAACCATATCGCATAAAAAAATAGCTTTGTTAATGTTGGACTACAATTAAATTTTATTTGGCGGTTCTTACATTCAAGTACATCAAATGCCCGTACAAAAAACATTACTGTAATTAATATAAAATCAGTACAAAGGTAAACATTATTGTAATTAAATTGTGTTCTGTAACAACAATGTTGTTCAACTTCGTCTTCAAACCTTCACAGTATTTTGCTTAAAATTGTGTCAATTTATAATTGTACAATGAATAAAGAAATACGATTGGGTCAGTGGCTTTTATCCGTATGAAGGGGTAAAAACTAACATACTTCAGATATTAAATACAGTATAAGTATGTGTCAAGAAAATTTAAAAAATCCTCTCCCTAAAAAAAATAATGCTATAATTACCGTTACTAAAATAAAATAAATAAATAAACCTTCAAAATTTAATTTCTAATGATTCAAAATCACCGCTTCAAATGGTCTAAAAAACGCAGTTTTGATCAGCGACCTTAAAACGTTTCCCATGGGAGTATTCCCCTGTTCCTATGAGGTATCTCTTATTTCCATCCCCAGACCTCCGGTGTTAGCCGCCTCCAAAATTATATCCTATATCCGCTACTGAAAGACCCTCAGACATCCTAGACCTCCCCTCATTTTTCTAAGCAGATAGATGTTTTCTGTCGGCTCTTTGTTATAGTACGGTCCTGCAGTATCTGGAAAAACCTATACAAAATTCAATGACGTCTCTCTGTTCCTTCCAGAGAAAATTCTAACTTTTTCTGTTCCAATCAATATTCAATGTTTTAAATCAAAAATATTTATTTATATAATAAATTGAATAATCGCTATTAAATAATTACTTTGGACCAAACTATAGTTCCTATCCAAATCATTATTCTCAATAAATAGCACTTTAAATTTTTTGTTAATGAGATTGGAACAGATATGTGAATTTGTGCAAGAGTAAAAAATTGATGGAGTAAGCTTCGTATGCCATTAAAATTACATGTCAAACGAGTCCTGCCATGTTACTTCCTAAGCAAAGATATGAATGCTTTTAGGAATTAATAACCAACCATTGTTTCTGTCTTGAAGATGTCGTATTTTCCGTTATACTCCTGGAAATCACTGGACTCTGTGTCCTCTTTGGTGATGAGGCTCTTGTGGGCAACCCTACCATTACCGAGGATGACTTTGAGCTTGAGACGGCTGACATTCGATAACCAGTTGAAATTCTTTCCAACGGCTGGGGTACTTTCAACGCTCACGACCTTCTCCAGACAAGTATCCTTCCAGTTCCTCTTTAAGACGCTTTCCAAGATGTCCTTGTCCATCTGAAAATAATATTTAGAATTCAATTCAGTATTCAAAGACGAAAATAAAAAATGTTGAATAAAATTATAAGTTAGCATCTTCAGATTTAGTAGGGAAAGATGATCTGTGCCTACAGAGCATCTGGAGCGTCCTCCACTCTCTTCGGACGGTTATACGGGACGGCCAACGGGACGAGACAATATTATTTTTGATTTTTATTTGAGAATTTTAAAAATATTGCTAAATCATGGTGAATTTCGGGAGTAGAAAACCATTCGATTGGGAGAAGAACATTCGGAGCCACCGCACAGTGTGGCTGATTTTGAATCTAGCGGGACTAAAGTCCAAAAATTAAGTTTGTGGTTCCGATGTGGAACGTATTTGTAACCTAAGATAAGATGTTAATAAGCGAGAAAATTCGTGAATGATACGGGAGCAATATCAATATAACACTTGGCTACAACTAACAGACATCTTTTCAACACTTTCATAGTCGGCTAGAAAAGAAAAGAAAAGGGGTTTAGTAGAGGGAAAATGGGGGAGCTGGAACACAAAACATTTCAGCCAATCAGAAGCCAGCATTTGGTCACGTGACATATGGCGGGAAATTTGAATTTGAATTTTTGCCTCGACCTAACCTTAACTGCCACGTGGTCTTGTCTCGACCCTACCTTAACTATTAGGCCACGCCCCTTTTTAGTCATGTGACCGTTAGGCCCCGCCCCTTTTACCCTTATCGCTCTCCAACCAGCCAATCATATTGCTTCACCCTGATTACTCCCCCCCTAAGCCGCCATTTTGTTTACAATGACGTGGTCAGCATTCACGCTTAACCACCAGGTTTATCCCCTCCACCAATTGAAGGGTCCGGTACCCACTTTATAGTCTGTAACCTCCTCTATGGTTATATAATCATAACCTATACGATGAAGGGTCCGGTGCCCACTTTATAGTCTGTAACCTCCTCTATGGTTATATAATCATAACCTATACGACGAAGGGTCAGGCACCCTCTTTATACTCTGTAACCTTCTCAAAGGTTACATAACCTTTACATTGTTTTCGTGTTTGTGCAACCTTCTCAACGTTTACATAACCTTTACAATATTTAACTTTACCAACATGTAAACAGGTTGGATCATGTATAGGTGAAATACAAATATGGACTTTGAACTGTTTATCTCTAGCATATAAATAAATAGTAGAGTTCCTTATTCCTATAACAGCTTTTGGACTTTGAGCTCTTAATTCCTAAAATATAAAGAATGATATAGGACTTGTTAATCCTTCTGTTAAACAGTAAACAAATTTAGCTTTCGCAATAATGCTGTATCTCTTAATCCTTCCTTTGAAAGCAAACAATGGACTTTGAACTCTCAATACTTCAATGATATCAGGATAGGTAATGATAATATTAATTCTAGCTTAAGTTTTGTACCTTTTTAGTTCGGCATTAAGCCTTAAGCCTCTTCACCACGTCAAGGTAAAGGTACAACGAAGAGGTTTTTTGTAATTTTTTTATTTATTTTTTTTTATATATATTTTTTTTTTTTAATTTATTTTTTTATTTACAATGTAACACTAATACAAAATAAAGTTATAATACAAACATAAAATTTGATCTTGTGAAATTTATACAAAACAAACATAAAATTTAATCTACAAACTAATACATGTATGAATTAAATAAAACTTAATTTTTAAAATAAAGAAATATATATATTTAAACAGAACAAAATATAAGCCTTCTCTAATCTATGATATAATAAAACTAAACCCTCTAATTGTATTTAAATTTAATTTGGAAAACAAAAATATAATAATGATATCATCATGAAATGTATAATAAGCAGAACTTTTTGCTAAATGGCAGGCTGGTCGGCATAGCAAATATTAATATCGTAGCCCTGAGCAATAATAATTATGAGCCTGATAAGAAAAAATTTATTTTCGATACGGATCAAGATAAGAAAATATTTAATAAACATTTCGATTTTTTTTTTATGTTGTTGTTGTATTTTCGTGCAATTAAAAGAGAAACAAAAGCATTGGAACAATTCTGTTGAACTAATTGGAGATCTATTCACCTCTCATTCACTCACACAATCAAGTTTGCGGATTTTTAGACCTCGCCAGTGACTTACATTAAGGGTTTACAGGTGTTTAAACCTTGCCAGTGACCCATTCCATTTAGGGTTTACGGGTGTTTAAACCACGCCAGTGACCCATTCCATTCAAGGTGAATAGAATTTAAACCAATTATTTTTTATCCATGCTTCTAAAGCCTTTGTCCGATACTGCGTGCATTTCTCTTGAGAAAAATTATGCATGATGCAATGGTTGCCTTGCTCATCTAAGATGAGTAAATCAATTTTCGGACAACCAAAATCTTCCAAGTTGACTATAGAGCAATTGCTCAAATTTTGTGATAGAAATAGTTTCTTATCTCGACCCTTAACAAAAACAAATTTATAATTACAATCAATAAAGTTGAAAATTTCTTCAATAATTTCATATTCAACTTCCCCATATTCCCATTTAATTTTATGATAATAATTTTCTAGCCAATAGTTTGTTCTTCTACTTTTATCAGTTTGTGTATATTGCTTCGGTGGTTTAAAAATCGAATGTCTTGACGACTTGAAAACTTGATCAAAAAGAGACAACTCTTTAATAATATAACCTCCCAGGCTATCGACAAAGCACTGGAAGTCTGCAATCACTACACTAGCCGAAACCATACTGAACACTGAGCAAAGGATTCACCTCATTTTATACCATTCGCCGAACCGTTCCAATTAGAGGATTATATTCTACGAGTCTATCATGTATAATTAAACAATATGCTGTAGTATTCGACGGAAATATATTTTTTGATTCGAATTCTAATCTTACATCTACTGGTCCACTTTTTATAGATTCAGATTGTTTCGAACAATCTATTACGATTAAAGGTGCTTTTTCTTTAAAGTTATGTAAAGAAGACAGAGGTTGCATTTGTGCGCCATAATAGGAATTTTGAAATGATGCGTACATATGGTAGAGCAGGGCGAACCGATTGGATGAAATATCTATATTCAAATCATCATATGGATAAGCTTTACAATTTAAATACAATTTGACGTTGGAAATATTACAATGATCAAAGTTGCTTGCATCTTTTACATGATTATTCAATCTTTCAGTTTGAAAAGTTAATATGATATAACGTGGTTTTTCCAGCTGACTTGAAGTTTTAACGGGCCAGATTTGTCTCTGACTCGCTGGTAGTAAAGGATAATCATAAAGTTCCCAGGTTCTAAAACCTAGTGAAAATATCTTTTCTGATTTGAGATGACGCATCAAAGCCAGTCTCTGATGTTCATTTACTGTGACATAGGGCAGCTTCCAGCATAGCCTCTCCAATTCTATTTTACACTTTTCAGCCGCCTCAATTCCGCTTCCTGGTCGCTTCGTTATATAGCAGTTTTCATCATGTCTACTTCTAACAAATATCAGTTCTTGCTTCACGTTCATTACAATCTTCTGATAATCTTCACAGAACCCAAGAAGAGATGATAAAGGAACGCATAAGTTAAAGCACCCCTCTGCTGATGTAATGTTTAGTGTATCATTTTTTGGATAGCACCATCCCCAGTTATCTAAAAACTGGGAACCTCCCTTGAGCGAAACCAAATTTTTCAAGGTCGAAGTAATTCCCGGATTTTTCACGCGATCTATTTCCACTCCGCTCAGTTCATATCTTATTTCATCAAATAAAAATGCAAACATGTTGTTAGTTAATTTTGATGCACTGGGAACTGCTGAACCATCCTCCTTGAGAAATTTTCCTTCGACGTAAAGCAGACTTTGACTAGGAAGAGTATATAAATCTTGATGTTGCAGACTGATACGTATTTCATCCCCTGGCTGAAGATTTGTAGATGAATAAGGATGATGAGAATGAAATTCAATCCCTTCAACTGAATTGTCAAAAGTAGCAGTTTCTTCCAAATTTAATATTTCCATGTTGATGATAAGATGTAATATCCAGCAGTTTGAAGAAATCTAATATTACTCGCCGTCAACGATCTGCACTCTTCAACAGTCTTCACCGGAATGATGCTTCTGTTCGTGGCTGCGCTTTTATATACCTTTCTGAAGTCCAAACCCATGGTTGCTCCTGATTGGGAACTGTCTATATGAGATCCAATAAATACAGGAGGCACAGCAGACCAATTAGTTCACGATTATTGATATTGTTTATCGTTTTAAGAGATTCGATTTGTAACTTCGCAATCAATGATGTTCTTCTACACAGTCTTCAGCGGAATGATGATTCTTTAAGTGGATACTCCTTTATATACCTTTCTGAAGTCCAAACCCTTGGCTGCCCCTGATTATATGAGATCCAGTAAATAGAGGAGACATAACTGGCCGCAATTATTAGTTCCTGTCTTTTGATATTGCTTATCATTTTTAGAGATTCTATATTTTTTCATATAGTGAACGAACTCAGGTGGAGGTTCAGCCCCACTACTGTCAAAGAAGTAAACCAATTGTCCAACTTTCTTATAGCATACCCAATGAGTACCTTTTCCGTAGCTCTTGTCCAAATTGAAAACTGCACATTCGTTATTCCACGGTTTACTGGGAAATTCGTCTTTCATAAACACTCCTCGGAACGCTCGTATTTTATGCACTTTCGCCAACAGAAGTATATCGAAATTGCTCAATTTTGTTCTAGGTATAATTCGTTGAAATTGTTTAGCTTCATCGCTCAGTTTAATCGCACTGCCTCCAATCCGTTTTGGCGTTATGATAACTCGTAGCTTCTTTTTCTTCTTGTTGTTGTCAGCGCAGCGTTTCATGACTGAATGATAATTATAGCCATGATCGAGTCTCATATATTGATGTTGTCAGCTGTCTCCCAACTGTTATGTGAACTGTCGAAACCGAGCCATTTAACCAAAACTTGATTGCCTTTCCTTTTAATCAACTTCTCGACAAGGTAGCAGTCAGGATGTTTGACCAATTGCAGCTCTTCTTGATAGAATCCTCCTGCAATATTTTCGCCTCTGTCATCCTTCAAGTGATATGTTACGGGCACAGTGTTTTTAACCCGAGCGATCGTAAAAATTTCCGAGGTCCAAGACGGTTGATAGCCCTTAGCGAACTGAGCCTTGTATTTTGAGATTCTCACTCGATCTCCGACTCTATATCTGACGATCTTCAGGGCGAGTTCCTTTTTACCGTACACTTCGAGCAAAAGCCGTTGTTCGATTTCCCTCCCTCGCACATCTATCGGCTTCATCTTTATCGTACTATGATTTCTATTGTTATATTCGCTGAGAAGTGAGCTCAAAATGGGGAGCCACTTGTAGTTCCCTTGTAAACTGAACTTTTTCCACATCATAGACTTTAATGTTCGATTGAATCTTTCCACTATCGAAGCCTTGAGGTTGCTGTATGTAGAGTAATGGTTGATCTCACCACTGCTTTTCAACAGCATTTTAAATTCCTTATTGTAGAACTCCTTGCCGTTGTCTGTATGAAGATTACGAGGTTTTCTCTCAGTCAATATCTTTTCGAATGCTCGTCTTACTTCGACCGCTGTCTTATTCTTGACCGGGACAGCCCAAGCATATTTCGAGAAGCAATCAATCACTGTGAGTAGGTATTTGTAGCCATTATTTATTCGTGAGTACGGAATCAACTCCACCAAGTCAGCCTGCCATAAATCATCGATACCTTTTAGTAGGACATTTCTTCGCTGAAATGTTCTTCTTGCCGGTTTGTGCAGCTCGCGTACGATCTGTTCTTTGACAGTCGTCATATTGAACTGAGGCCATTCACATTTTTCACTAAGCTATTATACCTCCTACTCGGAGTTGCGTTTCTATACGACGAATCTCCATCCGTTTCTTGGCGCTATCAGAAGATTCCATCAACTCTCTCAATCTATTAACTAAAATGTTGGGGTCTTCATTTCCACTTCCTTTTTTCGGCGGAAATAGTTTTGATATCACCTTTTTATATTTTAGATTGTGCTTAAGTTGTCGTATCGGTCCAGTGGGACTGTATTCCTTCTTGTGAACGTTTGTCTGATTCAATATTTTCTTGTACTTGTCGTAGTCATCCTTTGTCGCTAGATCGAGTTTTGGATTTGCCATAAACAAGAGCTCAAAAAGACCTGATGTGCCACAGTAATCAACGTCCCCCACGGAAATAATATCTTTGCTAATTGAAACAACTGCATCTCCAACGGTGAACCTATTGCCATCGTAGACTATACCATAAATCGTGTCGAGATCTTTTATGTCATTGTTGACTAGTTTTTTAATATACTTCGATGCTACCTCGCCAACCTCTTGCAAGCAGTGCTCAACTAGTTCTTTGCCTTCAGGAGCTTGTGCTTCTTCTCTCACCATTTGCAAAGAGGATCTCGATTCCTTGGTTGTTACAACCGGGCTAGCATCTTGGGGACTATTTTCGAACACTTCCTCTTTCAAAGGACCACCTATTGCTCCATCGCCCTCTGGAGAGTCTGTATATAACCATCTAGGTCGCAATGTTTGTAATGAACTAACCATTGGTGTTTCCTCAATTCTCTGCCTCTTTATTCCCTCAATCAGTGATTGTGATGTCATATCAGATAATTTTTCCTCCTTCTTTATACTCGGAGAGTAAAAATGTGTCTGATTCTCGATTAATGGTGTTTTGATAACGTGTAATCTGTTCATCGAGTCGATGACAGGTTTATATTTTTCCTTCAAATACTCATCAATTTCCTCTCTACTTCTCTTCAACAAGTTGCATTTTTGTTGAATCGCTCTTCTCATTTCAATAATTTGGCGAGTGACCGTTTCAGTAGATGTTGACGCTTCCATGTCTACTCACAGACTGACCTTAAGGTGAACATTCAAGGTATTACATAGGTATCGAAACCTTTTCGATATCGTCCATCTGAAATCTCTCTGTCCTTATCTAAAACGATAAAGGCATATTTATCATCTTTCCAACACCAATGACATATTTTTTTGAAAGATTTCAAATCCATATCAGAGTTGACATGATCATCGTAGATCCTTCTCAAATTAAGTTCGTCTTGTCGGAAAAGAATTAGAAGATTTGCATTTTCTCTAATTAAATGTTTTGGAATTCTGGTATAACTCTGACTCAAGTAGAAAATGTCGATACCATTATGCCGGCCCATGCAAAAGTACGCTCGAACGTTATCTTGTTTATCGCAGGCGATGTCATCGAAAATAAATATAGAATTGGCACGTGCTTCCTTCGGTGGTGGTACATTTGAATTGTCTTCGTATTGAAAAAAAACCGATATCCTCTAAAGGTTCTAGTACTCGCGCTAGTTGCCTATATTTTGGCTGATGTAAAGATTTTGCGAATAAGTAAATATTCTCATACCTCAAACCTTTAGGATCATAGATCAAACTCAACATGAGATTTGTTTTCCCGCAATTTGATGGTCCACATACTAGACATCTGATAGAGTCGGGCAATAGAGGACCGTGTCTCGATATTTTTATATCGGAACAGTCCCGATCTTCTATATTGGAAATATGCAAAGTATGGTGTTGCTTTACCAAACGCATGTTGAAGACTGATAAGAATGGCAGCACTTCTCCCCCTTATATACTTATCGCGCCGACTGGGACCTAGCGAATATTTTAGGCTATGATAAATAAAAACTAAAACTAAATAAATGAGGATTAAATGTTTCATCAAATTCATATTTTCGTTTGCACTCATCTTAGTTTTCTAAATATAATTTAGAAGTAAGCCTCTCCACCTCGTCAAGGTATGAGAGCATCGGGGAGGTTTATTGATATAATATTGCTGTTAATATTTTGTAACGTACATTCTTTATTGGTCTTTAGTGGTCCTGTCCTGGCGCCTAACCAGAGTGGGAGTGTCAAGATTTATTTCTCGGGGCCGCCGAAAAATAAATATTAACTGCCCCAGTGGGAATCGAACCCACACCGTTCCGAACCGGGCACCCTGGAACCTTCGTCCCAACTTGCCCGGCCATCACGGCCTCGCCATCTAGATCATACCGTTCCGAACCGGGCACCCTGGAATCTTCGTTCCAACTTGCCCGGCCATCACGGCCACGCCAGAAACCATAACACACATTCCATAGCACTCATTCTTTGGTTTACAAATAAAAACACCAATAATATATCAACAACAAAAAAAAATAAAAAAATTAACTTTACAAAATTAAATATTTAATAGCATCTGGAAACGATAAATAATTGAAAATTTCCTTTAAACCTTTCATTCATTTGGTCATTTTTACAGTGTATTTAAAAAAAACAGCTAAAACATCTTATTTAAAAAAAACAAACAACTAAAAACATCTTCTTATTTAAAAAACAAAACAAAAAAAACAGCTAAAACATCTTATTTAAAAAAACAACTAAAAACATCTTCTGATTAAAAAAATGGATTATAATATATTATGACGCGTATTTATTATTATAGAGGTCTAAATCGATTGACTTTCAAAAGAAGACCGTCAAGACATTTAAGGAACCATCCGCTCCCCTTCATCGTCATCTCTTCCATCTCGGTAGCAATTTTCGAGTAGCTTGCGCTGAGGCTATTCAAGATTGTAGAAATGTCGTAAATCGTTATATTTTTGGTTTTAAAAGCACGATCGCACGTCTCTCCTCTGACGTTTTCATACGTAGCCTCCAAAACCAAATTAAACTTTAGGGGAGCGTCTGATTCTGCCAAATATTCTGAAATTAGCCGATGTAGGGTGTCTGTCTGATTGCAGAGAAATTCCACTGCATCGATTGGTTCAGAACATGGGAGGAAAAATGTCTTGAGGTCTCCCCCGAATGCTGTCTCGATCTCATATAAAGGTCCTATAGCCACCTCCAACCGCCTTCGCTTCGTCATGACGAGCCGTGTTTCTGGTTGACAGCGACGTATATGCTTTCTGCACTGCGTTACAGAATTAAAAATCTTACCGCAGGTAACACAAGTACGTCGAGGGAGCGTGGTCTGGCATGACTTTTCATGATAAACTTTGTTAAACTGATTGCTAAAATCTCTGTCGCAATATTGACACTTATTTAGTAGCGACATGGTAAAAAATAAAAAGTTAATTTAAAATGAAAAGCAAAAACACTAACTATAAAATAAGGAAAAAAAAACAAAACAAAATTAATTGAAAACAAAAGAATTAATCTTAATTTTTTTAAATTATTAAACAATTAAAAACGAATTGAAAAACTAATATAATAGAAAAAAATTAAACAATGAGAAAATTAATCGATGAGAAAATTAAAAATGAATTTAAAAACTGATATGAGACAATAAAATAAAACTACACTCCAACCAAAATGAATTAAAGGTTTAAAAAAAAAAATCAACTCACACGTTTCCAGATATGTTGTAACTAGCACGATGAGATAATGAGGAAGAGCTCCACAAAACGGCCCTATTTATAGAACGAGAATACTCGAATCTGATTGGCTGTCAGATTCTCCCACCACCGATCATTGTACCCCCACCACCCGCTATGAAACGGAGCATGAGTCGACCTGCTCTGACCCAAGTCAGGCGATACTCAGGCAAGTCGAACAGAGTACCTGTAGTATTAGTACTAATTATGAATTAGTGTTGATTAAGTATTAATTAATATTCATTAATAAAAATTTATTTCGAAGTTATTAATACCGACTCGTGTACTTTGAAAATATTTCAAAGCTGTGAAAAGGTATAACCTCTTTGGCTAGCGTGATACCGTCGTCTTGAATTATCGATATATTTGTAAATTTGTAAGTCCATTGATTATACAATCAGAGATTGAAAATACATAGAAGATTAAAAAGTTGTTTTGTGTACCTGTAAAAGTTGAACATGAATTAATGATTAATTAATATTCATGAATTAAAATTTACTTCATCGTGTTCGTAGTTATTAGTGCCGACTCGTGTACTCGCGGACGAGTGAGTATCAGCCAGTACTTCGATGAGAACGAACAGTCTCGTACGGCTCCGAGGACATCCGAGAGTAGCCGAAAAGACTCGAAAACATCGCGAGGACTGATTCGAGTGCAACTACGAGCCAGATTTGTTGATTATAATTAAATCAAGCTCAGAAAAGGGAGAAATAATCTAGAAATGGTTAAAAATCAGTTGAGAAGACAGTAATTGCATAACATTTAAATATTGAGAAGGTTGCATAAATCGTAGACATTGAGAAGATTATTTAAACAAGCTAGATGAATCTCCAAGTGGAGTAGGTGCTACGCCCTAACGGACAGAAAATGTATATAAACATTGAGAAGATTATAGAAAATTTAAAAAAAAAAAAAAGATATATAGGTAGGTATATGTAAAAATTGGGAAGATTGCATTAAATGTAAAAATTAAGAACTGAAAAAAGATAAAAAAACCTTTGGCTAATAATAAGTACGTCACCTATCCAGTTATTATGAAATGATTAAAAGACTGTATATCGTTATTCGTTAATGTTTTACGTGGTTTTAATAGTTTATACTATGAGAGATTAAAATATATATAAAGATTAAAAATACATATAAAGATAAAAATACATATAAAGATTAAAAAAGCTGTTTTGTTTATGTTTCAGCGAGATGAGTAAAGATAGAAGATTAATAGTAAGAAGTCCTACATATTTGCATATGTTTTAGAATCACTGTATATTTATGTTCTACAGATTAACAGTTCAAAGTTTATTGTTTACTTTCAAAGGAAGGATTAAGAGATACAGCATTATTGCGAAATCTATATTTGTTTACTTTTTAGCGGAAGGATCAACAAGTCCTGTATCGTTCTTTAAGTCTTGGTATTAACAGCCCAATGTACAAAAGCTGTTATAGGATTAAGGAGCCCTGTAATTTATTTATGTTAAAGGGATTAGCAGTTCAAAGTCCAAAAGCTATTTAAATATTAGAAAGCCCTACCATTTATTTATGTTTTAGAGATAAACAGTTCAAAGTCCATATTTGTACTTCACCTAGACATCATCCAACTTGTCTATACATGATCCAACCTGTTTACATGTTGGTAAAGTTAAATATTGTAAAGGTTATGTAAACGTTGAGAAGGTTGCACAAACACGAAAACAATGTAAAGGTTATGTAACCTTTGAGAAGGTTACAGAGTATAAAGAGGGTGCCTGACCCTTCGTCGTATAGGTTATGATTATATAACCATAGAGGAGGTTACAGACTATAAAGTGGGCACCGGACCCTTCATCGTATAGGTTATGATTATATAACCATAGAGGAGGTTACAGACTATAAAGTGGGTACCGGACCCTTCAATTGGTGGAGGGGATAAACCTGGTGGTTAAGCGTGAATGCTGACCACGTCATTGTAAACAAAATGGCGGCTTAGGGGGGGAGTAATCAGGGTGAAGCAATATGATTGGCTGGTTGGAGAGCGATAAGGGTAAAAGGGGCGGGGCCTAACGGTCACATGACTAAAAAGGGGCGTGGCCTAATAGTTAAGGTAGGGTCGAGACAAGACCACGTGGCAGTTAAGGTTAGGTCGAGGCAAAAATTCAAATTCAAATTTCCCGCCATATGTCACGTGACCAAATGCTGGCTTCTGATTGGCTGAAATGTTTTGTGTTCCAGCTCCCCCATTTTCCCTCTACTGGGTTTCAATGGAACATTCACGGAATACTTTAAAAATGTTTATAAAAACATGGATACGAAGTCTAATTCGCCATATCTTTAATATATTTATTTATATATTCAATATCTTCTATACTGGTCCGATTTAGATGATGTTTTTGTTTTTGTTTTAAAGAGGATTAAATCTCCTTCCAAATAATCTTATATATAATTTACTGTAAAATACATGCTTATTGAGTTATTTGAAAATTTATTGAAAAAAAAACGCGGATTTATTATAAAACCATTTTAAAAATCATATCTCGAAAACGAATAGAGATAAGAAGGTGCGGCTGGCGTTACTAAACTACATTTTTAACTATCTATTCCTTCTCCAATCACTGTTATTTCCTTCCAGGACTCCCTGCAGTCAGAGGTAAACTTTCTTAATTCCAAATTTGCTAATAAGACTGATTATAAGTTATTATTTTAGAGGTTATTTTGTATTTCAGAGATTAATCCAAATTTAACGCTGGCGAAACCGCGGGGTACAGCAATTACCTAGGCTTTAATTATATTTACTCGAATTCAAATTTCTTGTGTTAAAACACATACAGTTTAAAAAAAATTACGTTCAAACGTAATGCAGATTTTTTTTTTTTTTTAATTCCTAAAGCTTAAATCAATGACGTTCTCACAGAATCTCTTTAGTTCCGAAATTTTGTTGCGATGAAATCTGTAAATATTATCCCTAGATGTTTGAGTAACATTAGGGTTCACTGTAATGTAAGTCGAGGAAGTTTCGAAATAAATGTGGATAAAATAAAATTTATACTAGAAATGGCGAGTATTTCAGTGATAAAGATCGAAGGAAGAATAAGTAGATAGGATTCAGTATTCTGGGTAAAAAATATTCGAAAGAAACGAAATTCAAAGCTGGCAATTGCAAAATTAAAAACGTTTTGTTAATTCTGGAGATGTTTATTTTTTACGGTTTATGATGTTCGTTGACGTTGAGGCTAAGATAACAAGATACGAGAATTATTAATATATTGTATTGAGTAAAATTTTAAGATGTGTTGCGGTGTAAAAATTTGGTTTTTAAAAATTTAATTTTTTCACAAATTGGTACGTGGTGCCTCTTTTTCGGACAGTGAATCTACAGAAGAAAATATTATTTAAAAAAATATTATTTACTGCAAGCACAAACAATGAATTATATAGATATTAAAATAGACAGCATATTTAAAAATCGCGACTGCGTTAGCATAATACTGATCTTTAATATCGATTAAATTCGAAAAGTTTAAATAAATCGATGTATGAGCGCGTGATCGTAAAATAGATATCATTTTAAAAACGTCCCTCAGCGAAATAATGGACCCTAACATCGAAGAAAGCTTAAAAGTTGAAAAATCGCGAGCGACCTATCTTAATGTCGACAGTATTTTCAAAAAAACGTGACTTAGATAAAATAATAGCGGACCTGTATATCGAATAAATCAGAAATGTCTAAATAAATCGATATGAAAGCGTGCGATCGTTAAAGCGATTGTGTTTTTAAAAACTACTTCACCAATAATTAAGAAATCTACTCCAATATCGACAAGATCTGAAAAGTTTAAAAATTATCGATTCGTGAGCGCGCGATCTTAACATCCATAGTATTTTCTAGAGCTGCGATCCCGAAAACATAACAGTGGACCCCAATATCGAAGAAATTAGAAAAGCTTAAATAAATCGATATGTGAGCGCGGAATCTTGTAATCGATAGTATTTAATATAATACAAAACTGATATGACAAAACAAAAATGAAAGATAAAACTGAACACAATAATAATGGACTTCGAATTAATATCGAAGCAATTTGAAATGAAAAATGTTTCTATTTTTGACTATAGTAGAGAATTGGAAAAGTACTTAAATCAAATCAACGGCTGAGAACTTTTTCTAATCAGACATAAATCTAAAGTGCCTTTTGTACTTGGCTGACGTTGCGTAAGTATACTCCCTTGAAATCTACTGATCTCATAAAAGTAATTCAAATATTTCCCATTATTTGCTCTATTAAGATCTAAAATTTAATAATTAGACGAAATAATATGAAATGGATATAATGGACATTGTGAACTGCTTACAACTATTGGATATATGCAATACGAGTGATCTTAAGTAATAAATTATATTGTTTTGAATAATGTATTTAAAAATATACAATCATATATATATATATATATATATATATATGTGGTATATTATGTTGAAATGTTAATTGTAGGAAAAAAAAAATCCATGAAGACGTAGGAACACTCCGAAACGCTGATTGAAGGTATTATGAAATGTAATGAAAATAAAAAAAATTTAATCGGAAGTTGTTTTTCATAATATATATATATATATATATATCTAGCATATCAATATGAAACTCTATAAGACATTAGAATTGATATAAAAGATATGTAATTTTTTAATGATTTGTATTAAAAATCTGGAGACCTTCAGGCATTTAAAAGAAGTTATTTTCTTTTACCGTAATATTAATTTATTAATGTTTAACCAATATTAAATATTTTGTATATACACATATTATGCTTATAAATATTTGCAAATATGCCATGAATGTAGTGATAGAACATAAACATGTAATAAAATTAGAAACTGTTTAATGTGAATGAACTGACGGATATCGTGTTTGCTGTTGGGCGTTCCCTAATTGAAACGAATTGACCAATGACGATTCATGATGGATTACATGCTTCACTGTAAACGGATTATTTTTCTTTCTAATAGGTTGCATACTTTACATACATGCTTTACAGCATACTTTGCAATAGATTGCATGCTTTGCGGTACATAGCTTACTTTGCTTTACGGTATTATGGCTGTAAATAATAAAAAAATTATGATATAAGCCTGTCGTCAAAAATCGAATTCGCTACAGGAAACATTGGAGTAATACAGAATAAACAACTCACAGTGGAACCAGTCAGTCGAAGGCCAGATCCGTCAACTGCCGGCACTAGAGTGTAGAGAGAAAATTATTTTTGAGGAGCATAGATCGGGTCTCATCGCCATATTCCGTAAACATTCGGTTTCTCTCTTCCTTATCAGTTTAACCACTTATCTGTCCATCGTTTGTTATTAATTTTAATAGTAAACGATTGACTAATGTTTCTCTCAACCAACTTTTTCCATTCCTGAAATTTTTCTTCATCATGGACAAAAAGAATATGGCCAGTACAATGAAGATCGTGACTGTGCTTAAAATGATTTATCTTTTTTTAGATTCACTGAAATCGCAACTCGGATCATTTTCAAAGTTTCATTCCGTACATTAATTCATTTATGAATGAAGCATTAAGTTTTATTTAACCACTCATTTTCATTTTAATGAACACTTTTCATTTGCGAGTCACATTTTCCATTTTTCCAAATTGTAAGAAAATCACAAAATTTTTTTTTACTACAATATATAAAACTATTAATAAAGTTACAATATTAAATTGAAATAAGCATTAGAAATGGAAAATATCAGAAGCAAAATCTTCAACTCTTAAGGTCATTGAAATTATAAGGATAATAAAATAAACAGAAATCTAATAGTTATTTTATATAGTTCCTTTAATTCCATAAATTTGCAGAGACAATGCAAACATGTGTTGCTTGTGATTAATTGATTACATCACTTGTAGGGCCGTCTAACTAACCCATGTAGGCAATATTAGACTACTTAAATGAATTTTTCCTGGATTTTTTTTTCTAAATATAAATATTCTAAAAAAATTAAATTTCTTTAGCTTGTTCTATTTCAATTGAAAGCAGAGCCAAATCTACTAGTCGATCCTGACACATTGTTAATCTCATATAACTTTTACTCACCTGTGATGGCTGTGATGACTGAGATGGCTCCCGTATTGTTATTTTATTTTTGAAGTTTGACGCTGTATATTTCGACTTGGTCCGGTTTGGACTTAAAGATGACAGTATATTCATTTTAAATAATTTTAATATGCCTTAGGATGGGTTGTAGGCCGAAAATTTGCATCATAATAAATAAATTGGTGAAATAAAAGCAGCCTGCCTTTATTTTTATATATTGGAGTGTTCACCTTAATCAACAAACATATACTTTTACTTATTTTTATTTAATAAAAAGAGCACTCTACTTTTGGCATTCGAAAATATACTAGGAAAACAAAACACATTACAAGTCCGAATGAAATTTTACGACTTCATTTTTTAGCATGGCATTCCTCCGATTGTCCCTGCCTGATTGCGCATCTGCTAAAAAGACTGCAAAATTCAAATTCCCCAATATTTCTTAAAATTGAGTCAGGGATGCATTCAAGTCTTTTTTCATTAACTTAATTATCTTTTATGCTCCTAAATCGGTTTTGTTTGAATACAATCTGCAAGAACATTTCACTACAATCTAAATTTGTTTATTTTTAAAGCTGTTAGCAGTTTTTCGCTGTATGGAATTAAAGGAGTTATTTGAAAGAATTATTGATTTCTGTTTCTTTTATTATCCTTATAATTAATAATTTATTATCTATTAACATTAATATATTATAATGTTATAAATAACATAACTTATTTATTTATAATGACTATTTAGCATTATTTATTTAATATTATGAATTATATATTTTATATACATTTTTCTACTTGTATATTATGATATTATAAATAAAATTATTTATTTATTTAATTATGCATTATTTATTTATAATTATTATTTTCTGAATGTCGTCCAAGAATTCGACAAGCTCTGGCTCAAGGCTGTACCATCACACATCGACTACTTGATTCTTCACTCATTTCTCTAGGAAAGATTGTTTCCTTTCGGCAGCACTCAGCTATCTTCAATAAGATTGATCCCAGCCGGTGTACCACAGGGATCAATTCTTGTACCACTAGTGTACATAACATACACCCACAACATTTGTATTTATAAATTTATTTGGTTGACTGTATTGTGGATAGAAATGGTTTTTTATTTGCTTATATATGTCTAACAAACTTTTTGACTATAGATTTTTAAGTCAACTCTTAAAGACTCAGCTGAAAGACTGTGCCGTGGGTATTTTGACCCTTCTATTCATGCCTATAAAGAAGAATAAAAAGAACATGGATGGGGGACCTGCTAACATTAGATAATTAAATGAAGCTTAGAATTAAGGGAAGAGGTACCATAAGGTGTTATTCTTCTTCCTGCTTGCCACGTTATTTGTAACGTTACCGTCAGGAAATCTTGTCAATTTTGTATTTGACAGGTTTGGATGTAAATTTAAAGATAATTTTTTTTTTGTCTTAAGTAAAATTTTTTAGTTTGATTTAGGGATGTAAAATAAGCCTGCGTGTGTTCATTTTTCTTATTTATTAACTACCTAAGCAAAACCTGTCCACAAATGCTTTTATATCAGGTCCTAAATCTTTTTCATGCACATGATCATATGATTTTAATAATCTTGGGTACCAGGAGAGAGTCAACAGCAATCCAACGAAAGAATGTTTTTCCATTCCATCTCTGATTTCCTCTATGTCGGGTTTCTTTCCCTGGAAGTGATACTTGCCCAAGGTGTTTAAGAGAGCACTGTGATATGTCTTCAATATAAGATCGAAGTTGTCCCGTCGAACGGAAGGGTCCGCGGCCTGGTACAGCATGTAAGTCAGGTCAGCGCAAGGGGATCCATAGTGCACTAATTGAAAGTCCAAAAATCTGAAGAAAAAAAAAATTAAAAGTATAAAGAATGAGAGTAAAATTCAAATTCAAGACACATGATGCAATTATGAGTTGAAGTTTCCAAAACAAAATTCATCTCAACGTCAATATATGGTACATGGATATACAATATATACAATATACAATATATCAATATACAATATACTTAACTGGTCGAAATTTCGCAGAATTCAGGCATCATCAGTCCTGTTAAATCTATTTTAAATCAAGCTTTGCGAAATAATTCGCCATTTGCTGTATTCCATTTAATTGGTAATATAAATACATAAAGATATTATTGGAATGGAAAAAAGTCTTGTGTATCTCAAAAAGCAGTAAATAATTAACCAGACAGCATTTCGTCTCTTCTGGCATACTCAAAAATTGGTAAAGATAAGATCGCATAGTTGTAAACCATAAAAAATCTATAATCTATATAAGACTAACCGAATGTCTAAAGATATTATACATCAAACCAATACTCGCTCAACACATATACGAGATTATCTGTTGAACTGTCTTGGAGTGATGCAATATCTCTATTTGGTTAGTCTTTTTTTAGGCTTGATGTGAGATGTACTATCTACAGTTTGCAACTACCTGATCTGTTTTTTTTAGACCTGGACAATCACAACGAATGTAGTGACTGGAATTTATCCAATACAGATGGCTTACCTCATTGCGATCGGCCGTTTGTCCCAATTATATTTTATGACAATGTTATTTTTATTGCAGTCACCATGATTTGTAACGTTAAATTTGGTTTCATCCAACTCGCTAAATTGTTTCAACTTTTCGTACACTTCAGTTCTTGTAGTTTTTATTTTTTCTATAATCGGTGTCCTAAAACACACGAATTTTTTCACATGAAACAAATTATACATGTAGTTCACCTCCTTACTTAACCTTTAGCTTGGAGTGGTCATTTGTTTTTTTTAAACTGATATTGGCTCGTTTTTTTTTAAATGATCTTGAGGATTGAAAATAAGAATGACAGAAAAACCAAAAGAGATTTATAATGGTGTAAGCTTGTTGTTACTGAAAAAGTAGTAAGAAGTTGAATAACTACGCTATGTTCTATAACCAATGAGCGAAGACTTAAGACTTAAATTAAGAACATTCTGTGCATCACTTTAATGAATTTATGTTCGTAATTGAAGTCTTAAGACCTTCGCTCATGAGTTATATTACACTGTGTTGTTATTCAGTTGTTTACTTCTTTTTCGAATAAAATGCTACAATATCGCTTACAACATTATAAAGAACTTCAGGATTTTCTGCCATTCTTATTTTAAATCCTGAAGATCATTTAAAAAACAGTCAACTTCACTTCAAATAAACTCTGGTCCTCTTTAATTCATGAAGTTCTTTGGTTCAGTATTTGATAAGGGAGTGATGTATTCTGAATAAAACTGTATAAATAAAAGTATTAAAAAGCTAATAACTACACAGTGTATTATAAATCATGAGCAAAGGAGTAGAATGGTGTAAGCGTTTTATTTGAAAAAGTTGAATAACTACACAGAGTAATATAAATCATGAGCAAATAAGTTAGGACTTAGATTAAGAACGTTCTGTGCATCAATTTAATTGATTAATATGCAAGAATATGACAACTCACCAGCTCGGATCCCACAATCTTTTGACGCCTTGTGTTAGAGCTATCAAGTTCCAATACATGAAATCTTGCAATTTTCGGTTATCGGAAATAAACCAAGTTTTTAATCCTTGCGGGGACAGTCTCCTTCCCTCAAGTGCTTTACACATACCATGGTACCTTCCCAGGGAGTGCACTGCTAGCAAAATGTGTTCCAAATCGTAGAATTGTTCTCTTTCGATCATATGGAAGCCTTTAGCCTGGAAATTAAGTAACAATTAATTTGCTAATGGTTAAATTATCTTCGGAATTGTATGATAAATATATTTATGACCGGGACCTTTAAATCCTCCATTACTATACAACTGTAGGGTATATGATGGACCATTTTACACCAGAGTACGTCTTCGGTATCTTCGAATTCTTCCATGAGATATTCGATTTGTGTTAGCGTATTGTACATCTGAAACATACCAAGAACTTAACATTTTTGTTATAAAACGAAATTAAAAGTCATGATGAACTGCAGTTAAAACTACCTTATTATACGTGTATCTTACGTCATAGGGAATAAGTTACTAACAAAGAGAGTGTATGATGTTTCCGTAGCCGATTTCGATAAAAATGTGTTAAGAGATTCTATATTGAAAAAAAGGTGGCTCATCTCCTACCGTTTTGTCCAAAGAAATAATACGCGCTGAAAATGCTTTATTTTATATCTCGTTTTTGATAAATGATATCGATATTTTTTTTAAAATTAAACATTTGTTTTTTAGAGAATAACTTCCTTTAATAAGGAAAACATATAAACATTAAAAAATAATTGATTTTTGGTCGAATAAATTTAAAAAAGTGGTTAAATCATTCAGTAAACAAATCTCATATATTTTTTTCACACCAAAAATGATGGCAGATTTCTATTCAGCACATCAAAAAACCTTGATGTTGAAAAAATTATCGAAAACAAAAAACGAATTTTTTTCAAATCCGTGTGATACCAAAATTATTAAAAAAACAAAATTACTTTTGGGTTTGAAGCTCTGTATCTCATCTTCAGTTAACCTGATATTGACGTTTTTGGACACGTTTAAAAGAGGGGAGCTCCTTTTTTGTATGCATATCAAAACTATTTCAATATCTTAGAAGGACTGTGTAAAAAAAGGTGATTATCATATAAAAACAAAATTGAAGTTTTTTGCGGCTAACATTGAGGTTCTAAAATACGTAGAAATATCACGGTTAAAGCAAATCACGTAGTTTCTGAACCTTTACCGATGTCTCAAATTTGGTTTGAATTCTTCAAAGGATTCCTGATATATTTACTATTTCTTGATCAAAAATAATGTTTTTATATTATGATATGTACATGATTAAGAATTCAGCCTTGCTTGGGATATCATAGTATATTAAATGTAATTTGAATATTTTTTTATAAGGCCGTATTCAAAGTGTTATTAGTACTATAAAAACATTATTCCTGACACAGAAATGGTAAATGTTAGAGTGATATAATTTTTTAAAACGAAATAATTGAAATTTAGAGCGATCTGAATGGTATATTGACTTATATTTAATAATAACGGTATTCTCCAATGAGTGAACAAGTTTGTTTTTATATGGCAATAATTTATTTTTACATAGACCTTCTAAAATAATACAATACTTTTTATATGTATGGAAAGAAGTAATTCCCAAAACGTCGAAATCATGTGAACTGAAGATGAGATACAGAGCTTCAATTTTTTTGTGTTCGATGATTTTTTCAAATAAAGGTGCCTTGATGCGCTGAATCCAAATCATTTTTGGTGTGAAATAAATCTATGAAGCTAGTATACTTAATAATTTAAAAACTTTTTAAAATTTATTTGACCAAAAATCTATTATTTTTTTATGCTTATATTTTTTCTTTAATACTTTAAAAACAAATGTATGGAATTATCAGCATGTTTTATTTTACAATATTTTTCAACTCCTAGGACCTATTGGGTAATACATTTTTCGATACAGAATCACCTGAAACAGCGTCACACTAATTACAAACCCCTGCGGGACCCCATTCTCTAGTTCCACTACAGAGGAGATCGTTTCATTTACTCTCACTTGTATTAGTCTCTTCTTTAATAATTTGGTGTCACACGGATCTGAAAAAAAATCGTTTTTTTGTTTTCGATGATTTTTTCAACATCAAGGTTTTTTGATGTGATGAATAAAAATCTGCCATCATTTTCGGTGTGAAAAAATCTATGAGATTAGTTTACTGAATGATTTAACCACTTTTTTAAAATGTAGTTGTCCAAAAATCAATTATTTTTTAATGTTTATACGTTTCCCTTATTAAAGAAAGAAACACTGAAAAAAAAAATGTCGATATCATTTATCAACGAGTTATAAAATAAAGAATTTTAATGTATTATTTTTTTCTCAGCTCCCAGGGCCCGTTGAAATAAACGGTAGGATATGGGTCTACTTTTTTTCAATGCAGAATCGCCCAAAAAATGTTGATAAAAATCGGCGACGGACACATCGTGCTTCCCCTTTGTGAGTCAAAAAGTGATAATACTGAGTTACCATTAACTGAGGATTAGAGGATAATATTTTTTTCAAGTAGGCACAAAACTTCTTTGATTTCCGAGAGGTCATAATTATTTTTCTCCCACTCCTTCGTAGGATTTACCTTGTAAGGAGGCGATTAGTCTTTACTTCATAAGTATTTTTTATGAGAGTACGATAAAGATCCCGTTAGCGTTGACATACCAAACACAACAATTTTTTGTTTTTACTTTTTTCCACTTTTGTTTCTGTGAATGATCTGAGCTAAATAACTTAATATTTACAATATGTTATCTTTATAAACCATATTGAATAAAAAAAAAAAAAAAAATAGCTTTGTAAATATAGGACTACAATGAAATTTTATTTCACGTGTTCTTACATTCAAGTTAACTATGTATTTGTTAAAATTTAGCATCAAATGCCTGTATTCGCTTTTCTCACACATCTAAGCCTCCAAGGTAAAGTTAAACACATTATTGGAATAAAAATATTTTCTGTAACGGCTACATTTTTCAACTTTTTCTTCACAATTATATAAATTTATAGTAGCACAAAGAATAAAAAAATATAATTGGGTAAGTGGCATATAGTCGAATGATGGGTTAAAATTACATACTTCAGATATTAGATATATGGATGTGTCAAGAAAAATTATAAAAATATTCTCCCTAAAAACATTAATGCTGTAATTACTGTTACTACATTTAAATAAATAAATAAACCTTCAAAACTTAATTTCCTTATTATCAGTGTTCTTATAAAGTTTTCCCCGGGAGGGAGGAGGGTTATATCCATGCCCATACCCACGGTGTTAGCCGCCTCCAAAATCCGCTACTGAAAGACCCTTCAGACTGTTATTCTGTTTATGAGATTGGAGAAGGTATAAGAATTTATGCAAGAGTAAGAAATTGATGGAGTAAGCTTCATATGCCATTAAAATTACATGTAAAACGAGTCCTGCCATGTTACTTCCTATGCAAAGAAATGAATGCTTTAGAAATTATTAACCAACCATTGTTTCTGTCTTGAAGATGTCGTATTTACGATTATACTCCTGGAACACACTGGACTCGGTGTCCTCTTTGGTGATGAGGCTCTTGTGGGCAACCCTACCATTACCGAGGATGACTTTGAGCTTGAGACGGCTGACATTCGATAACCAGTTGAAATTATTTCCAACGCCTGGTGTACTTTTAACGCTCACGACCTTCTCCAGACAAGTTTCCTTCCAGTTCCTTAAGACGCTTTCCAAGATGTCCTTGTCCATCTGAAAATAATATTTTGAGTTTAAGTCAGTACTCCAAAACGAAAATAAAAAAATGTTGAATAAAATTATAAATTAGCATCTTCAGATTTAGATGGGAAAGATAGTCTGTGCCTAAAGAGCATCTAGAACGTCCTCCACTCTCTTCGGACGGTTATATGGAGCGGCCAACGGTACGAGACAATATTATTTTGGATTTTGAGTTGAGAATTTTAAAAATATTAGTAAGCCATGGTCGATTTCGGAAGTAGAAAACCATTCGACCTTCGGAGCCGCCGCCTAGTGTGGCTGATTGCGAATCCAGCGGGACAAAAGTAGTATTAGGTATGGTGCTAATAGGCGAGAAAATACATGAACTATACATGAGCAATGCCAATATAACACTTGACTTAACAACTAACCGATATCTTTTCAACCTCTTCATAGTTGAGGAGAACATTCGAGGAACATTAAAAAATACTTATAAAAACATAGATACGAAGTCTAACACGCCGTATCTTTAATTTCTTAATTTATATATTTAATATCTTCAATATTGTTCCAATTTAGGCGATTTATACTTTCCCTTAACTATATACGAAGTCTCGCAAAATGGTCTGAGCGTGTGTATGTGTATAATGTGATAACCTGTATGTGAATAACCTAGCTCAAAAACGAAAAAGTGTACGATACTGAAATTACTCATTTAAGGAGGCACATGCATGTGATGTTACAGCAACTTTTTCGTCAAAATCGACTAACCGAAAGTGCCACTTTACATAATCGATTTTACTCTTTTTTACAATTTTCTCGTAAACGGCTCAAACGATTTTGATGAAACTTGCCTAATGTCTTCCCTTTATAGCCCTTTAACTTTTCATGTATTTTATTTGTGCTTAACTTAAAAAATATGTATTTTATGCATTAATTATCTAAAAAAACAAAAAAAGAATCATCAAAATCGGACCAGTAATGATACATGCAATGATACAGCACATCGGACTAACCAGAAGTAGAAATTATATCATGGATTTTACAATTTTCTCATTAATGGCTCAAACGATTTTGATGAAACTTGCCTAATGTCTTCTCCTTAAAACCCTTTAACTTTTCATATATGTAGTATATCAACGAGAAAATGTAGAGGAAAAAGTTATAGCGAAAAGAAAATTTTATTTACTTATAATTCAAAAAGTATTTTATTATAAATCATATGAAAGGTGGTTAAATTCTCTAAAATACAAAAAAGATTGATCGAAATCGGACCGTAATTAGCAAAATTGCAGTATCTTATGAGGACTACAAGACCATAGATGGATAACCGAGCGCATTCGAAAGGTTTTGAATGAGAGCACCGCACCAAATTTTTTTGTTTTTGTTTTGAAGAGAATTAAATCCTTCAAAATAATCGTATACATAATTTAACATAAAATACATACTTTTATTATAGCAGTTATGCGCAAATAAAATTTTCTTTTTGTCATAAGTTGTTAAGAGAAATTTGGAAATGCATTGGAAATAAGGTCAGTACCACCAGAGGTGAGATTTGTAAGGAAGGTATTGTAATGTGTAGCCTTGAAAAGTGTCAGTTACTATTGCCTCGCCGTGTTTAAGAGAAAATGGCATTGGTCTATATACCTGTATATTTACATAAGCGAAAGGCTAATCTATATCTATATTATATCTATACTATTATATAAAGTTGAAGAGTTTGTCTGTTAGAACGCCCAAATTCCAGGAACCCCCAATCCGATTTGAAAATTTTCTTTTTGCATTATATAGACTATTTATTGAGGAAGGCTTTAGCCTTATATCACCCTACAGCAACGTGGCAGTAACCATAAATAAACTGCTAAGAGAAAAATTGTCTAACATGCGTACGTATCGTTATCATGACAACAGATGAAACAGACAGATTTTTAAAAACCGACATTACTTATGGGATGACTTAATAGGAGACTCGATATTGAAGAAATCAGAAGAGTCTACATAAATCGATATTAAAGCGCGCGATCGTAAAATCAATATTATTTTTAAAAACTACACCAACACCAATTAAGAAATCGACCCAAATATCGATAAGATCGTAAAAGTTTAAAAGCAATCGATTCGCGAGCGCGGTATCTTAATATCGATAAGATTTTGAAGAACTGCGATCTCGAAAACATTAATAGACCTCAATATGGAAGAAATCATAAAAGTTTCAATAAATCGACATGTGAACGCGGAATCTTAAAATCGATAGTGCTTTAAATACTGCCCCTCCAATAATCTAATAATAATGACCATGGCGATAGTTGAAAATGGAAAAAATACTCAAATTAAATCAACGGCTGACTACTTTTTGTAATGAGGCATAAATCTAAAGTACTTAAAAATTATTAATTATCATAAATTAACGAAATAATATTATATGAATATGATGGACATTGGGAACTACTTACAACTATTAGATTTATACAAAATGAGAGATTATAAGTAATAAATTATATTGTTTTCGAATAATATAATTAAACATACGTAATTATATTTATAAATATTTTTGGTGAACTACGTCGCAATGCTAATTGTAAAAAAAAAAATCGATGATGTGTGAATACTCCGAAATTTTGGTTGAATAAGTATGATAAATGTAATGAAAATAAAGAAATGCATTTTCTTTACAGTATTTACAGTATTATAGTTAAAGAAAAGAATTTCTTTAACTATAATACTAATTTATTTTATAATTTACTGCCTTAATCAATGGTTAGATATTACGTTAATGTATATAGTATGCTTGTAGATATATGCAAATATACTATGAATGTAGTGATAAAATATAAACGTACGATAAAAATAGAAACCGATTGTTGTGAATGAACTGAAGGATATCGTGTTTGCAGTTGGGCGTTCACTTATTTAAGCGAATAGACCAATGCCGTTCCACTATGGATTGTATGCTTTACAATAAAGGATTGGATTATTTACGACTTGCTTTACAATGGATTGTATACTTTATAACAGAGCATGCTTACAGGATTACATGCTTTACATTATTATGGTTGTACATAATAAAGAAACCATAATAATGCTATGTTTGTGAAATAATTCCTTCCTTTATATCTTTATATTCCTTTGTTCATTTTTCCTCACGTTCCACCAACGTTTCGGAGTACTCCGCCATTCTCAAGGTGTTCTTTATTTTTATTATCTTTTTTTTATAATATGACATGAATTATTTGTAATAGTGTTACATGATTAATTCTGACTGTAACATATGTTATGTGATTGTTGTAGTGTATAATTTAAAAAAAATAGAACACCTTGAGAACGGGTACTCCGAAACGTTGGCGGAACGATGAGGAAAAGGAACATCAAAATATAAAGGAAAAAATTATTCCACAAATATAACATTTTAATTCTCCTTTTTCCCACTTGTAGTATAAAATTAGTTGACATCAGTTAACATCCGCATGAAGGATAATTCTAATTAAGGATTGATAAATTATTTGCTTGAACTTCTATAAATTTGTTTTATTTAAAACTAGTTTCGAATGTTATGCAATCATCTTCAGTTCTAAAAACACACAAAAAGTTCTAAAATAAGTAATTCAAAATATAGTTTGGTATTATAATACATATTAAATTAGATTAATATAAACCAGTATTATAAAGCATTTATGAATTCCAACTTTGCAATTCATTTAAATGAAAAAAAATCATAAATTCATCAAAGACTAAGGAGTTAAATTAATATATCGCGTTGATAACAGCCCCAAATTAAATATTTATGAAGCACTTGAAATAATAAAATCCTTCAAATTCAATCCAGATTTTTGCTTAAATCACCAAATAAATATCTCCAATAGTCCAATCTTAAATTTATTCCCATCTATAACAGAAAAAACCAATTACTCACCGGCATTACTGGAAAACTCCTGACCCTTAAACTGTTTACTTATTGGTTCATTGTTATTTCAATGCGAGAAGAAACCAGTACAAACTTTTCTGTTTGATATAATCCATTTAAACCTTGGTGAGTACCAACATGTATTTGATTTTTTGTCTTAATTAAATTCATAAATGTTTTATAATACTGATTTATATTAATCTAATTTAATATTTATAATAATACCAAACTATATTTTTAATTGCTTATTTTTGAATTTTTTGTGTGTTTTTAGAACTGAGGATGAATGTGTAATATTCGAAACTAGTTTTCAATAAAACAAATTTACAGAAGTGGCAAATTATTTATCGATCCCTAATTAGTATAAAATTTATAGAAACTATGATATTCTCAAGTCAAGAAATCGAACCTGCTACAGGAAACATTGAAATGATTCAGAATAAACAACTCACGGTTGAACCAGTCAGTTGAAGGCCAGGATTCGACAACTGCCGGCCCTCTGCCCCCCTCCATTCCTAATTTGACTCACACGTTAATCAGTAGTTGAAACGACAGGTGTCGAGAGGCTGCGCGTTGAAGGAGTGCACAGACTAGAGACTTTTCATTGGCCGATATTTTAGTCGGTTACTTGATAACTATGAAGATTGTATAGAGCGCGCACACTAAACGAGTATAAATCGGCCGATAGAAAAATTTTTAGTCATAAGTTGTTACGAGAAATCTGGAACTTGAAAAAACATAGTTTTACAAGAAAAGTATTTAAAAAATCATATCTCGAAAACGGATCGAAATAAGAAGAGGCGATTGGCGGGACTGAACTACATTTTCGATAGACTCTCCCTCCCTTAATTACTAACATTTCCTTCTGGGACCCCCTGTAAACAGATTTCCAGGATGTTCCAGAAGGAAATCTGCACGTCAGAGGTAAACTATCGTAACTCCAAATTTGCTGATTTCGATTTTATCTTCGCATTTGCATTACTGTGGCCTTATTTTCTGAGATAAGTTTATCAAATAAGCTAAAAGAGTAATATGTGCAATATGTTTTCGCAATCGATATAACTCGATATAAATCGATATTTTTAAACTTCGTTGTATTTTTGTTGCGCCACCAGAGGTGAGATATAAGGAAGGTATTGCAATCGATTCATCTTACAGTTTAATCGATTGTACTACTACTAGGAAAATACAGATTTATTATACAAACCAGAATAGAATTATTTATTTAACATATTTACAATATTTATAATACAAACATATCTTATGTACATGATTCCGGATGATCCTTTTTCATAATAATACCGTCTTAAGCATGGCAGATTTGAAGATAATCACATTTTTTTTTTATATTTAGGAAAAATATGAGTATAACAAAAAACCTACTCAAAGAGAAATATTTATTTAGTGGTACATGTTTCGTTCTACGGAGGCATATCGGTTAAGTGTGTTTTATTATAATTGTCATTATTCTGTATCAGGGAGTTTCCAGAAACTAAGGCTTTGTTAAAATATAATTTTATTAGTGCATGAATGAACTGTTGTTGTATTGTAGGATGGTTGATGATCCTCATACACATATTTTAAATTCTTTCAAATTTTTTGTAATTGATTTCACAAGTCTAGCTCTACACGGGTAAAGCATAACTTATCTGGGCTCGGATAAGCATTTAGAGTGAGTTTATTTAAAAAATCCAAATCACACTGGTTAGTGCCGTAGGGATTAATACTTCCTATGCTAGTGTACATATTATACATACACGCCATTCTACAAAGTGCTGACATAATGATAACATTCTACCCAGTGTACATATTATACATACACGCCATTCTACAAAGTGCTGACATAATGATAACATTCTACCCAGTGTACATATTATACATACACGCCATTCTACAAAGTGCTGACATAATGATAACATTCTACCCAGTGTACATATTATACATACACGCCATTCTACAAAGTGCTGACATAATGATAACATTCTACCCAGTGTACATATTATACATACACGCCATTCTACAAAGTGCTGACATAATGATAACATTCTACCCAGTGTACATATTATACATACACGCCATTCTACAAAGTGCTGACATAATGATAACATTCTACCCAGTGTACATATTATACATACACGCCATTCTACAAAGTGCTGACATAATGATAACATTCTACCCAGTGTACATATTATACATACACGCCATTCTACAAAGTGCTGACATAATGATAACATTCTACCCAGTGTACATATTATACATACACGCCATTCTACAAAGTGCTGACATAATGATAACATTCTACCCAGTGTACATATTATACATACACGCCATTCTACAAAGTGCTGACATAATGATAACATTCTACCCAGTGTACATATTATACATACACGCCATTCTACAAAGTGCTGACATAATGATAACATTCTACCCAGTGTACATATTATACATACACGCCATTCTACAAAGTGCTGACATAATGATAACATTCTACCCAGTGTACATATTATACATACACGCCATTCTACAAAGTGCTGACATAATGATAACATTCTACCCAGTGTACATATTATACATACACGCCATTCTACAAAGTGCTGACATAATGATAACATTCTACCCAGTGTACATATTATACATACACGCCATTCTACAAAGTGCTGACATAATGATAACATTCTACCCAGTGTACATATTATACATACACGCCATTCTACAAAGTGCTGACATAATGATAACATTCTACCCAGTGTACATATTATACATACACGCCATTCTACAAAGTGCTGACATAATGATAACATTCTACCCAGTGTACATATTATACATACACGCCATTCTACAAAGTGCTGACATAATGATAACATTCTACCCAGTGTACATATTATACATACACGCCATTCTACAAAGTGCTGACATAATGATAACATTCTACCCAGTGTACATATTATACATACACGCCATTCTACAAAGTGCTGACATAATGATAACATTCTACCCAGTGTACATATTATACATACACGCCATTCTACAAAGTGCTGACATAATGATAACATTCTACCCAGTGTACATATTATACATACACGCCATTCTACAAAGTGCTGACATAATGATAACATTCTACCCAGTGTACATATTATACATACACGCCATTCTACAAAGTGCTGACATAATGATAACATTCTACCCAGTGTACATATTATACATACACGCCATTCTACAAAGTGCTGACATAATGATAACATTCTACCCAGTGTACATATTATACATACACGCCATTCTACAAAGTGCTGACATAATGATAACATTCTACCCAGTGTACATATTATACATACACGCCATTCTACAAAGTGCTGACATAATGATAACATTCTACCCAGTGTACATATTATACATACACGCCATTCTACAAAGTGCTGACATAATGATAACATTCTACCCAGTGTACATATTATACATACACGCCATTCTACAAAGTGCTGACATAATGATAACATTCTACCCAGTGTACATATTATACATACACGCCATTCTACAAAGTGCTGACATAATGATAACATTCTACCCAGTGTACATATTATACATACACGCCATTCTACAAAGTGCTGACATAATGATAACATTCTACCCAGTGTACATATTATACATACACGCCATTCTACAAAGTGCTGACATAATGATAACATTCTACCCAGTGTACATATTATACATACACGCCATTCTACAAAGTGCTGACATAATGATAACATTCTACCCAGTGTACATATTATACATACACGCCATTCTACAAAGTGCTGACATAATGATAACATTCTACCCAGTGTACATATTATACATACACGCCATTCTACAAAGTGCTGACATAATGATAACATTCTACCCAGTGTACATATTATACATACACGCCATTCTACAAAGTGCTGACATAATGATAACATTCTACCCAGTGTACATATTATACATACACGCCATTCTACAAAGTGCTGACATAATGATAACATTCTACCCAGTGTACATATTATACATACACGCCATTCTACAAAGTGCTGACATAATGATAACATTCTACCCAGTGTACATATTATACATACACGCCATTCTACAAAGTGCTGACATAATGATAACATTCTACCCAGTGTACATATTATACATACACGCCATTCTACAAAGTGCTGACATAATGATAACATTCTACCCAGTGTACATATTATACATACACGCCATTCTACAAAGTGCTGACATAATGATAACATTCTACCCAGTGTACATATTATACATACACGCCATTCTACAAAGTGCTGACATAATGATAACATTCTACCCAGTGTACATATTATACATACACGCCATTCTACAAAGTGCTGACATAATGATAACATTCTACCCAGTGTACATATTATACATACACGCCATTCTACAAAGTGCTGACATAATGATAACATTCTACCCAGTGTACATATTATACATACACGCCATTCTACAAAGTGCTGACATAATGATAACATTCTACCCAGTGTACATATTATACATACACGCCATTCTACAAAGTGCTGACATAATGATAACATTCTACCCAGTGTACATATTATACATACACGCCATTCTACAAAGTGCTCACATAATGATAACATTCTACCCAGGCGATACTGTCATAATTACATATCATCAAAATGCACAGTCTTCACTAAACACAATTAACAAAAGTTGCATGTTTGTTACCAATTATGGAACATTCGACTGAATCATGTTAAGTTTCAACAAATTACTTTAAAGGTACGCCGAATACGGACTTGACTTGACAGGAGTCCGGTAGCGGACCCGTATCGTGTATTTAATAGTAGGCGGCGACACTGAGCCCAGACTGGACTTGAGAGGACTTGACTCCAGACTTCTATTAAATACAAAATACGGTTCCGCTTCCGGCTTCCAGTCAAGTCAAGTACGTATTTGGTCTAGCCGCAACTTTACTCTTAAATATGAAACTTGCCCTCCTGTTTATCTTAATGATTCACTCAGTCCGCAGACAGAGTACAAATACCTAAGACTAATATTTGATCGGTAGGCGAATGACATGGGGTCTCAATATTAAGAAAAACCGCCAGTCACTAAGCTTGAAAACAATATAAGCCACACGTTATTCAGAAGAAACTCCAAGTTAAAATCATGACAAAAATTAAGCACGTAAATGGGCCATTCTCACAGAAGTGAACACTTTTAAACGATATATTTAAAAAAAAAAAAATTCTCTTCATGCTATACTATTCCGAAAGTAAGCAATTTACTCGGAGAGCACCAATACATTCCAGGCTTGAATGTCATCTGAACAAAATTTGAAGTATCCAGAGAGATGTTTTGATGTTGACGAATAAAGGTATAAAATGTGCCTAAACCGTTGCAGATCCATGATCAAGATGTCCTGATAAAGTAGAAAGAAACTGTTGGTTGAGGGTTGCATATCAGTTTTTCCTGTAATTAACTACAGGTGTATGATGAGTGTATTGTTGCTTGCTAACACCAAAATGAAATGTTTTTCAATGGCATATCTCATTGTGTAATTTTCACTGAAATCGCAATGAATCAATGCTTCATCCTGAGCTAAATTCATTGAATAAGAGTTTCATCCCGGGTCAGTGTTTTCATTCCTTTGTCATTTTAGATTCACATTAACGCAGGAGAATGAACTGCCAGAATAATAAACTTTAAAGCTTTTTTCAAATACTTTAAAAAAAAAATTATTAGGGACTAACTGATTACCAAACTTAAACAAATAAGTCTGAGACTCAGGAGTTAAATTAATATATCACGTTGAAAACAGCCTCTTATTAAATACAGTGGAGCGTCGATCATCCGAACGTTCGATTATCGGAAGGTTTTTTTTTTGTTTTTTTTATGGGTGTAATTTTTATTAATTTGATCATGTAAATTACTTATTGGTATTGTTAAAATGATTGTTATTTTGAATAAAAATAAACGAAAAATAATTTTTTTTTTCCCAGAACGTCTATAAAGGAAACTGTCCTTAATTATTTATCAGAAACTGCTTCGTTAAATACTGTATACCGTTAAATACAAATACTGTATACCTAGAACTGTATACCTAATTAGTTCATTGCATTTGTTTTTGTGAAACCCTTTCCGTTCATTTGGCTGGTTGTAGATAACTGACTTTTAAACCGTTCTTTGTGAGGTGTATACCGCATTGTGATCACTTTTTTTTTTAAATTAAAACATGTCAACAAAAAGAAAACGAGTGGTTCTTTCATTAAAAGATAAAATGGAAATTATTACGCGGAAATTATACATATATATATATATATATATATATATATATATATATATATATATATATATATATATATATATATATATGTGTGTGTGTGTGTGTGTGTGTGTGTGTGTGTGTGTGTGTGAGTACGTGAATTTCGATTATCCGAACCACCACTGACAACATTAGTTCGGATAATCGACGCTCTACTGTATATATGAAGCACTTGAAATAATAAAATCCTTCAAATCCAATCCAGATTTTTGATTAAATGACCAAATAAATATCTCCAATAGCCCAATCTTAAATTTATTCTCATCTATAACAGAATTACTCACCGGCATTACTGGAAAGATCCGGACCCTTAAGCCGTTTACCTCTAAGCATCCTATCTACCTTCTTTCAGTGTTAGTACAATGCGAGAAGGAACCAGTACAAACTTTTCTGTTTGATATAATCCATTTAAACCTTGGTGAGCACCAACATGTATTTGATTTCTTGTCTTAATTAAATTTATAATTCATAAATGTTTTATAATACTGATTTGTATTACATCTAATTTAATATGTATAATGTATATTTTGAATTGCTTCTTTTTGAATTTTTTGTGTGTTTTTAGAACTGAAGATGAATGTATAACATTCGAAACTAGTTTTCAATAAAACAAATTTATAGAAGTGGCAAGTAATTTATCAATCCCTAATTAGATTGATCCTTCTATACGGTATATACCATCAGTTATTTGACATCATGCGGATGTCAACTAACTATATAATATGTGACTATAAACTATATGATTTTTTTTTCATTATTTTCCCTCCCAGGTTTATCAGTAGGAATAAATATTCGAAAGTTATCAGGGTAATGGGACAGTTTAGAAACTAGTTTTCAGTTCTATTATCATTTTTGTCATGAATTTGACAATTCTTCTGAAACTGTGGCATTAAAAAAAATAAAATTGAACCTGGAGACATTCACAGAACCTGATTGACTCCGAGTTTGAGTAAACTGAGTTTGGATGAGTAATAAACTGACTCAGAGCTTGGGACATCGCAGGGGAATGTGGATCATTTCGGAGTTATATTTTGGTATATGTATGAATAATTTAAAAACATTTAATATGAGGACTACTTTTTGCAAGAATCCTGCTATAATAACATTTATGTCTGAGAGCGCTAATATACTTTAAATTGAAATAAATATCATGGGGCACAATAGTGCTCACTTCCGTGAGAATGACCAATGTAATAAATCCAGTTTTGGCCATATTCCCTATACGACGATACATGGAAGGATCCAGAGGAATTTTTAGGGGAGGAATTTAATTTGCCGCGTATATTTAGAAATGAATATGGGGGAAGGATGCTTGTCAATGTGAAAATGTTCATCAAGTTTGTCATGTAAATTGTAAAATTACCGCTAGGCAATCTTCCGAACGCCAATTTTGTATTTAACATGCTTGGATGTAAATATAACGAGTAAAAATGTATAACTTTTACTTTAGAATTTTAAATAAGTTTGTTAATTATTTCTTATTTATTAGCTATCTAAGCAAAAGCTATCCACAAAAGCTTTTATATCTGGCCCTATAGCTTTTTCAAGGTCATCAGGATAGAAGTATTCGTCGGAATATCCTTCCATTCCTTCGGTTTCTTTTATCTTTACGAAATCACATAGTTCTTCCATCTTTTCTGATTTTAATAATCTAGGATACCAGGAGAGAGACAACATAAATCCCATGAAAGAATGTTTTTCCATTCCATCTCTGATTTCCTCTATGTCAGGTTTGTTTCCCTGGAAGTGATACTTGTCCAAGGTGCTCAAGAGGGCACTGTGGTACGTCTTCAATATAAGATCGAAGTTGTCCCGTCGAACGGAAGGATCCGTGGCCAGGTACATCATGTAAGTCAAGTCAATGCACGGAGATCCATAGTGCACTACTTGAAAATCCAAAAATCTGAAACAAAATAAATTAAAATTTATTTTAAAAAATAGATGAAAATTTAAATTAGAGATACAAGTCGTAATTATACTATAAATTATAGTAATTAATATATAATGTTATAATATTATAATATTATATTATATATTATAAAAAGTCAAATTCAATATGCACCAAACTGGTCGAAGTTTCGCCGAATCCAGTTAACATCAGCTCGATTAAGTCTATATTAGAGATGTGAATTTCGAAAAAAGTTATCAATATATTTCGGATCGATTTATCGATATTTTTTCAACATCCTTAATCTATATTATATCAAACTTTGCGAAATAATTCGTTATTTGCTACATTTCACGTAAAAGGTAACATAAACACATAAAGATGTTATTGGAAGATTAAAAAAATCAGCCTCGGATATATCAAACAACAGTTAATGACTAACCAGTCACGTTTCACCTTTTTAAGCAGTGTTTATTAAAGGCACAGTCACATAGAAAGCGATCTGTCGCGACGATCTGAGATCTCTGCCCGCGGCGATCTGGCGATCTTATATTATAAAAGCTCGGGCAAAGAAAACCGGATCTGTAATCTGGAGCAGCGATCTGCAATCTGTTTTTAACACATTTGCAATACCATTCTTTAAAAAGTTTCAACAGACTATTAGTTATAGAGTAAACAAAAAAAAATTTTTAATGCGTAATTCCCAGATCAATTTTATTCGATTCAAATGTTCTTTATAAGATGATAATTAAATAATGATAATAATAATAAGTGATGGTAAGGTTTAATTCGCCTACTATTTCATAAAATGCTTCTGCTATTTTTACCACAGCTTTATAATGTTCATGCGAAGTGTCATCTAAAAAAAGAATTGCCTAACGTTTTCAAGCAGTACTTCAGTATCTTTCATTGCATAGAACAACTGGCGAACAGATCGCTCTAGCTGCATAGATATCTAGTAACTAGTAATTAGATCGCTAGCTCGCTACGGGCAGAGATCACAGATCGCCGCTACAAATCGAGTGATCAACATGAGATCGCATAGTTGCAAACCATAAACAGTCTAAAAAGATTAACCAAATGTATAGAGATATGACACATCAAACCAACATCCGTTCAGACACATACGATATTATATGTTGGACTGTCTTGGACTGATGTATAATACTATATATACTATCATGTATACAGTTGGTGTTTTTTTATGCTTGATGTGAGATGTGCTATCTATCGTCTGTAACTATGAGATCTTATTTTTTTTTTCAGACCCGAACAATCACAACTAATGTAGTAACTGGAATTTATTCAATGAATGTAGCTTACCTCATTGCAATCGGCCGTTTGTCCCAATTATATTTGATGACAATGTTGTTTTTATGACAGTCACCATGATTTATAACATTGAATTTGGTTTCGTCTAATTCGCTAAATTTTTTCAACCTTTCGTGCACCTCTGTTTTCTTAGTTTTTATTTTTTCTACAATCGGTGTCCTGAAACACACGAATATTTTTACAGGAAACTTATAATACATATAGATCACCTCCTTACTTAACCTTTGGTCTTGAAGGTCATATTAGACTTTCATCAAAAATTATATTAAAATATAATGCAAAACATCTCAAATTTGGTAAATAGGACTTTTATATCGATATATTTTCATTAAAATTGGTGAGCCGAAAAGGGTACTTTACTTGAAGGTCATAATAAGCTTACATCAAAAATTATATTTAAATTAAATACATAAATCATATGTTTCGGTAATAAAGGTTACCAATTCAATTAAACATTTTTATTACTTGTTTTAGGTGTTAAAATTGAGTGTAAAACACTGGTTTTCCTCCCTATTTGTTTGTGTGTGTGTCAATAGACGAATGTCGCGACGCCGAGTGTCGTTTTTGAGATACTGCAATCTTTGGAAACAAGTAACCAAATTGAGGATCACTTTTTGAGTCACCGATTTATAGTTTAATAAGCGTACAAGAAAGTCATGTGTTGTCCACATCAGATATTTTTTTAAACTGATATTGGCTCGTTTTTTAAATGATCTTGAGGATTGAAAATAAGAATGACAGAAAAACCAAAAGAGATTTATAATGGCGTAAGCGTTGTTGTTACTGAAAAAGCAGTAAAAAGTTGAATAACTACACAATGCAATATAATCAATAAGCGAAGGACTTAAGACTTAAATTAAGAACATTCTGTGCATCACTTTAATGCATTTATGTTCTTAATTTAAGTCTGAAGTCCTTCTCTCATGAGTTATATAACACTGTGTAGTTATTCAGTTTTTTACTACTTTTTCGAATTAAATGTTGCGACATCTTAAAGGCCTTCAGAATTTTCTGTCATTCTTATTTTAATTCCTGAAGATCATTTAAAAAACAGCCATAACTTCAAATAAACACAGGATCTCTTTAATTCTTGAAGTTCTTTGGCTCAGTATTTGATAAGGGAGTGATCTATCAAGGTCCAAGGTTAAGTAAGGAGCTGATATGGCCATAATCACGCTCAGATAACAGGGTTTCGGTACAACTTTACAATGATGCCGCATTATCAGTGGGCCCAGCCGAAGTTACCCGAAAGTCGCCGTACTTGCACTCTCTAGCGCCATTTGTGCTAACTAACTGCTTTGTATTCAATTATAACATTCGCATTCATTACTGAGAGTGCTAGTATGGCGATCTTCGGGTAACTTCTGCAAGAGCCACTGATAATGCGTCGCGAGTGTAAGATTGTACTATTTTTCTTCTTGAAGCATTGGAAAACTTCAATTTTTTTTTTCTCCTATAACTTTCAAGAATAAAAATTATCCGAATTCAAGAAATTCAGTAAAATGAGCTAGCACTCACTACAAATCACTGACTCATTTAATGAAAACAGCTAGCAGCTTTTTGAATCATTAGTTATATGTAAACTCACCAGCTCGGATCCCATAATCGTTTCACGTTTTTTGATAACCCTGTCAAGTCCCAATACATGCAGTCGAGCATTCCTTCGTATTCGAAAAGATACCAATTTTTTAGACCTTGAGGAGCCAATCCTCTCTCTTCAAGTGCTTTACACATACCATGGTATCTTCCCAAGGAGTGCACAGCTAACAAAATGTGATCTAAATCGTAGAATTGTACCCTTTCGATCATATAGAAACCTTTGGCCTGGAAATAAGATAGCAATTAATATTTTAATGGTTAAATTATCTTTGGAGTTTTATAATAAACATATTAATGACCAGGACCTTTAAATCCTCCATTACGATACAGGTGTAGGGAATATGATGGACCATTTTGCACCAAAGTACATCTTCGGTATCTTCGAATTCTTCCATGAGATATTCCATTTGTGTTAGCGTGTTGTACATCTGAAACAGACAAAGACCTAAGCATTTTTGTTAAAAAGCGATATTCAAAATCATGATGAACTGCAGTCAAGACTACCATATCATACGTGTATTTTTATTCAGAGAGAATAAGTCACTAATTGTAAGTCGAAAAGTGATTAAATTGAGTTACCTTTATGAAATGAAATGAGTTCTTTAAGCCGTGGTAGAAATTAGAAAACATTGTCGCATAGCTGCCAACGGAAGAATAGATACTGCTTATTTGGCAACAAATCATTGCACTCTTCCTAAAAATCTTCAAATTTTAAGTAAAGAATTCTCTTTACTCACGGTGGCCATATTTCCTGAATCGTATTTCGGTACAGGTCACCCATTCATTGGGAGGTGGTAACAAAAGTAAATTTTAAGGAATAGAGGATACTTAATATATTTTTTAAAAGAAGGTACTTTTTACTTCCTTGTACGTAGTAAAGGAAGTATTGTAATCTTTGGTTTTCAGTTTTCAACGGAAATATCCATTTTGATCATCCCTGAATCCATTTTGACTAGTTTCGTCGTGACGTCTGTACTCAAAGCTCATAACTCAAAAACGGTTAGCCGTAGAAAGTTAAAATATCGCATTTAGGATCATTATATAATCTAGTTGTGAACCTCCCTTTTTGGCTTGGTCACTGCATGATTACCGGAAGTGGTACTTTACTTGAAGGTCATTACTGATTTTTATCAAAAATTATATTAAAATATTATGCAAAACTTCTCACAATTGTATTTAAGACTCACATATTAATATAAACAACATAATAAATTTTCGTAAACATTGGCAAACCTGAAGTTGTACTTTACTTGAAGGTCATATTAGATTTTCATCAAAAAGTATATTAAAATATAATGTAAAACATCTCAAATTTAGTAAATTAGACTCTTATATCAATATAAGTAATTTAATCGATCTTGGCTGAAATTGAAGATCCGAAAGGGGTGCTTTACTTGAAGGTCATAAGAAACTTACATCAAAAGGTATTTTGAAATTTATTACAGAGATCGTATGTTTCGGTGATAAAGGTTATAAACGCATTTTTTTCCCCACTCTAATTAAATAATTTTATTACTTGTTTTAAATGTTAAAATTGATTGTAAAATACTGGTTTTCCACCCCATTTGTGAGATGAACAAGTCTGCAGCAGGAGAATAAGATATAAGTTATGTGGGTTTTTTCCGCTTAAAATGTCGAAACTGTCGATTTCCAATGCTTTATCTAGTGATATTGTCAGTTTAAATGTTGTCACGGAACACGAAGAAATCTCTTGGAAATTTCAGTTATCATGGGACCTCCAGAAACAAGAGTATGTGTGTGTGTGTGTGTGTGTGTGAGTGTCAATAGATGGATGTCGCGACGCCGAGTATCGTTTTTGAGATACTGCAATCTTCGAAAACTAGTAACCAAATTCAGGGTTATTTTTGAGCCAGTGATTTATAGTTTCATAGGCGTACAAGGAAGTCATGTGTTATCCACATCAGATATTTTTTATAACACATAATTTCTTTGATTTCTGAGAGGTTACGTTTTTTTTTTATCTTTCACTCCTTCTTCGTAGGATTTACCCTGTAAGGAGGCCTAACTCTTTATAAACCTTTTTTAAAGACCATCCCGGGCCTGTCTCTATTTTTTTTAGGATTGTGTAATTGTCGGCTATTTGTTACTCTTTGATCCTATAGTATTTGGAAAATCCTTTGCACTGTTCAAAGACGTTGTTCTGTCCCTGTGGAAAACCCCTGAGCTTGGGTTTTCCACGAATTCTAACTTTTTCTCTTCCAATCAATCAAGTATAATATAATATAATGGGGTAAGTGCGTAAGTGCGAAAAAGTGAGTTTAAGAGAGCACAGTTTTAGAGCATTAACCCAATTCAAGTACCTGGGAAGTGTGGTCACAGTTGATAACAAAATAGAGAGTGAAATACGAGCCAGAATAGCAGCAGGAAATAAGTGTTATTCGTTACTACAATGAGTGTTTCAGTTAAAATCATTCTCTAAAAGAATACAAATTCAACTGTACAAAACCATAGTAAGACCAGCAGTCATGTATGGGTGCGAGACATAGCCCCTGATCAAAAAACCAGAACTTATGGTCAACACATGGGAAAGAAAAATATTTTAAAAAAAAATTAAGAAGAGTCTGGGGTGGAGTGGCCGAAAATTGTGTATGGAGAAGAAGAGAGAAGGAGGAGCTGATGGAGCTATATGGGGAGCCGGACATGGTGGCGTTGATAAAGAAAGCCAGACTGAGATGGATGGGACATGTGGAAAGAATGCCAGACCACAGGATAGCGAGGAGAATGCTCAATGAGAAACCGGACGGTAAACGAAGCAGAGGACGCCCTCGGATCAGATGGCTAGATGATGTCGAAGAGGACCTGAAACTGCTGGGTGTACGAAACTGGAGGAGGATAGCGCAGGATCGCGGAGGTTGGTCGGCCGTGGTGGTGGAGGCGCGGGTTCTTTCAGGACCGTAGAGCCAAAATAATAATAATAATAATAAGTGCGTAATCGTCCAATTAAATCCAATCCCTGAACTGGTAAGAACTATTTTGGGAAAATGATGTCCAAACAAGGATCTTTCACAAATCAGCCACGTGAGTTCGCTAAGATAAAGAATGAGTTGTAAAAATATCAATTCCAACCTGTTGATTATGTTGGATCTTTCAACTTCTGCTGTTCAATGTTTATTCTCCACTAGGCCTTATTTAAAATAAAATTTGTACTAGTTAGTATGTCCCGGGCAAAACACGATAGTACGAGTCGTGTAAACTAACTCACCATGCTTTGCCGGGGCAACTTCAAACTAGCCCATTGAAATAAAATTTATTTTTTTCAATATATTTCTTCAATTATGAAGGTTTAAAATATGAAACTTAGACAAGCTAATATACTTTATTCGATTACTACATCAGTAGGTATAATAACCTTCCGGGAATGAATTAATTCCCAGTTGCCCCACAACTGATTGAATAATACGTAATTCAGATACCTTATACGCATTTGCCTCTTAAGGCAGGGGCAAGTGCGCACTAAGCACTACTAAATTAAATTATCAATCTCATCAAAATGGACGAGATCAAAACGTGGTCTTGCATATAATATTTAAACATAAAAGTCTAAGAAACATTTTTTGAAAAAAGAGAAGAATTTAGCTTCAAAAATAAAGATTTTACGGTCGTGTAAAATCGAACATTGTAAATCTAGTGCTTGGAGTTCTTAATAAAATTATTTTTATTTAATAAATACTTTTGATCTTACTATTTTCCATATCTATATCAGTATTCTCAATACACAACACTTTCTGCATAATGTCAATGAGATAGGAACAGGTATGAGAATTATGTAAGGGCAAGAAGTTGATGTAGAAAACTTCATATCCCATTAAAGCTACATGTAAAACTAGTCCTGCCATGTTACTTCCTAAGCTAAGATACGATTGATTTTAAGGAATGATAACAAACCATTGTTTCTGTCTTAAAGGTGTCGTATTTTCCGTTAAACTCGGACTGGAACTCGCTGGATTCGGTGTCCTCTTTGGTGACGAGGCTCTTGTTGGCAACCCTGCCATTACCGAGGATGACTTTGAGGTTGAGACGGCTGACAGTCGATAAGTAGTTGAAATTCTTTCCAACGGCTGGTGTACTTTCAACGCTCACGACCTTCTCCAGACAAGTCTCCTTCCAGTTCCTCTTTAAGACGCTTTCCAAGATGTCCTTGTCCATCTGAAAACAGTATTTAGAGTTTGTCAATATTCCAAGACGAAAATAAAAAAATTTCAATAAAATTATAAATTAGTATCTTCAAATTTAGATTGATAAGATAATAAATAAGATAATCGGTGCGTGTAGAATATTTGGAGAGCCCTCCACACTCTTCGGACGGCTTTATGATACGGCCAACGTGACGAGACAATATTATTTTTGGATTTTTAAAAATATTTGTAAGCCATTGTCGATTTTGGGAGTAGAAACCATTCGATTGGGAGATGCTTCAGAGGCTCCGCACAGTGTCCTGTTTTAGGAATTAGAGCGAGAAAATACTTGAATAATACGAAAGCAATGTCAATATAGCATCTGGAAAAAAACTATAATAATACCTTTTCAACTCTTTCATAGTTGAGTTATGTTAAATGGTACATTCTCTTTGCATTAAACAGTATAAGGAACTTTTAGTTATATAAAAAAACACTTACAACAAAAAAGAGAAATGCTAATAGTGTTTTTTTTTAATTTTTTATGTTTTTTTAACTCACTCAGAATAAAAGCCATCCAACAACGTTCACATATATAGAAAACTCTTCCACGTTTCAGTCTGCAATTTTTTGCGAACATCTAAGTTCGACTAAAATTTTGATTTTTTGTGCCTAGCAACATGTAAGGTTAACAAACATATAAAATTAATCGCCGAAATTCTCGCCCGTTTAAATGGAGCATTAAAGTCGGCCACTGATCATCACTCCAAATGGAACACGGAACACTGAATTGGAACAGCTGTAGTACTTGGAGTGAAGAAGATTTCAAGAGCCCCACTGACGATCACTCCACTCCATTGTTCCATTTTTTACCGGCGGGTAGTGATTTATACTCACTTGAACATGTACTAATGAGGCTATAAATAGTTGCTCTACAATTGCAAAAACATTAAATAATTTAATCTTGAACCCCTCTCCAAAAAATATAAAAATTATTGGACATTTTATGCATATTAGAAATTACAAATCCATTAAAAATGTTTATTTACTTATAATTCATATTTGTAAGCATTTCCTAACATTATTATCCGTAAAAAAATAAATAAAATTATAAGTTATTCTTATCAATATTTTTTAAGGATATTTTATACAATCAATATTGTAAATTTTAACAACATAATATTTAGTGACAAACATTTTTATTATTATTATTATAGCACATCCTGAAAACTGTGCAGTTCATCGTTCCACTCCATCAGTTTTCCACACTCACGATCGGTTGGAGTGATTGGATTTTGATATAACGCAATGGAATTTAGCGCCGATGGAATTCCAGCTGCTTCCATCTATTCCAACCACTCCACAAAGGATTTCACACTCACGGTTATTCCATGTTCCATTTGATGTGGAGTACGTAGATACATTCTAGCTTCATATGCATTCTCGTTTTTGAGATACAGTCATCTTTAAGTCATTGAGCGAATGAGTGAGTGTTGATTATAGTAATATGTTGTTCTGTCGTAATTTAATGTAATTTAATATTAAAGCGCTGTTTTCTATTTTAACGTATGCAAAAATATAATACTACAAAAATTAAATATTTTCTAAGAAATTCAAATGTTACATAAGTTATTATATGCATTATAGTTATCCTTACCAGAAATGTATGACTTAATTAAAATGAAGTATTCGGGAACAAAACAGCGGATAACAGATAGTTGAAGTGTATGCTGGTCCGTCTAATATTTAACCATTCCACGAGGTCCCTATTCCTAGAAGGTTATAAACCTCTGTATTATCAGACAGAATTCGAAATACAGATTGATGAATATCAAATGAATGATTTAATAAGGAATAGATGGAATACAAGCATGTGACTTTCACGTTTTGCCGCAGATGTTGCCCACCATTCAGTAGCAATTCAAAAGCCACAGCCCTTAAAGTTCGGATATCACGGATATCATGATTCCTTCCAGTGGAAGGCTAGAATTGAACCATTCAGCCAAAAATATCCATTATTAAGTACAACATTTCATTATTCCATTGACAACAATATTTACGTATACATTAGGATCCTCAAATCTATCTAATTCATAAGAATTAACTGAACACTTTCGAAACAATAAATTTTAAAAAAATCTCACAAACTTACCTGATAAAAACGAATAGCATGATTACATCTAATAAAACTGCCAGGCAACAATCACTCCTTCGTTTACACGCTGACGTATACGTGACAACTGAATGTTATGGGAAAAAAACAGGTTACAAACGTTGAAAAGAGAGATATTTAAGAACAAGGAAAATTATATAAAACCTGGACACTTCATTTTAATTTATAAGAATAATAGTTCAAACACTTTAGAATATATTTTTAATAAGGTAATGAATTTGAAGATTTAAAAAGTAACAGGATACTTCATCATCATTTTTGGTTTTACAACTTGCGTGGGATCAAGGCCTCATGTAGCATCAGCCGCCAATCATTCTTGTTCTGAGCAACTGATTTTCAGTCTCTAATATAGATGGATCTTCCAACAGCCTCCGCATCATCAGCCCGACACAGTTTGGGTCTTCCAATTGCTCTTCTTCCGAATAGCTGTTCAGTGAGGAACTTATTTGGAATTTTCCTATCAGGCATTCTCGCCACATTACCGGCCCAGCGGAGTCGGCCAATCTTAATAAATCTGATCACGTCACTATTCTGGAACTGTTGTGGCAGTTCTGTATTTGTTCTCAGTCTGCGCTCTTTGTTCACACAGACTGGGCAAAATATTCTGCGAAGGATCCGGCGTTCGTATCATGGTAAAACCTGCTCGACGGTTCTTGATATAGTCCAGCATTCCGGGCCGTTTGTTAGGACTGGTCTTATTAATGACTTGTATAAGCGCAGTTTTGTTGTTCGGAAAAGGGATTTGCTTTTCATGTGCCTTTGAAGTCCGAAATAGCACCTATTGGACGCCATTATTCCTCGGTCTATCTCAGGCCGCATGTCATTGTTGGAGTTTACTAAAGTATCTTGGCAAAAAAATTCTTCCACCCGTTGGAAGGTAAACTCTCCTATCCGAATGTTTGTATCAGTTCTTGTTTCACTACGAACACCCGATTTCTTATATTTGGTCTTGGTTTGGTTTATAGTGAGACATTAGATCTTCTTACTCCAATCTCCAGAGCAAGGTTAAACAGGAGACAAGCTAAGCTGTCACTCTGTCTGAGGCCTTTGAAGCTCTCAGACATTTCTCCATTTATCTTCACCATACATTGCACCCTTTTCACAATCATTCTCAGGAGGCAAATTATCTTCCTATGGATATCAAGCTCTACCATGGCCTCATACAGTTCCTCCCGTATTACACTATCTTAGGCTCCCCGAAAGTCTATAAAAGGTCCCTAGGCTTTCCAACAATGTCCTTAAAGAGAAGATCTGGTCAGTGGTTGCTTTCCCTTCCATAAAGCCAGCCAGTTATGGTCCAATTACCTGTATTGTAAAAGGAAGAAGTCTTTATTCTTGGCAGGATCTTATATGCAGAGGCTTTGAGTGAGATACCAGGATTTTTACTGCATTCGAGGAAGTCTCCCTTTTTATGAATGGGACAAATAACTGTTCTGCGCCGTTCCACCGATAGTCCCTCCTGTTCCCATATATCCAATATGAGGTTGTGGATACATTCCGTTAATTCAGTCCCGCCATAAATAGCTCGTCTGGTAATCCGTCGTGTCCTGGGGCCTTATAGTTCTTTAACTTCTCAATTGCTTCTTCTATTTCTTCTTCGTCTGGTGGCTCTATATCTCCTTCCGGGATATTCAGTTCCTGAATTCCTTACCGCATTTCATCGTTATTTAGAAGATCATCAAAATGTGCAAAGAACGCTAAAACTAGTTATGTTGTGTTCGGGTTACGATTAAGTGTCTGTGTTCTACCGATGTGAAGTCGAAAGCAAAATATGGATATTGATATTGGTTAACAATATCGATATCTTCATAATATCGGCAATTTTTTTTAAATTAAAAAATAAAGAAGCCTAAACGAATTGGAGAATGATTAGGAGATAACATGTTTCTTGATATTAAAATTCTGCAGGAAATGAACTTATTATAGTACAGAAATATCTATATTTCAAAACATCATTAATTCTTTTATCAAATTAAAAAAAAAATAAAAAATAGGAATCGGAAGGAGTTTAAGAGATAACCTGCTTCTTATTATTTAAATCCTGCAGTAAATGAACATAATAAAAACAATACAATACCTTAATTATCTCTTCCCAGAAATACCGATATTACAAAAACAATATCATAAATATATCGATATAGAAATATCGATATTATTCAAAAAATATCTTAATTTTATCATCAGAGAAATATCGATAATAAAGAGCAATATCTTAATTATATGTGTGTATCCCTTTAAAAGGTTAAAAATATAGAGGCCCGATATATCAATATATCAAACTACTATACAGAGATATTCAAAAACTATAGATTCGATATATATCGATTTTTTTCTGTCTCGATATTCACATCTCTACCTTTTGAGTTAAGAAATTGAGATTTTATTGATTTAATGTTGTGTTTGAATAGAAAAAAAGTATTGTTGCGTCAACATTCGCAACAGGTAAGTGAAAAGTTCTAATCCAAAAATGTTACAATAAATTCAGAAAAATTACAATATTTTATAATATAGTTGAGGAAGTTAAATTTTTTATTACAGTTGGGACGTTTTAGATTTTGTCCTATCTGAAAGATGTAACAACATACCTGCCAAACCTTCAATTCAATGTAAACCATTTCCGATATTTTTATTGATATATCGATCTGTTTAAATGTCTGCGTCCCCTTTAAAAGATTAAAAAAATATCGAGGGTCGATAGTTTGTTGTGAATTTGCTTCAAAGGGTATAAAGTTGTCATGACAAGATTACGTACATCTACATACGTAAAAAAGCTTTTTTTTTTTATATATATAGATACATTCTCTGAAAGGCAGTTATGAACCTGGTTCAGATGTTGACAGCCCGGGATATTAAGTATTAAAGTGAACTCAATTTGCGTGCTTACTAGCAGGAAAGGTGTTAGTGCGTATATTGTTTGTCTGGTATGCCGCCACTGCCAAACCCGTGTAGGCGAAAGGCAAGGGAGAAATAAATAAAATATGTAAAGTTAATAGAGTAAATGATTTTTACTCACTGTGAGAAAAATAGTTCGAAAAATAAAATAAACTTGCGAGGAAATGAGTTCGGCAGTACAACCTCACCGCCGCACAAGATGGAACTGGGCCAAGGCGAGTTAAGCAATGATCTTCACTACCCCCCACCATTCTCTCCAATCGGCGCACGAAATTCCGTAAACGACAATTACTTGTAATATGAGATAAAGGATAACTGCTTATACTGTATAAGCAATATAATTATAATTATATATTATACTATATTATAATTATATTATAAATTATAAATTATCTATACATCTTTATACCTTTGCTCATAGAAAGGTGTGCCATGTTCTATATATTTTCTATATTCTATATAGGCTAATCTTATTTATATAAAAAAGTGAGTGTTCTTAGGACCACACGCTGGAAATTTAAACTTCTTTCACCGATCAACATTCCCAAATAAATCTAAAGATAAAGGAGAAAAGAATAAGGTGAAATAATTTTTTTAAATGAATATTCCATTCAAGTGAATTTAATTTTTTAATGAAATTGGTATATATCACTTGCCTTGTCAGAAGCAATAAAAACGAGAAAGAGAAGTGGGTTCTCCGGGCCTAAGGCCAATAAGGATAAACCAGTGTGTTTCTGGGACTATAGATCGCAACATAATCTTCGGCCGATCGTCACTTCTCACTACTATAATATTTTAAAAATGGAGTGATTTCAGCAAAAAAAAATCTAGAGAGCTGCTATTTTAAATTATTTTTATTTTACTTACTTATTGACTATTTTGATCACTTTTATGAAAAAAGAAACCATCAAATAAATGGCGGGATAAACTGTGGCCGTAGTTGCGCATCGCATATCCCGACAGATCTTGCTTCTTAGAATATCTTCGGAAATAGTTATCCGATATTGAAGGTTGATGTGCCATTCGATCAAGCTTTAATCCCTTTAGTTTTTAAAGTGGTCGTATTTTAAAAAACACAAGTCGCGCGAGCGATGCCAACGGATAACTTTTAGAAAATCCGATTTTTCCCTCCCTATTGCCGTTCTTGAATTCATAGCTTCTCAAAAGATTGAGCTACAATTTTCTATGGCATATCGTTTTTAAGAGGATTAACCAGACTACATTTTGGCTTACTCACAATTTACCTAATCGTTTTAGTTTGCGACAAAAATTAATCCAAAGTTTCACAGAGGTAATTTCTGCATTCGAATTAAAATATTTGAAAAAGTGAAAGTGCTAGACCTATACTATGATGGAACGAAATGTAGCAGTGTTCTTCCTATTTAAAACGGCATGCCTATAACAATCATAGCTCGTTACGTCAAAGATTTACAAGGAAAAGAACGGACGAAGATGTCAAAAGTCGTCGTCCGAGAGTGTCTCAAGGGCTGCGCACTGCGCCGCGTGGTCCCCACTCCTCTTATTATTGCATATTACTGCACTGTCATCCACTCCGAAGATATGCTCCAAATTTTAAGTCTCTAGCTCATCGGGAAGATAATAAACAGATGAGAAATTGTAGTCTGGATATAGGTAGGATACGGTATGGTACGGTACGTGACGCGAGTTTGCTTATTTTACCACATCCCAAAAGTGCCCAACGAGCCAAAAGAAGTTTACACTTCAAAAAGTAAAGACTGGCTATTGTACTAATCTTCATTTGAAGCCCAAAAAAACTCATCGTCTGATACTTTTTGCATATTTTAATTAAAGTTTTGAGTGTGGCGCACGAAACTATTCTTGATTCTATGGTTTGATGATAAAAAATAAATAAAAATATTAAATTGTTGTAAAACCAGTGTACTGCTTCTTGGTTGAAACATTAATGTTTTCTTTAAAGTTACCGATTGGGAGGCATAAGTTAAAAAAATATATTTGTTTTGAGTAATTTATCAGGATCCAATGTTAATTTCAGTATATCAATATATGCCCATACAACTGTTTAACAAAAAATTACGAGTATTAAAAACACTACTAATATAAGACTAATAATAAAAAAAATACAGTGACAAAAGATCGTTTGCAATGTATTACTTTTAATAATAATAATGAATTCTTTATTTATTCCGGGACATATCCCTTTAGAATATTACATGTAAAATCAGGCTTTAGAGCCTTAGAGTGGAACAAAAAAGAATTTGATATTGAGTAAATAATAGTATAAATAAACAAATAAGAAAAAAAATGAATTTTAATAAATAATAATGACATAGGAAGGGTAAACCTTTAAGGAAATATAAACTTCCAATATTAATACATTAAATACAGTGAAAGAGAATGAATTTATATTAATAATAAAAGTAAAAATAATCCATTAATACATAATTGGGTTTAAATTTTAGTTAAAAATAAGGAGTACCTATTTACAAATCTTTTGGAACTGCATGGACATGAAGTGAATGAATAGATGGGATTTGAAGGTGGGAAGAGTATTGGATATATATAAATCTGAAGACTGAGAATGGGTATGGCGGGAATGAACAGAGGATTGGAATTAAAGGAGGTCGAAGATGCATGATGGGCGGCGGAATTGGATGACTAGGACGCCAGGAAGTAATTACGATGGTAGGAAGGATAAAGCCACTTCAACTTTTCATAGAATCAGGGGACAGAGGCGTCCCTCGGGATCCGAAGATGAATCGTACAAGGCAATTTATCAAACGTTTTGTTTTTGCCTCGAGGTCCCCAGAGACGCACCAATATACCGTACAACAGTAGTCGAACTGGGGGAATATTAAGTAGGTGACTAGGAGTTTTCGGGTTTCAAATAGGAATAGGTGACGAAAGTAATTCAGTCGCTTTAAGGTGGAAAATATCGGGAGATATCGGAAACATGGTTTTCCCAGGAAAGAGTTTGGCCTAAAGTTATTCCAAGATTTTTTATGGTTGGATGGAACTTAATGGGATTATTATTTAGGAACAAGTTTGGAATATGAAGAACAGTTTTAAGGAGGTGATGGGAACCTATTACAATTGCCTTTGTCTTCTCTGCATTCAACTTCAGCTTGTTAGCAACAGCCCAGTGACCTATTCGATTCAAGTCCTACTGGAGTCTTTTTGTGGCTAGTAATAGGGCGGGAAGAACAGGTATATTTGGGAATCGTCAGCATAGATATGGTATTGGGAGCGATGAATAAGAAGGGGAAGGTCATTAATATAAATAGCAAATAGAGTAGGAGACAAAGAGGATTCTTGAGGGACACTAGAGGAGAGGGACAGTATCTTGGAAGGATGTTGACCTGGAACGACTATATACTGCACCCGATCTGAGAGGAAGGATTGGAACCAGCGCATAAGACTGTTTGATAAAGGAAGACTTTTTAGTTTCTTAAGGAGGATGTTATGGTCAACTGTTAAGCTTTGGAGAAATCTAAAAGGATGAGGATGGCCAAGTTTTGATATTCAATGGCGGTTTGGAGGTCGTGGGTTATTTTCAGGAGAGTGGATTGTGTTGAGTAGCAAGATCGAAAGCCAGATTGGAGAGGGTTAATGAGGGAACGTTCTTATAGGAAGTTTGAAAGTTGAATTTGTACAAGGCATTCTAGTGGTTTTGAGAGGTTAAAGTGACTTTTAATGTTATTATTCTCGGCGGAGCATGTCCGCTAGAGAGCTCGTCCCACTGGATTGCGGATTAAGAGGCCCTCCCAGGAATATATTGAATAAGGATCCGTGGACAAACAGGTACCCAGTTTGGGGTAGGAGGAGGGAGAGTAGGGATGGGAGGGTATAGCCCGGTCATCGTTCCTTCCAAGGGGACAGAAATATTTTGAAGGTCAGATTTTCCGAGGATATGGAGCCTAGATTGCTGGGCCAATCACCAGAATGGAGTATAAAATCGATTTTCTAAATCCAATTTTGCCTCAGAAGTAGGATTGGAATACGGCAATGACCCGGCACGGAAAAGGACCTGAAATGTGGCACATGGAACAGAAGATCACTGACGGGTAAGGAAGTCAAACTGACTAAAGGGGTGAAGAAGTATAAGGTAAAAAAAAATGAAATTAAGTGAGGTAAGGAGAAGGAAAAGTGGAGATCTTCGCTTAGTGCCAGATGTACCATGATATGGAGTGGTCTCAGTGAACGTAGAGCCAGAGAGGGCGTGGCTCTGATAATTAAAGATGAATTCTTCGCAGAAGTGGAGAGTTGGGATGCAGTGAGTTCCAGAATCGTAGTAGCTGACATAAATATCTCCATTGCAAAAGTCTTCTATATGCCCCAACCGATGATGCTTTAACCAATGATAAAAATCAATTATATGAAGACCTCCAGAAGAGATTGGAATGCGCGAACTGGAAACGAATGTACTACTTTCTTTGGTGTCTTGGGATTTGGGGAGGAGAAACTGCTAGGAACAATAGTGGATGCAGACTCATAAGATTTTTGCATTCAGAATGATATGATTATAGGAAACTCCCACTACAATCGTAAGAACATACACAAGTTTACATTTGAAGCTCAGGAAAGAAACGTGAGAAGTGTAAATAATTACTTTGTAGACGACAAGGGCATTAGAAGATACTTCACAGACATGAAGGTAATAAGGGGAGCGGAACTTGGCACAGATCATTCATTACCTCTTGATAGTTGATACTAAGGTTGCAGTACCATGAGCTTCAAAACCGAAAGCTTACTAAAGGATAGATCATGGAGTGCTAAAGGATGAAGACAAACAGGAGAAATATAGGACTCGTCTAGTACGCGCTTTAGTTGAAGTAAATTTTGACCAAAAAATTGACCCAGATTAACAGACCCATTAACCCAGATAACAAATTAAAGATGTAATCCTGGGTATAGCAGAAGAGGCTTGCGGAAAGAAAAGGATTATTAGTGGATCGAAAAAGACCCGCTGGTTGAACGACGAAGTCCAGAGTCCAGCAATTAAGGAAAAGAAGGAAGCTTGGAAGAACACAATAAAGAAAAGGATAGAAACTCAAGGCAGATCTACGTTCAAAAAAGGAATGAAGCCAAGAGGATTGTCCAAGCTTCAAAAAAGCTTACATGAGAAGAACTAGGCAGGAAGCTGGCTGGAGTAAAGCCGCCAGGAAAACATAAGATTGTTCTGGAACTCCGTAAAGTCGCTCAGAGTTAAAAAAGGGAATATTGCGCAGCATCAAGAACAGAGAAACCTTATTACAAAAGAGGAAGAAATCCTTGAAGCTTGGCGAGCTCACTCCCAAGAAAAGTTCACTACGGAAAAATGGAGAAGAGATGGATATGTGGATCTGAGAAGAGAGACTAGAGCACCTGAAACTCAGCCGGAAGACACGTATGAGAGGATGAGATACAGTTGGTTGTTTGAGTAAAGCAGCTGAAATTGATAAAATAACACCGGAGCTTAACATAGGGGAGAGGAAATAGTTAAAGTGTTGCAGAATCTGCTCCAAAGAATTTGGATGGAAAAAAATATACCCAAAGAACGGGAGTATAATATTATCATACTCATATTTGCTCTATGGTGCGAAGAGAGGGTTCTGGCTCGGCATGTTAGCAAAGTGACAGAATCGGAGATGAGGTTCCTAAGGAGGATCCAGAGGAAAACCGAAAGGGACCGAATTCGCAATTAAAGAATCCGGAAGAACCTAGGGATCTCACTAGTAGTAGAGATAGGGGAGCAGCGCCAACTTAAATGATTTGGTCACGTGAGTAGAATGGAGGATGATCGAAAGATCAAGTAGTTAATGTAGGCTAGACCAGAACAAAAGCGCCCGCGATATCGAACCGGGCAGATGTGCGAGGATTATATCACCAGGCTTGCGAGAGGAAGAGGCTGTTCTCTGGCAGAAATGAAAGATACGGCGAATGATCGCGAAAATTGGAAAGCATGGACCCAGGCTAAACCTTCACGCCTAGTGGCAATATGGGAATAGAGAAAGAAGATAATTAAGAATGTTATGCCATTTAATTTTTTTTTGTAAACAAATATTTAATAAAAAAATTAATAGGATATTCTACAATAAAATCAAACGACTGAACTTTGAATAAATACTAAACATCAGATCATTAGATCCAAAGGGGGCCGCTGAAAATCCTGAAATGCAGCGGAAATATATATATATATTATATATATATATATATATATATATATATATATATATATATATATATATATATATACTTATGTTGGCACCATAGACCATGAAGGCCGCGCAATGTGGTATTCTTACAGACATGTATTGCTTACGGGAGCACAGGCAGCCTGGAGAGAGTCAAACAACCTCACGTGGCTATGAACCTTGGTTTCCATGGTGCTGTCCATTGCTCCATAACCGGTCTCATTGGAACCTATTCGACAGTGTCCTTTCCCACCGACTCACTCGGGTTAAAGGACAGTGACAAATTGTTATAGATCCACGGATCAGCAGGCGCTCGAGGACCAATATTTCTTTCCCCAGGCAGACCGTCCATGAATCAAACCTCCGCGTGGCTATTTTACGTTCTGAAAAACCACAACGTGATTCACAATATATATATAAATATATATCAGACAATCCCGAAAATCCTGTTCTAGGTGTTATGGTACTGATATAAAATGCATCCATACTCTTCTCTCATGACTATTAATACAGTATAATAGTCTTTTATTTTCGAGGAAATATAATAATATATAAATTATTGGATATTTTTACAAAACTTATAAATTTTCATTGTTCTTTTTTGCTACATTGGTTTTTCTTGAGTTATAAGAGTTTCCTAAGTATAGGAGTTATATTTTTAAAGTTGTTTTTGTACAATCTGAAAAAAAAAAAAATAATTATCATTTCAAATCATCAAAACTATACTTTTCGGCAACACGTTATTATGGCTAAGAAGTGATACCTCGTAACTGTAAAATAATCTTCCTGTGAGAAATCACAACTAAGAGTGAATGATTCTCTGGTACGTAAAAGTTTTGTGGAGACAACGAACAAAAAAGAAAAAATCAAAAATCTTTAAATCTTTCTAAAAAGTTTAATTGCACAGAATTTTCAACAAATTGGCAGGAGTGCGGGATTGTGATGGTAATGATGGGATGGAAAAGGTAATGATGGCACCTTACCTTTTTTTGTCTTACCTGAATTGAGGTTATGTTTGCATACAAACATTGCTACTTCACACATATTTATTTTGCTTCACATATTTTTGGATGAAATAAATTCAAATTGTTTAACTATAAAACTAATGTTTTATAATAAGGGAGGGCAGTAATAATTTAAATAAATGTACACAACGTATTTTCTTATCTTTATTTTTTTTCCGAAATTCACACAAAATTGTAATATACGTAGATTTACTTCTGTCACGTGAAAAAATGTTTGTAAAATGATACGTTACCATTAAACTACCTTCTAGATGACATCTAGTGTTAGAAAAATGCACTTAAAGCGGAAGGCATTGTATATTTTTGTAAAACGAATTAAAAAATTGTACTTTACTATTTGGTAACACTGTACTAGTATTATTATTAGGAGCATAATGCTTTTGAGCGATAACATTTTAAACAGGTAATTTTTTGGCTTAGGACAGGGGAAGATAGTGAGTGACATTTGTGGGGGAAGAGTATTTTTCCTTAAATTGCTTTAAACAAGAAATACTTCCAATATGATATATAGTATGCCACAAAAGATATGCTCAAAATAAAAAAAGCTGGCAATTAAAGTTTAACAACATAGTGCCGTCACATGTGGCAGAAATTTTCATCGGGCACACAATTTAAAATTATAATTATAAATAGAATATCTCTTTATGGTATTCACGTGGTCTTTAAGGACATTTCGAGTAAAAAAAAAAAAAAAAAAATATCTCTTGCATCATTTAGAGTAGTATAAGATTATACTTAAAATACTATTGCATTTTGATATGCCTCCTTAAATTCATTAAAAATAGACAAAAACTTTGAAGATTTACAGATAAATTGCGTTTTAAAACAGTTTTTATTCCAACTGAAAAGCAATCGTTTTGCAGATACGAGGAGTCACTTCTTATCCATCGTTGTTATTTTCTTCGAATCAATATATTACCTTGAATTATGCAGCTGTTAATGAGTTTTCGATAGTTCTCTTGTTTTCTGATATCTCGCCATTTTCACGTTTTTCAGCATCGATGTTAATGGTGGAATGGTTTTCCACAAGTTCGACAGGTTCTGTGTAGATACAGGAGCAAATACTAAATAAATATTGATTAGTCAGACGTTATATGCAAAGATAAAAATTTCTATAAATAAATAAAAACATATACTAAATATATTGGTGTCCCGCCCTTCCTACAGGAATAACACTATACAGAGTGCTTAGCATTATTCTTGAAATACTAGGAACTTTTGTCATTGATATGACCGCATTTACTAAAATATAAAAAATAAAATAAAAGTAATATATTGATTTTTTGTTGTAAATATTTATAAGTTACGTATTAATTATAACATAGCTCAGTTATGCTTTAAAAAGCCGAAAGAAAAATGGTTTTAAACGTGGTTTTACGAGGGTGCCTTCTGATAAACAAGGTTGGATGTCCATAACACGAGAGCATTGAAAAACTGTTGGATCCCCTGACTTCATAGTCGGCCTCGAACAATGAAAGCATCCTGACCCGCTGAGTTCTGCACGAGACGTGAAAATAAAATAACTCGCTTCTATGCTTACAAAGTCTTAATAAACAAATTAAACGTACTCCATGGCGTAATCTATGTTTAACCGCTGAGGAGCTGCGGCCATCTTAAAAAAGTTTAACAATCTAACAACAGAACAGCATTTTTAATAAATAAAATAAAACTCAAATAAAATTTTAGTACGTCCGTAATTATATCTCAAGTTTGCGGATAACAGTTTAATATTGTTAAAAACTAAAAAAGCTGGAAATAATAACTATTTAAAGTTTATTCTTAATTAGCTTAACAGTTTTTCTTTGAAAAGAAGACAAGCATTTAGGTTTTTGGTTCTCCGCCATTTTTTTTTATGTAGTGGATGACAGGTGGCATTAAGTAGTGAATCAGTTGGCATCCACAACGTTGAAAACAGCCACAAATTAAATATATATGAAGCACTCGAAATAATAAAATCCATCAAATCCAATCCAGATTTTTGCCTAAATGACCAAATAAATATCTCCAATAGTCCAAATCTTAAATTTATTCCCATCTATAACAGAAAAATTATTCACCGGCATTACTGGAAAAAAACTGACCCTTAAACCGTTTAGCTATAAACATCCTACCTATCTTTCGTTCATTGTTAGTTCAATGCGAGAAGAAACCAGTACAAACTTTTATGTTTGAAATAACCCATTTAAACCTTGGTGAGTACCAACATGTATTTGATATCTTGTCTTAATTAAATTCATAATTCATAAATATTTTATAATACTGATTTATATTACATCTATATAATATTAATTTAACTAATTTAATTACATCTAAATAATACCCAACTATATTTTGAATTGCTCATTTTTGAGGTTTTTGTGTGTTTTTAGAACTAAGGATGAATGTATAACATTCGAAACTAGTTTTCAATATAACAAATTTATAGAAGTGGCAAATAATTTATCAATCCCTAACAGGTAAATATAGCTTAAAACATTGTTTGTGCTCTATAGAACAACGAAAAAAAAGTTTCGTCGAAATCAGTTCCGCCGTTTTCTATAGAAAAGCAGACAAGAAGACCTAGACAGATAATTTACAACCTAGAACCCAAAAGGAAAAGAAGAGGGACCAATGCCGGGAAGACCGCCTGAGGTTGGAGGCCGCTCTGTACGGGAGAATAGATGATTAAAAAAAAAACCCATAAATAATAAATATAAAAGAAAGGCGAATTGCCATCAGTGCAACCTTATTGCTGCCGAATCCCGTGTGGCCGTGTAATGAAGTTAGGGACGGAAATAAAAAATAAAAAACCTCTGCCATATTATGTCAATATGTATCGATTCCTCACCATTTTTGTTGGGTACGCATAAAAAAGCAATTTAAAACAAGTATACAACTATGTAAGGAATAACTTTTAACTTTCCAGCAGACAAGCTGGAAAAAATGCTCCGCATGGGGATTTTTCATTGTGTTCACTCGGTGGTTGAACTTTCACTTTCATCCCCTCTCTGTATTCGTTTATCAACCCCTTCTATGTGTTTTCTAAAAATTTAAAAGTTTACAATCACTCACGTGATTCCATGAAAACAATGAAAAAAAAATGGTGCACTTAGTAAGTCGAGTTGTAAGTGTTGAGTTCTTTTTTCACTTCAAGAGGATTACATTATTTCTATTATATTCATTATTTAAAGAAACAAGACCAATTTGTGTAGATTATTTTAGTTTGTAAAAATATTTTAAACTTTTAAAACTGTACGTTCAACTGATATTGCATTTTTTTTTTTTCATCTTCCAGAGTATTTTTTATATATCTAATAATAAGTTATTGCACCATGAAATATTCATGTTAACAAAATTAATACTGGACCATTTTTACAATAGTCCTCAACTTCAATTTTGGGCCAAATCGGACGAGCCGCTTTCCAAAATAGATGTTTCAAGAAAAATAAGTTAACGTATGCGTAAGTGAAAGTAGCGGATGGAATTTGATAAAAAATGTATGGGACTATCTACGTACCAGCCCGCACAATCCTTGAAAATGCCATTATATCCAAAGTTATATCCGTCACATGGATTTGATTACAATCCCGTCTGAAGGAAGAAGAGAATTATCTCTCGTTCAGGGAGTTCATCTACGGGTGGAGGGATATCGTGGGTCTTTCGCATTTGACCTTAGGAAGGACTCGCCCCTCAGATATTGGCAAGCTACCATCTACGCAAAAAGTTAAAAAGGAGGCCAGAAGGACTGGACTGTAGCGTTCCAGGAAGGCTGGATCGGCACCAGAACGGATGAAGAGTACCAGGAGAGCAGGAGGGCTGGTAAAGCAGTCTGACAATGGACAAGGTGCAAACCTCGCACTGAGATATACCGGGCAGCACCACAGAATATTTTTAATTGTTCCCATAATTAAATAGGATGCAAATTAAATGTAAAAAAAAAGAAAGAAAGAAAATATAAATAAAAAGTGCAATGATTAGCAGCAGTGGCATGCGTATATTCCCATATAATACCTCACTGGTACCGAAAACTCAGTATGACCGAGGAGTCAGGTAGCGAAAATATTTTTTGACTACAGACAGAGTGAGAACAAATTTTTTTCATCTCCAGCATGAATACAAAGCTTGCCTATCTTCGGTAGTGAGGAAGCAATAAAGATAACAATATACTAGTAAATGTGCTATTATATTCGCAAGATAAGAATTGATAGGCTCATTGTTCAAATTTATTATTTCACTGCAAATATATACTGAAAAAAAACAATTACTGATAATACAATTTGCTTAACATAAGTATAAATTAAAAAATAATATAATTTATTATTATAATAAATAATTACCAGAAGCACAAAAAGACAAGCAACGTAATTGTGGTACTAGCGATGAAGAATGCTCCAGGCATTCGATCCGAAGTTGCAGAAAATATTACATCGTAAATATAAAAAACTAACATTGGTGACAGGCATCCTCCAATGAAACGTAAGCTGACAAATATTCCTAAAATTGAAAAAAAAATACATTAAATATAGACAAATTCGTTATTGTCATTATAATTTTTAAATGCCACAAATTTTACAATTCATTTGGTTGTATCTTAAAATTACCGATTTTTTTGGACACCATTATTACCTATGAGTCGGTTTAATATTAATTTAATTATAAGTGAATAAATGTTCCTTGGCTTCTGAAAAATTTATTCCCTCTTCATAAAAGCTCGGCATCGGAAAGAAAGCTATTGCAGAAGTTGGTGGAGGGATATATTCTAAATCGTTAATGGGCAATTGTTATCAGCCGATTAATATATTGATATCGCATTCAGTAATATTTTATTAATATCCCTCAAAACTGTCATTATATGTGATACAATCAGAAAAAAATGTTGATTTAAGCGACAAAATTTAACTAAAATTACCTTGGTAATTGATTAGTAAACACAATTTACATAAAATAACGAAAATAAATTATGCCATAGATCAAATCTATAAATACTTTAAAATTTACATGTTAACTATTAATTATAAACAAACAAAACGATAAAATATATAGCCAATTATTGTAGGGATACACTAGTATACGCTGTACTCGCACGGCGTTCCTCGTGAAAGAATCAAGAATTAAATTCTTTCCCAAATTTCAAGTTTTTTATGTTTAACTTTCAAAAGATAATGTGAGTAACAGAAGACAGAACTATTGCTCATATCATTCCTAATCATCATTAATCGCCATACGGTAAAGTTTGTACAAAACGTTTACAAACAACTTTTAAAAAAATGAAAAGATTTAAGTTTAAATTTGATTTTTATTTTATTTTTAACACATTAATTGTATATTGTACATTTCATCACACTTAATGCTATATGAAATGAATGAGAAAGTATATATAAGTATTATAGCGAACATAGATTTTGCCGTGGCTATGTGGATTGAAAGGAAAGGAAGAAAAAAAAATATTTTTTAATGAAAAGCTAGTACTATTATTAATGTGATTTTATAACTTATACAACCTTATCAGGAAATTTTTATTTTTTATTTAGTCATATTACTTTAATATATTTCATATTGAAACTTGAATTCTGAAAATATTTTCTAAAGGCATTTAGATTATTTTGCACTTCTATGCTTCAATTATTACAACTGTTAAGGAACGGGGGGGGGGGGGGGTGGCTAACAGAACTTTCAACGAAACAACCAACAAATATTTTGACAGCAAATATTCCAAGGCCAAAATGGTGAAAATTTTTCTCGGTATTCCCCTGAACTGTTTATAATTCGTTATATTTCATTTAGACGTTTTCTAGGAACATAATCAAAATGATAATAAATTTGTCAAAACGGCAATAAAGCTTCAAGTTTTTAATAATTTGTTTCCCCCAATCTCCGATTTTATCAGACGCTTTCACAGACACTGACAAATGACGCTTTGATATAATAATTCCACTCTAGTTAAAATGTTTTTGTAGTTAACTTACTTCCATGTGTATGAAGTTGCTATGACAACGATTACCAAATTACCAATGTTTTATTTAATAGTTTTCCCCATTTCTTGCCTTAAGGGGAATATTTCGAAAAATTTAATGCATATAAATCTTCTCGAAGAAATTCTTTTATAATAGTGAATCGCATCAAAATCGGCTGATTACTTTTCGAGTTTTGCGATCACAAACTTACGCAGACTGAATTTATATATATATATATATATATATATATATATATATATATATTTGCTACTTAAAATAATATATATATATATATATATATATATATATATATATATATATATATATATATATATATATATATATATATATTATTTTAAGTAGCAAATATCTAAACAATCTGTCTGACAATAACAATCGTTGTGCATGAAGTTTTTAATGCGTGCAGGAGATGATAAATTTCTCTGGGTTTTTCTGAGTAGGGTTTGTTGTTACAGAGAGAATCCGAACATTTTACTATGGTATCTTGATTGTCTAAAATTCTAAACCGGAGTTCTTTAATTATGGTTATCAATTCAGATGTAAATATGGACTGGAGGCTGTTTCATTTAAATGTTTATGAGGTACGATTGTAAACTATTGCACAAGATGTTGAATTTGCTAATTTGGACTCATCGGTGTAGGTAACTCCAATTTTTTGTCATAATTCATTGAAGAAACAAATTTATGTTTTATTTCACGGCTTGAAATATATTTGGAACCTTATTTTCATGTAAATTTGAGTAAGCCTATATTGAAAAGGGGGAGAGGGGAGGATAGGACCCAAAGAGATAATTTGTTGTCGCTTATCATTATTTGACTATGATATCGCTTAGGATTCTATTTAACCTGAAACTGTTAGCAAGTGATGGATTTTTTTGCTTTCTCGTATAAGGTTTGATTTTGAGGTTTACCTTTACCTTATTAATGTCCATATCGAAGAAGATAAATTAAATTACTGACCTACTTCGTCACTCTTCACACACTTGGTCACAATTACCATTGGCACGGAATGGACAAATATTTTCAAAAAATCTAACAAAGCAACTGGAAAAAAAATTATAATTAATAAATAATTATTAGTAATAAGAGATTATGATACAATTTATTGAATTATAAATTTAAACTTAATTTATATATTAATGAAGCTAAAATAAATTTGAAGTTTACTTACATATAATAAGATTTACTATTGTTTTTGCGAATACCATTAAAGTAGCCGCAATAAAAGTCATAAATGAACTGAGAATACCGATTCTGAAGTCTGACCATTTCAAGATTTTGGTGAACACTGGTGAGAGAATCATTGTACCTTAGAGTAGAAAAAAAAAGAATATGATATTGAGTAAATAATGGCATAAATAAACAAATAAGAAAAAAAAAATGAAATTATAATAAATAATAATGACATAACTTTTAAACCTTTAAGGAAAAATAAACTCTTAGAGTTTAGAATAAAAATATACTTGCAATATTAATACACTAATAATACATTGAAAGAGATTAAATTTATATTAATAATAAAAGTAAAAATAATGCATTAATACATAATTGGGTGGAAATTTTAGTTGAAAATAAGGAGTACCTAAAAACAAATCTTTTGGAGCTGCATGGACATGAAGTGACTGAATAGACGGGATTTAAAGGTGGGAAGAGTATTAGAGCAATGGGTGGAAGAAGGAATGGAATTCCATAAGGATAAGGATCCGATAAAAAAAGATCTATCAAAACCTGTGGATCGGTGGGCCATTATATATAAATCTGAAGACCGAAAACGGGTATGGCGGGAATGAACACAATAATTCTGTTATTACTTATAATACTGTTTCTAAACAATTTACACTTATTTCAAATCAGTAAAGAATTTTTTTATTATAAATAATGTAGTCTTTGGTACATAATATACAAATGTATGGAATCTACCAACAAATATAAGGTCCTTTCAAAGCGTTACTTTAAAAGGAAAAAAAGAAAAAGAAAAATATTTCAAAGATACTCACTCACTACAGCGAAAATTTGGCGGAACGCTGAGTAAAGTCCAGCTTCTTTGACCGTGAAGTCAAACGTCAGCTGCAAGTAATAAAGGTACAAGTTGCTTTCAGCTGCAAAATTCAAAATGTAGAGCGTGATTCAACAATAAAATGAAAATCATGTCTGTTTGTTATTTATAAATGAATTTATTAATGAAAAAATATTCCTGCTTTTTATTAATGAATAAATTTATTCGTGAAAATCATTTCTTTTTTTTTATTAATAAATGGATTTATTAATGAAAATCATGTTGATGTTATCTTAATGAATGAATTTATTATTGGAAAAAAAAAACCGAGACAAAAAATATTATTATGCAAAACAAAGCCTTGAGTCTCTCAAATAGTTGCAAATAAATAAGTCAATGTTTCGCCAATTCAAGCACCATTAAGACTGATTAAACTTTAGATCATTTAAATGCAGAACAGAGATAGTACGTCTCAAATTAACAATAGATATAGCACGCCCCACTTCGGTATATATGTTAAACTGTTTTGGAGAGATGATTTGAGTAAAAAAAAGAAAAAGTTTCCGGATGTTGATGTGAGCTATCTCTGGTCAGCATTTATGTGATCTTAAGCATTTGAGTCCCGATCATTTTCGAATATTTGAGGCTTAATATTGGAATCTTGCAATAATCTAACAAATATAAAGCCTGAGTGCGTGAGTAAATATGTAGGTGCCATGACAACTTCATGCCCGTGAAAGCTATTTCACTAAACAAACTTTTAATAAGTGTGAAATGTTTGGGTAAAAACGTTTTCTTCTAAAGAGAGGTAAAACGTAAAATGTAAATTTATTGAGGAAGGCTTTAGACTTTATAATATTACGATACGACCCAAAGGAACAAAGCAGTAACCAGAAATATATTTCTAAGAGAAAAAATGTCCAACTTGAATAAGTTCTTTATGACAACTTCTTATCCGTTGAAGCAAGTTGACTACACAATTTTTTAATAAGTATGAAATCACTGTGTTAAAACGAAAATTTATAAATAATTGCACAAGTTAATAGGCTGCAAATTATTATTTCCAAATAGTTTATATATATATGTATATATATATATATATATATATATATATATATATATATATATATATATATATATATATATATATATTATACAAATTGGATATTTATTTACTGTATTTTTTAAGATGAAATTGGTATTGTATCTATAAAACTCCTCTTTTCGAAGATTAAATTGAGATTTTTTTTTATTTATTTGTTTGAAGGATCCCTTGCAGGTTTAATCTATAGTAGAACATCGTTTATCAGGAATAATGTGTTCAGGCCCGAACCAGTAAATAAAAAACGCTGTGAATTATTATACTATGGCTTACTACAGGGATGGCCAAACCGTGGCACATTGGATGATTACATTAAATGTTATTAAACATATTCCAGAATCAGGACTCCTAGTAAGTAGAGAGAATAGATAAATTTAAGTTTCAAGCTGATCTCGCTCTCATTGCTAACAACTATGTTCCAGAGTTTTATTCCGCAAACGACACCCTCTGGCAGCTGTAGCACCATCACGAAGCGATCACCTCCACGTACAAGAGATCGTTTCTGACTATTGTAGATTGGTGCTTTAATAAACTGGTGTAAATTAATTCATATAATTGCGTGATAAAGTTATTCCGTTTCTTACCCTGAGCGGCGCAGAGATATTATGCTTATTTTTATTTTCCAACCCTAAAACATGAATGCAAGATGGTATAAAAAGTGCTCGAGCTGTATGACGCTTCTGAACTTGTCTGTAAAAAAATTGGCGTTTGGTATGTAAATGATTGGTCATCACTTGTTTACTATTTCAAAATACATGCATAGTTTTATATAATAAAAAAATTAATTGGATTTTTTTCTTTCATATAAAAAGGCTTTGGGATAATGATATAGAGCAGCCGTAAAAAGAGCTGATATCAAAATGGTCGCTCCGCCTGGAAAGGTATCTTGGAGCTTTGAGCGTCGGTTTAAGGGTATTTGCTAAACACCAAGTACATCGTCCTCAGCGATTCGCTCCTCCGTTTAGTATGGAACACGATCAGCTAAGGAACGACGACCGTTAATGATTCTAATCAGAACAATGCAGCTTTTCGCCTTGACTTCAGATAAATGGAAACTAAAATTGAGCATCACCTTAAAATTAGGTACCCACAGAAGTCGAGGGCCCTTTACTGGCGAAGCAGCCTTTTTGACATCACTCTTTTTTACGGCTACTCCCCCCTTTTTAACAACATTTAACAACATTGCTGGTTTTTGCGGAATATATATTACCTGAAGAACACACATTGGCGATAACACAGCTGATAAGCATAAGCCAAACCACTAAGTTGTTAGGTCTTGATTTAGTTATGGCTTTCATTTTTTGAAATATTTTCGCTTTTTCTTCATTTTTCAGTCTACTCTTGGCTTCTTTTGTGAAGATGACAAGTACAATAGCGAGTAAGTGAAGACCTATGACCATAACGAAGAACCACATATAGCCTAGGAGAAGGAGACCGAACCCTGATAAAGCACTGGATAAGCAAGTACCTCCGTAAGCTGCCACCTGGTAAAACATTAGCCTAGAACAGCATTATATTTTCATTTCAATATCACAGAAAGAAAAAAAAAATGCAATTATAATAAAATATGATTTATAAATATAATTAAAGTATAGGCAAACATCAATAATAGGTGTAAGGCGAAGAAACACCTTCACCACAGAAAGAAGAAGGAAAATGAACGAGTACTGGAGAAAATATAAATATTGAGATGAGAAAAGCAATTTCGCGAATTCTATCAGAAAGTGAACTCGAATAGAAAATCGTTCACCCAACCACCTTTTTTTTTTTAAGCATTTCTAGCTTTGGTTGGACCAGCAAAGTGACTAGGATTAGAGGTGACTAGCTCAAAAACTAAGTACATGGGTATCTGGAGAAGCGCCCGTGGAAGGAGAAACAGTGACCTTCGGTTCATATAAGTTTCAAAAAGTATAGTTTGCATATCTGGGTGCGATTGTAGCACAGGACAACGCAGTTGAAAAGGATATCAAGAATAGAATAATTCTAGCTAACCAGTGTTACTTTGGACTTCATAGACACCTCGCGAGCAACCAAAGCATCGCAAGCAATTAATCTTTTTTTTACATCTTTGTATTTATTTTGTAGCTTTAATAATATTTCATTGATTTTTTTTATTTAAGGGATTTTTGACGATTGCTTAATTTCCATATTTAATATAGATTGAATAATTCTTTACCTCATTGTCCTCTGATCACCGTTTGATTGATCTCTCCAGACAAACGAAGACACCTATATCAGACCCTCATACGCCCAATAATCCTCTGTGGGTCTGAGACCTGTCCCATTTTGAAGAATAGTGAAAAGGAGCTTCACACCTTTGAAAGAAAAGTTCTCCGTAGGATATTAGGTGGAAAGAGAATAGGGAATGAATGGAGGAGAAGAAGTAACCAGGAACTGTTATACATCTACTGAGAGCCCGATGTTGTCTAAGTTCCACGCCCAGGGAGATTACGTTGGCCTGGACATGTGACCCGATTGGGAGGCGAGGAGATGCTAAGGAAGCTGCTGACAAAACAGCTCTTCGGGCGAAGACGGAGAGGAAGGCCGAAGCTTCGATGGTCTAATGGAGTGGCAAGCGACGCTCGAACTATTCTCGGCATCAGGGACTGGATGGTGGCTACCAGGGACAGATGAAGCTGGTTGAGAATTCCAGGCCTCGTCATCTAGTTGTAGCGCCGAATTAACGATGATTGGCAAACAACTTAAGTGAAAATTCACAAACAATTAAGGTGGGCGGAGCTTAGGCCAAGAGGTTACGCTCAAAGAGGGAAAAGCCTTTCCCCACTGCCTCACCATGCCGCTATATTACTGCAAACACCTTACCAACATCTGCAAATTACCAATATCTTGAATTTTTTTTTAACATTTTGATACGTTAAATTTTCCTTCAATCACGTGTACTGATTTGAAAGTTGAATGTTGTTTGAATGAATTAAAAAAATAACTTAAAAATTATGAATTTGTTTTTTAATTATTTTATCAAAGCATCGCAAGCAATTATTTTTTTTTACATCTTTTTATCTATTTTGTAGCTTTAATAATATTTCATTGATTTTTTTTATTTATGGGATTTTTGACGATTGCTTAATTTCCATATTTGATATAAATCGAATAATTCTTAACCTCATTGTCCTCTGATGATCGTTTGATTGATCGGTAACAGCGCACGTAGCAGCTACATAAAAGAGTTTGCTGCCACCAAATACGCCATAGAGAATAGATTCTGTGATGGATGTCATCCAAATGGATATCGACCACTTCCAAGTCGCAAAGAGCTGGACGGATACACAGATTACCTCGCCGACGAGCGCGGAGTACATCAAGGGCTTGTTCAGTCCCGTCGCGTCTCTCCATGACCCTGCCAGCAATAGGATGAACACAGGAACTCCTTCCCGAACCACACCTCTTGTAGTTGTTATGTCTGTAAATAAAGAGGTTAATTGCTGGAAATTAATAAACTGGGGTGATAGAAATATACAAAACATTATAAACTAGCCGGAGTTGATCTCGTTTTGCCCGGATAGTGCCGGACAGCTCCTATCGAATAGGAATTCAAATGAATCACTAAATACAGAAATTAAAAGCTAAATTAAATCATTATATTCGGTTTAATTTATTATTATTATTATTAATTAATTTATTTATTTATTAAACAATTTGATAATTTAAAATATAATCATTTCTCTGTCGGAGCAGCCCAATTCCACACAAACTTTTTGGCAAATCAGGTGCCAATTCTAGACCAATCCTAGAAGAAACCTCAACTTCATTTATACCAAGTTAAAGTCTAATAAATAAAAAAGTTTTTCTGAAAGCAGGATATCTGTAGCCCAACAGAGGGCTGAGAAAAATATTCACGAGTAAAGTATGATTTTAACATCCGGAACAAGGTATTCAGTTAAGCATAACCGTATTTCTTATTGGAAGTTTTGCCTAATTTCAGACGGTACAATTGGAAATTAATTACCTCGAATACTTGTTGATTGATCGCTTCCTATTCAACAAAAAACGTGACCTACCTAAAATAACACAAAATTTATATCTCCTGCTCTTCAGTAGGGAATCGAACCATAGTTCATATGAACTTTTTTGTTGCTCTTGTGCAGAATTGGCACCTGAAGTTTCCTGGTACTTGCATTGTATAATATATATAATATATTATATATGTATATTTGAGTAAGGGACGTCTACACAACCACGGTATCCATCTCTTCTGGTGGTTCATCCGGGCAGCGCACGGTTATAACATCGCTCGTGAGATAAAAGAAAACTATTTTTTTGTTTCATAACACTGTTATTTTCTTCTATCGAATATTTCACTGTATATGTACACGCATTATCTTTTCTAATGATAAAGTGGTATAGAGGTGTACTGGTCTTGTCTAGTACTCTTAGCTCGCTGATTGAATATGGTTCGTTGGTTGGCTCTCATATACGTCGATTATTCTGTCTCAGCTTCTTCTCAATCTGTACAGCTACTTAAGGATACGCATTGTTCGAGGCCTTCTCTTACCTCCTATCACCTTCACAAGTGTTGACAATATCAAAAATAAATCGACATATGTATTTAGTTTAATGAAAAGAGACTCTGGTTTTTAGCTTATTTCGTTTTTACTATATTTCATACTTAGATAATTATCTCTATTACTCTACTACAACACTTGCTTTTAAACTACATTTTTCATCTTATTATTTGCTGATTAGAAATATAAATTTTCAGGGTTTCGTAATCTAGGGCCTGAACGTGAGAAAAGCACGATGCATTAGAATTAATAGCACGATAGCCTAACGTTTGTCCTTGTGCATTTTTTTTATAAAACTAAATACTAATTGCAACATTTTAGATTGAAATGGGAGTTTGGTAGATATGTTGGAGAATCCTCGGAATAAATACTTTGTTTTTTCCTTATTTTTTCCTGGCATTATTTTTGCCTTAATTATATTTTTAATAACTGTTTCACGGTCATTCTTGTTCTATTAATTAATCTTGGTGAATCTAAATTTCTCAAAAAAATTATTGATGGTCCTACTTTTAATCTAAGACATGTACCTAAAGGCATTCCGGGCACTTGCATCGAATTAAAAAAATCGATAGAAAAATTGCCATTTTCGTTTGCATCAAGCACTAATTCAATCGATTTATGGGTAATTCTCAAATAAAATGCCACTTTGTTTTATTGGTGGTTGAGAAAATCAGAAAAATAAAATTATTAGAAATCCACATTAACCCCAGAGAGGTATAGCGGTGAGCATTTCGCGCACAATTATTGAAAATTTATTATAACTCGTCGTTGAATAATTGTTTTAATTGCTCCTTCTGTCTAGCTCGAGCTTAGATTCATACTGAGAGAATAATGGTGTAAAAATAAATCTTTTAAAAAATGAATATAATAATTAAACCTTATTTTTTATTTATTTAATTTTTTTACTAATTATTACTTTAAGAATGATTATAAAATAGTATTACTCAAAACTCAAATAATTTTGGAGACAGAAATAACTCAATACAAAGTGAGGGAATCGCTCATGGTACGCCTCTTAATTTGATAATAAGACACACATCCGCCGGGTTAGAGTACACAAACGTTTGCAAATACCGGGGAAGGTACAAATACCAGCTGAAGTTTTAGATGAGTTTGATGTTTTGTTGATTTGCTATGAATTTTTGAAAATGGCGAAGTTTGTTTGTTTGTTTGTTTGGGTTTTAAGGCGTAAAACCGCTAGGTCATCAACGCCTGTGGCTATTTTTTTTTTTTTTTTTCTATTATTTTTGATTTTGATTTTATTTATTTATTTATTTATTTTTTTTTTCAAATCGAGACTTTAAAAAAAAAAAAGAAGTAAGTATATATAATAATGATAATTAAAATATATATATACAAATATATACAAACATACACATACACACACACACAAAGGAAAATGGCGAAGTCATTTTTCAGTGTTACGAGCATCATGCTATGAAAATTATTGTGCAGGCGAAATTTATTTTCAGGGAAATTCATTCTAAATTGACTAAATATTCAAAACATTACTTTTAAACTAAATTATTAAATTTTTAAAATTTTTCTTTAAAATTTTTCTTTCTCTGCAATTAAACTTGGCCAGGAAAATACAAATCTACTATTTACTGTAAACAAAATTATTAGGTTTTCAAATTTTTCTTTCTCTGCAATTAAACTTGGCCAGAAAAATACAAATCTACTATTTACTGTAAACAAAATTATTAGGTTTTCAAATTTTTCTTTCTCTGCAATTAAACTTGGCCAGGAAAATACAAATCTACTATTTACTGTAAACAAAATTATTAGGTTTTCAAATTTTTCTTTCTCTGCAACTAAACCTGGACAAGAAAATAATACAAATCTACTGTTTAATGTAAACAAAATTATTAGGTTATCAAAATTTTCTTTCTCTGTAATTAAACCTGGCCGAGAAAATATACATATATATACTTTTAAGTACACACACACACACACACACACACACACACACACACACACACACACACACACACACACACACACACACACACACACACACACACACACACACACACACACACACATATATATATATATATTAGTTATTAGTAACCACACAATTTCATAATTACATTTAAGATTAATTTGATCATAAACACGTTCTAAAATAAACTTAACGAGGCCTCGCTAAAAACACATCTACAAACTAAACCTTTAAACAAACTGGCTACTCTTTATCTACATAAAAAAACAGTGACTCCCATAAATCCCTTTCAAATCTTGATAACCCTCATGACAGATTTTCTGAACTCTAATAAATCTTGATAAATTGATACCGTAAGAATAATTTTTATAGTATATCATTACCCTATTTTACTATGTCTCCTAATAGGATATATTACAATATTAATGATTTAATAAATTTATGTATTTATACAGAATTAATTAAAGTTGTTATAGCCTGGTTAAGGAGAGGAAAAAGCATTTCTTCAACCAAACGCATTGTATATATATTTATTTTTAAGATTGAATGATAAATTTTGGTAACCTAATTTTCCTTCATCTGTAGAAATTATAGTATGTAGAATTATAGTGATGTAGAAAAATTTAAATTAAAGTTATTAAAAATAATTTTAATAAATCCTATGGACTGCAATCTTGCATAAAAGTTGAAAATGACTCTATACACTTATCTAATGAGAAACAGGTGAATAAACTATCCCCTGAATGCAAAACCATAACGAACAGGTAGTCCCGAATCCTTCTAAATGCATCATAATATCAAATGCATGTCACAGCATTCCGAATTGCTTAATAGAAAATGAACTTAAAAATTGGCGATCAGATTACTTTCAGATTTCCCTTATTTTACTAAATCTCCTAATAACATTTAAAATTTATTTGGACATTCTAAAATAAATTTGACGAAGCCCCGCTTTCGAAAACGTTACGCGCTTTACATTTACGATCGTTAATTTTCAAAATAAAATTTTAAATATTGCCTAACCTTTTCAACTAATATGAACGTTCTCAAAAGGAATTAATATTAACTCTAAATGTTACTAGGTTTAAAATGGTAAATTATTATTTCTTTTATAAAATAATATGCGTTACGGGCGTTAGGTTGAATTAAAATACTTATCATTTTAATTGTTGAGTAATGATCTTCCCGAGACTCCATGCTATGACGGAAACCCAAAACAAATCTGAATTGACATTCTCTTATTGAGGTATCTACCCGATCCACCTTCTTTCTGCAAAGGTTTCCAAGAATATAAATCGTTTTATAGTTTACTTTTCTCATATTTTTTAAAACAAATTATACCTTAAAACGTCGATTGCATTGAAACGAACAGAATATCGCTTAAGTGGCTGAACAAAATACAGAACTATTTACTCTACAACGCCTAAGGAGTTCTGGTCATCGGAGTGGCAATTTGTTTGATAATATATTCTTTCCTCGCCAGTAGTTGTATTGAACTTTTAGATAATATGGTCAAATACCTCATTTACTGCTAAAAATGGCTCTTTTGAACAATTTTCAGAATAACTTTATCTATTAACACTTGGACTGTTGCCGACATTAAACAATCAATTGGCTAAATGTCTTTACGAGTATCTAAGAGCTTTTCCGCAAAATATCTCGCTCCTTCATATTCTTATTTTTCATAAAAAATTACACTCTCATGTTTCGTTCATTCTTGCAAATGACGCAAAACTGTTTATGTAATAAGCTGATAAGGAAAGCGTATGTAATGTGATTTAAATGATAATAATTCATTTCCTAATTTTCATAATTTTGTTTGCTAGTTGAATAAATGAATTTTAAGTAATTATTATATGTATCTTGAAGGAAAAAGGAAATATTATATAAGGATAATATGTACAAATGTCCAAACTTAGGTATGATCTGTTTATAAGCATACCTGTAGCTTCCTTTATCGTACTGTTGTCATTGCATAGACTTTGGAGGTCGGGTTCAACACCCGGACTGCAAACCTTCTGCTGGATGAAGTTTGGAATGATGGCTGCATAGATTCCAATAGCGAAACAATAAACAAACACGGAACCAAACAAGCATATTTGTTGTAAATAGAGAACGATTTGGTTCTGATTGAGTTGGTTTATCCATTTTGGAATCTTCAACATTATTCATCGAGTAACTAGTAAGGTAAATCTGACACAAAGTTAAATACCTAGGAGCACTACGAAACGGATATGTAATTTCAGATAACAAGATCAAATAAGTTGAAACAATGATTATTCTCCTGAATACAATATATTAACAATTCAAGTTAAACATTTTTATGAATCCGAAAAATCAGCTGTGCCCTTTCGACTCTGTACGTTGGTAGCAGCTATCAACCATTGTACCAAATTGGTCTCAGGTGTACTGATGTACCATAAATATAACTAACACTGATGTGCCACCATACAGCGATCCGTGAAGTCAAGGATATCCCCTCTCCTGTTATATCTGGTACTATTTACGGTTTTTCTTCCTTAGTGATGTCAAGACTAATTAAATATTTATTATCAGAGATTGAATTTAAGTAGTAGAGGGGAGAGACCTTTGCAGATAGAAAAGTCGAAGTGGAATATGCGTGAACCTCTTCGAAAAGGTGATAAGTTTGCCTTTTAAAAATATGTCATGATGAGATAGGAACGTTAAGACATCTGCTGTTGTCAAACTTACACTCCCGATGTCTTCTACAGATTCAAGTTCTGGAAACGCAAGAGCTCCAATGATGAAAAAATGTAATTGGTTTTCAGCTCAGAAGGGAGGAAAGGCAAACATCCTGCTGCAAAGAAAAAGAAACAAGTGCAGGATCTCATTTGCTATGTAGATGCAGGCATTAAACGCTGGATTGAAGAGGTTTTGGTTGTGATCACAGTTTTTCACAGTAATTCAGAGAATTCGGAAGAGTTACTCTGGCCACGATAAAAGCGAATATGAAGAGGATTTATAGAAATTTTAATTTTTTTTTTTTAGAAAAATTCATCTATTAAATTTTAACAAACTATTAGCGTAACACTCATGAAAATGAATTAAAATACTGATCATGTTATTCTGGTTTTTAAATTTGTCTTTCTCTTCAATTAAACTTATCCAGGAAAACACAAATCTACTGGTAACTGTAAACAAAGTGGCTTCTCTTTGCCTCCATAACAAAACAGTGACTCCTATAAATCACTTTCAAACCCTGATAACACTCATGACAGATTTCCAGAACTCTAATAAATAAACTGATAAACTCTAAAACTGATACTGTAACAATCATTTCTATAGTATATCATGACCCTATTTTACTATGTCTCCTTAATAGCGTATACAATATTAATCATTTAATAAATTTATGTATTTATACAGAAGTAATTAAAGTTGTTATAGCCTGGTTAAGCAGAGGAAAAAACATTTCTTCAACTAAATGTATATATATATATATATATATATATATATATATATATATATATATATATATATATATATATTTATTTTTAAGCTTGAATGATATATTTTAGTAATCTACTTTTCGTTCATCTGTAGAAATTATAGAAATCATTTCCGATGTCATGCAGAAAAAGGTAAAATTAAAGATATAAAAAAAAAACATTAAGTAAATACTCTAGACTGCAATATTACATAAAATTTGAAAATGGCTCCATATACTTATCTGATAAGAAACAAGTGAACAAACTATTCCCTAAACCCAAAGTCAAAAGCAACAGGTAGTCCCGAATCCTTCTAAATGCATGTCACAGCATTCCGAATTGCTTAATAGAAAATGAACTTAAAAATTGGCGATCAGATTACTTTTTTCTATATAATTTTTGAGGGCAGATTACTAAGTCACCAAATTGAGCTACGTAATGAGCTTTAGGCGCCAAGTGTACATCAGCTCAGAAGACATCTTACATCTTAATATGTCATTTGTAGTTTAAAATTAGGGAACTCTCCCACCCCATTTTCCTAGTGAATGATGTATTTTGTTAAGTATGCAGAAAACACGAACATTTCGCTAGGTTGTCCAGAATCGAACATTATTGTTGAAGAATGAAATCTGCATGTCACAAAGGGAGAAAACAAGAGAATTAGGAACGCCCATAAAGTTTTTCATAACTTTCAAAGAATGATTCAAAGAATAATTCTTTGATCAACAATTACATTAAATGACCACAATATCAAATATAAACATTTTCTAATCTCATTTTGGAGAACAAATATTGAAATTAAAAAAAATGATCTTTTAAGTTATGAAGGAAGGTGCCAGGTTTGCTGAGCAAGCTGAAATTAGTGAAAACTTGTCAACGAAAACAAAATTATTGAAATTTATTTTATTTATTTTTATGATACTAAAGAATAATATTAATATTTAAACATTTAGTCAGTATTATTGGATTATTAATATATTATTTAAAAAAAATAAAGAATATTGATTTAGTTTGGAAAAATAAGAAAACTAATCTTTAGTTTGAAAAAGAAAAAATCGATATAAAAATATTTGTATTAATATTTAATTACTATATTATATTAATTATCAATAATTTATTATATAATACTAATTATTTAGTATAGAGAGTTCGAAAACAAAACGAAAATTTCGAGTGCTGCTTAACTGTTGCCAATCCACACAGCATACCGGATCAATCGGGTAGACAAGGGAGATCAAAACCGAAGTAAAGGGATATCGGTCAATGGAAAAAACAGTGCAAATGAAATTCGAAGAAAAGAAAATGGGCCACAACATGACAAAATAAAGCCAACGCCTAATGCAAATGGTGGTGTATAATTCCCAATTAGTCCAGAATAATGGTTTCTGTCATTGTCTGGAACTGATTCTTTTAAATACAACCGGCCTTCTCTAAAAAAAAACACCTGCTGCTAGCGGGATGGTATCCATACTTCTGAACCATAGCCCTTTCACTGAGAATTGTCTTTCGCCGAATTCCTCTTTGTACTTCTCTTTAAGATAGGGAATATACTTGGTATAAATGTTCTTATCCCCTGCTTGTATTTTAATGTCTAGGTCCTGATCGTTCGTTTCGAACCTTATTGTGGGATCTACTATTAATGCTTTTTTTATCTTTCGCATTAAACGCCAGAATATCCACAAATCTCGTAGAAACTTCGGTATCTACACAAACCACTTCCAGGAAACATTTATAATTTTATTTTACATATAATATTAATATGCTAATAAAAAATATTGATAATAATGATTTTTCTTGAACTTTCTTCGATATCATTTTCTGCTTTCTTCTATATCAAAATGTTTTTTACTTCATCTGTTTACGAGGTTTATATTGTGCGGAATTTCGATTCATTGAAATTACTGATATCAATGGATCTAAGGAACAGACTAATGAATGTCATAGATTAGAGATATTATCTCATCGGGAAGTTTTCCTGCTATTATACACTCGATATCTCCGCAAATCTTTGCAAAGGGAAAAAGCTTCTTCGGTGACCATTCCAATCGGTGAACATTTATGATATCTGCTCTATGAATCAAGAGTCGAAGGACATTTTCTGGCATATGGAACCAGAGATAAAAGTTTACCGAAAGCTGGCAAGTTCACAGGCATATTAGCTCCACGCGGTATTGCCGTCATTCGAAATCCCGTAGCTAGTCTTAGAGATATTCACGAGTATTCCCAATCGTTTTTGGTTTATTATTTTCAATGATGAACCTCTGTAATCGACCAAGAAAAGAAAAACTTTAGCCTCTCTCAAAATTTTAGGTTTTCCCTTTCAAGATACGTAGAATCCAAAAATCAAATAATAGTCCGCCATCCGTGGCTTTTCTCCGGGACTTCTGGGCCGATTTTAGATTTGGCATCAGTGTTACTGGTCACCCAAGGGTGATCTTCGGAACTCGACATTACCATCCGCCATTTGGTTTAAAAAACGTAGCCGATTAGTAATTGTATACGGAAAAATATAAAGCGTTTTGGAATCATTATTCTAAAACCTTACTTTTATAAATAAATAAAACCTTTAGATTGTTAAAATTGGCTTTTCCATAACTAATTTTATTTCTAGAACGTTACAATAAATCAATAAATTCTCCGAAATTCCATTTCTTTTCTATACTCTCTATATGTCTAACAACTAGTTATTAATTACTATTATTATCACTTAGGATAGGACTGTAAATTCCTGCAGACATATTGCTTTTAATAATATACCTGTAATAATTGCTTTTAGTAAATTATTATAAGTAATAAAACAATATAAATAATTTTTATATTGTTTTTCCTTGTATGAATATATTTTGATATAAGTTAGTACTTATTGTCCAATAAATATCTAGATTTTATAATGCACTTCTAAAAGGAATAATATTATAACAGATCAGTTCTCCAAACAGCCTACAGAAAGCAGCACTAATCAAATGAATCTTTTACATCTCAATACAATTACTGAGTTTTTCAAAGTTTTTCACCTAGGTATATCAACTTAGCGAGGGAGGGGGCTTGTCATTCCCAACAATAATTTGAAAATTCATAAAATTAGGAAATTTGAGATTCGAGCAGCTACTTCAAATTGCTAAAATTGTAAATATTTTATTGAAAAAGGAACTAAAATTTAAAACAGATACCAATACCTTTTAAGTTAAGAAATTTGGATCTTACGGATATAATGGATATAATTGAATAGAAAAAAAATTATCTCATATTAATATAAAATAAATTAATAAAAAATATAAAATAAATAAATTAATAGAAAATTAAAAAAAAATAGTTAAAATACGAAACATTTAGTAAAATTAAAATATTTCATAATATAGTTGGGAAAATTAAAATATTTAATATCGTTTGGAAATCAGATAAAAAATTGTAGGAAACTTTTATATTTTGTTTTCTCCCAAAAATGTAGCAGCATCCCTGCTATATATATATATATATATATATATATATATATATATATATATATATATATATATATATTTATACATAGATAAATATATTAGGTTATATCAGGGAACTTGATCCCTCAACCCAAAGAAGGGCCAGCCACTTTATAGAGGCTGGGTATGCCCCAAGATGGTTTCCTGACTCCAGAGTCGAGGCTGATGTACAACTTATCATTTTTTTTCTATATTAATTTGTATCTTTATGGTAATTGTTTAAGCATCTTCTTTTTTGTTTTTTTATAATCTCAAACTATAAGTACGTCTAGGAACCTCAAATGTCTCTATGATAAATTAGTACCTTTACATACGGAGTGTCTTGAAATTATCTTACGAAGAATCAGTAGAGTAGTGAAATCTTTGGGTAATTGCAAAAATGTTGCTGTGCATTTATATAAAATGTATGTTTTTGATGATTTTCAAATGGTTTAAAAATGTTTTATGCAAAACAATTAGCTTTTATTCACAGAGAGCCTCAGAGATAAAAAAAGAACAAAAAAAACAACAAAAAAAAACCAAAGGTAGATTTTGAAAAAAAAAATGAGCAAGAGTCATTTTTAATATTCTACAGCTCAGTTATATTTCTGATATTTAAATAAAATAAATAGACCTGTACAAGTATATACAACCAACTAAGAGTCTTGGGTTCAATAATAGGCAAATATGTAATGCTTCTTGACCAACTTTAATAAAAGAAAATGACATGGTTGGTATCTACTCTCAACCATCAGGCTTATCGCTCAATCCATTTTTTTCTTTTTCTCTCTCTCTCTCTGATTTTATTATTACAACTATTTACACACACACACACATATATATATATATATATATATATATATATATATATATATATATATATATATATATATATATATGTATTTATACATAGATAAATATATTAGGTTATATCAGGGAACTTGATCCCTCAACCCAAAGAAGGGCCAGCCACTTTATAGAGGCTGGGTATGCCCCAAGATGGTTTCCTGACTCCAGAGTCGAGGCTGATGTACAACTTATCATTTTTTTTCTATATTAATTTGTATCTTTATGGTAATTGTTTAAGCATCTTCTTTTTTGTTTTTTTATAATCTCTCTTCTATGTGTTCTATCATTTACTTTATTATTACTGGTATCTCTATTATTACATATATCTTTATCACTTATTTAACTTTTATTATTTATCTATTTTCTTTTTTGTCATTTACTTCTGTATTTTTACTTTATATTGCTTTATCTCTTGTATTTCTGATTTAATTTCGGTCCTGAAGATAACTCACATGTTTGGGTCGAAGCATCGGTATACACAATATAGTAATTTTGACAGATTTCCTGATTGTTTATTTTCCAAGATACTTTCATAAATAAATATTTTAGGCTGATATGGATAAGAATCACATTCCGATGCTTTTCGTCATGTATAGACAATTTTTATTTATTGTAATTGACTGAAGTTTTGGAGTCTGTATGTTTAAACTTAAGATTTGATGTTTTCAGTTTTGACTTGCTACAGTTGCTTTCATAGTTTTAGGTTTGGATAAAATGCCATAACTTTATTTTTTTTTTTTTTAAATCAGAAATATTCTTGTTCAAAATAAATTCATAACTACTTAGAATGTAAAATATGTTCAATATTATTAATTGACAAAACTACCATTTCTAATTAATTATACTTTAATACAAACAAATATTTTGTATTTCAACAGCATTAAGCTATTGATTTTTCATCTATGTGTATTTTTCTATCATGATCACTATTAGTACTATCGCCAAATTTGAGTTTGTTATTGGTTAGGTACATCCTTTATGGAACGATTTTGGATCTTTCATTCCCCTTAGGCCACCAAAAGGCATGAAAGAAATTCAGACTTTTGATGAAGCATATCACATCCTGAGGATATGAATAAACATTAAACTACTCGTGATTTAGCGGCCATAGTAGGGACTCAAACTTTTACTGTGAACAGCTAGACAGAGTTTATGCAGTTTTGAGTACAAACTACCCCGCTTTGGTTAACAGGAACCAAGCCATTTTGCAACACGACAATGTCCCTGTACATCATTCTCGTTTGGCCATGGAAAAATCATTGGAACTGCAAGGAGTAAACGTTTTGCCTCATCCTACGTACAGTCCAGATGTTGCACCATCAGATTATGGTTTGTTTAGATCAATGGCTCATTTTTTAAAAGGTCGGATCTTTGATAATTACGAGGACGTAAACATTGGATGTGAAGAGTTCTTTGCCTCAAAACCGAAGGAGTGTCCTGGCATTAAATCCAATTACTGGTAGAAAGATGGGTGAAAGAAGTTGAAAACAATGGACTTTACTTTGAACAGTGGTATTGAATAATGTTTAAAATATGTAATCTGAAATAAAGCTATAGTAATACACAAGGAATTTTGTAACAACCAAGTTCATATAAGTTTACTTGTCAAACATAATGGCTTCCTTCCAACTGTGATTACAGAGTATCTTCATAAAGACTCTCGGATAATAATTAATTATTCTTAATGTTTTAATAATATTATTCTTATGCCAGTTTGGTGGCCAAAAAGTATCAATATGTATTTTGCTTTTGTATGAATAATTGAAAATATTATTTATGTTAAAAATTTCATTTTGTATTTTAACAATTTCATTAACATATTTTGAGTTTTTTTTGGTTTTTCAAATTCAATTTCTTGTTTAGTCAATTTTTTGTTTCCAATAATGTACCTTTTTTACGCTGAAACTCTAAAGGAGCTTCCAATATTTTTTAATGAAAAACTGCCACTTTTGTATTGTGGCACACTTCTTCTAAATTAACGGTATTATAAAAAGTAGGGATGACATTACAACTCCTTTCCATGCTCTCCATTAAGAAAAAAAAATCAATCGTTGATAGAAAACATGGATGTTTCAAATATAAATAGTGTTTTTTTCATTCTCAACCATTAGGTTGATGAACTATTGTTAGATTTAAAGAAAAATAAGACTTACAAATAATTTTAATTATTATTTTTAATAATTTATAATAATTTATTTATTTAAAATAATTTATTTTTTTATATTGGAAATAAAAAAATTATCTTCACTTTTAAAATTGCTCTAGCTCAATAACATATGAATATTTGTCATTTTATAAGAGTAGATCTGATATCATTAAAAGATAGCAAACATAATTTAAACCATCTTTATTCAATGCCATATCAATTGATCTACTTAGATTCAGTTTTTTATATCATTTCAGCTCTGGGTTTTTTATGTTTATAAAGAAGATGGCACATCAAAGTATAATGTTTCTTTCTTCGTCACAATATAGTATACCTATCATTTTTATTGAGTTTACTCGTAGTATATCTACTTAAACTATTAATTAAAAAATCTAGCATTATGTGTTTGTGTAAATAAAAAGTCAAATTATGAAGATCAACAACTTTCAATAGTTAAATGCTGATTTAATTTTATTTTTTCTAAATGATTGGAAGCATGCACTTAAAAGGATGAAGTGTATGGTGTAATTTATTTAAGTAAAATGTTAGTAAAAAGTTATTTATTTTGGCGCCTAAAAGTATTTATTTCTTTGCAGCAAAATGGTACCAAACAATTTTATTAGTTTCAGTACATGAACTGCAGTGGTTCTCTCTTCAGCTAGTAAAAATAATTAATTTGACTTTGTGTTGTATGAAGCAATAAATATAACCGAAAATATGATCTCATACATACAATGATCTCACTGTAAACAACATAAATCAAGGATTATTTAACAGTAAAATATTACTGTAGTGTCACAAACAGTTGTTTTAGATAATATTTGATTTTCTAGTCTTTCGTATTAATTCTTAATCCTGTCTTAATGGGATGAGGGAAATAAGTAAAATTTTTACTGATTTTATATAAATTATTTGATATATTTACATAACTAATAAATTCTCGTTTCGTTTTAATATTTTTTCCTGAAAAAATAGGTAATACTTAAAAATCTTTTAAGTAATACCCTAAATTAGGATGTGTATTTTCTTAACGATACATTACCAAGAATCACGCAGCTGTTATCGATTTTTCAATGAATCCATTATTTTCTGTCATATCATCACTTTTACGTTTTTCAGAATCGGAGTTAATGGGGGAATTATTGTTTTCTAATAATTCGGTTGGTTCAGTGTATACACAGGAACTAAACCTAAAAAGAATAATATTTAAAAAAAATGGATCAATTAGTTAATAAGTAAAAATTAATATATTTAATTAAAAACATTTACTAAATAAGAATTTATATATTTAATTTTCGAACTTATTCAAAAGAAATAAATACAAAGAACGACAATAATAAATAATTAAATTACTGAAGCTAAAAGACATTATTCGAGTAATTTATGAGTACATTAAAAATAATACAGTTTCTTATTATAAGTAATAATTACCAGAAACACAAAAAGACAAGCAATGTAATTATGGCACTAGCGATGAAGAATGCTCCAGGCATTCGATATGAAGTTGCAGAAAATATTACATCGTAAATATAAAAAACTAACATTGGTGAAAGGCATCCTCCAATGAAACGTAAGCTGACAAATATTCCTAAAAAAAAAAAAATAAATAAATAAAAAATAAAATAAAAATACATAAAGTATAAATAAACTCATTATAAGCATTATCATTTATTTAATGTTACGAATTTTTGGATGCCGATGTAATGCCGATTTTCCTGATGGCATTTTTACTAATGCCCTCCATATGCAGGCCTAATATAAATTTATTTATCAATATTTTCCTTGGTTTCTGAACAACTAATTGGTCAACTACATGGTCTGTTGTTGTAGGTTATAACCTGATAATCTTCTATCTTCTTCTTCGTATTTATGAGAATTTATGTGAAGGCATATAAAAATTAAATTAAAATTATTTTTCATTACTAAAATTCCTTTATTCTATATATTTATGGAATAATCCCGTAATTTGAATTTATTCGTCGGCGTTAATAATTCTTATTCATTTGGATTATTAAAATGATTACTGCTTTAATTATATTACACTCAAGAGATAATCAAACTCCCTAACGGATCCTTTTCGAATCAGATCCATTTCGAATTACCTACCCTAATTTAAATTTAGTCGTTTATGTAACAAAATAAAAGTGTAAAATAAGTGAAATAAAAATCTCAAAAGAAACAAAATTTATTAAGTTACTACTTATTAATACTTCACATATAATTGTAATAAACAAAACACAACTGATAAGAAAGGCTCTGGAGTATGTAGGTTATAAGAAAAACCAACAGACAATACTACATCTTCGTTTCCATGGTAAACTTATGAATGCGAAAATAACTACTTTTCAGAAGAGCGAAAAAACTGTTACATTATTCTGTCCATAAGGGCCGATTTTGATGCGCATATTCGTTACTTTAACATGAAAGCTTCAGACTTAGAGGCGTTTTTCGTAAAAATACAACAGCAATTTCAGCACCTTCTAATGCCATAACAGATTCGTAACTTTAGTACAGGCTGTATCAACCGAAATACTATCGAAAAATAACAAAAACAAAAAATCTAATTTTTCACATTCATAAGTTTAACATGTGACCGGCGATAAGTTGGACCGCTCAGTAGGGGCATAAACAACCAAAAGAAAATTAATTCCTGAAAGAATAGCTTACCATTTTTAAAATAAATATTTAGAAACTATTTATTAAAAAGAACTATTACGTATCTGATTGGTATGATCGTTACTGAAAAACTTTATTTTTAAGTATTTGCAGTTTTGATTTGTGTTCATGGTTAATTTCATGGAATAAGAAATTAATAATCATTAATTTCATTGGAACATTTATGACTAAATTGTCCACATTAATAAAATATTAATTTTCCTTCAAAAGTGACGTTTCAAGCTATACAACCAAATAAAATATGTTATTTTTAAAGCCAAAATTTAATTAAAATAAATCATGAAAATAATATATTTTTTTAAATAGGATGATCACAAATAAAATATATGAATTAACTTTGATAAAAGGAGAATATTCATTTGTATATCTTATAATTTAATGTTAATTTTCGAAGAAGTAAAAATAAATTACTGACCCACTTCGTCACTCTTGACACACTTGGTCACAATTGACATTGGCAGGGTATAGACAAATATTTTCAAGAAATCTAACATAGCAACTGAAAAAAAAAGAAAACAATTATTATTTGTAGGCTTAGAATAAAATATATTGAATTATAATAATATTTACCATATTGCATTATATTAATATAGTTACAATAATTTGAAGTTTACTTACATACAATGAGATGAACAACTGTTCTTGCGAATATCATTGAAGTTGTTGCAATTAAAGTCATAAATGAACTCAGAATACCGATTCTGAAGTCCGACCATTTTAATATTTTGGTGAACACTGGTGATAGAATCATTGTACCTTAAAAAAAACAAAACAGAAAGTTAGTATCGGAATATGGAGTGTTAATGTTTAATATTTCAAAGATACTCACTCACTACACCGAACATTAGACGGAACGCTGAGTAAAGTCCTGCTTCTTTGACAGTGAAGTCAAACGTCAGCTGCAAGTAATAAAGGTACAAGTTGCTTTCAGCTGCAAAATTAAAAAAAAAAAGAATATTGAAGATTATTTTTATTTTCTCGGGTTGAGAATATAAATCCACGGCGAGATATCAGAGAAATATCCATATTTGTAGTTGAATGTAATTCGAAAAAAAAAAAAAAATGGATGCTATAAATTAATAAATTCAAGAAAAAATGAATTAATTAATGGGAGAAAACAACTAGTAGTTATTCAAAAAACGACCTCGACATACATTCTAGAATCTAAAATATAAACGAGTAACTAAAATAATATCTTACAAGAGGAGCAAAAAAAAAAAACTAAAAAAATAAATGACAAAGAAATAATACATATATACACATATATAATTAATTTATAGTACAATGCGTTTGAGTTGATTACCTTAAGAATGAAATTCGAATATGCTCTTTATGTTGTTGATTTTTTATCAAAGATTTTAGATATTGACTCTCTTTCTTTATTAATTTTTTCTATGTGCTTATTTTATTTTTTTTCTGTATCATATTACAATGTAATTATATGTATATATATATATATATATATATATATATATTTTTGTTCTCACTATGAGATGTAAATAATTATTTTAACAATAAAGTTTTTGTTAAACGGGTGAATGTAATTTTTTGTTCTAACTCTCTTTTATTAGCACCTGTTTATGTTGCTTCAGAAGAATCATTTTTTCTTTTAGTATTTTTATATTATTTATGATTCTTTGTTTATTTCAATATGTAAACCAGAATTGTTTTTTTTTTGTTTATAAATATGCCATTGTTACTTTTAGCGGACTTCGTCCCAGAATAAAGTTTACTTTCTTCTATTCTATTATATATATATATATATATATATATATATATATATATATATATATATATATATATATATATATATATATAATAACATATATTACCTGAGGCACAAACGTTGATGATGACACAGCTGATTAGCATAAGCCAAACCACTAAGTTATTTGGTCGTGATTTAGTAATGGCCTTCATTTTTTGAAATATTTTCGCTTTTTCATTTTTTTTCAGTCTATTTTCGGATTCTCTTGAGAATACCACTAATATAATGGTGAGCAAGTGAAGTGCTATGACCAGAACGAAGAACCACATGTAGCCAAAGAAAAGGAGGCTGTAGCCAGACAGAGCACTGGATAGGCAAGAACCTGTGTAAGCTGCCACCTGGTAAAACGCTAACCTAAAACAGCGTTATATTTCCATTTCAATACTAGTTTAATATATCAGGCAGAGGCTGAGTCTACCACACATCCTTCGGATTTTAAAGGCGTAGAAATACTTTGACTGCTTATTTCCGAGCGAAAAAAAAATCTTGTTACTATTGAAATTTAAATACGTCGCAATCAATAGTTACTGGGACGAGAATGAGCGGTAACATTCTCAACTCACACTCAAAATTGGTCTACTTGCTTACCGTCAACTAAAAAAAATCTTTTTGCAGTATATAATGCCTTATTTTCTCTATTAAATGATAGCAATTCTTACTTTCTAACATTTATAGAATTGGAGCTGTGAGCGTTTGAATATGACAGCAAAAGCGTTGGAAAATTTTTCCGTCCTAACACCCCAAATGGAGGAACGTAATTCTACGCCAAAAAATTAAAACGTTAAATATAATTAATGTAAACATATTTATGCATATAATATGTAGATATAATTCAAATATTGTCTTAAATCAGCCAAAAACTAGTAAAAACCAACCCGTCAATGTTTCACCAATTTATTCATTATCAGGGCAAGACAAGATCATATGATAAAATCATTAACAAAGACCAAAGATGGCACATCTCACATCTATAGCCAAAAAAATATCGTTCATCTTGAGACTGCACATCATTCCCAAGACATATTGGCTTTTTCTATTCTCTTGATGTCTGAACTGACGAAACGTTGGCCGGTTAGTACTTCACTAGGTTTTGAGAAACTAATTTACGTTTAAATTAAGCGGAGCCGAAGATTGTCTCTGACTCACAGGATGATGTCATAGTAAAGCAATAGCTAATTACTGTGGTAGATGTTTAAACTTTAGTCAATTCCAGAAGAACATGGTATTATGAAGCTTTCCAAAACAGTTTGCACTCCGTCTCCCTTACTACAGTAAAACTTCGTTTATAGCGCTCCCGCTTATAACGATTCCCCGGCTATGACGCTCTTTTTTCTCAGTCCCGGTCCCAATTGGTGGATTTTCTATGAAACTTTATTCGTTATAACGATCCGAATTTCCGGCTATAACGCTCTGGATGAATTTTTTCGTTTAATTTTTTTTTTTTGCAAATATGAGACGGGATGACTTTAATTTTTGAATAAGGAAACTATGAAGCTGTAAGAAACAACATTCTAATTGATTCCACGAATGCAGTTTCTAGGAATGTTTTATTGTTTTGTTCCATGAATTGAAAGTTTGTTAGTTTGACGGAAATGTGTTCGATTTTTGGCTCGGTTCCTTTGATTTCACGTTCTATAAAACATATCACGAAAATATTTTTCTATTAAAGAAAAAAACGATTTAATGTAAATGCTTTTATATATAAAAATAAATGAAAGCTGTTGCTATTTCACTAATTTTATTTATTTCGTTGCTATTTTTCGGCCAACAAGCCATCCTCAGGCATCTCTGTAAAAGGCCCTCCTTTAGTTTAATTTATAACACAGCACAAAATTAAATATATTTAAATATTCTAATAAATAAACATATATATACTAAAAAGGTATTTAAAATGCATATAATGTTATATTTAAGTCCAATTCGGACCAAGTCCAAATATACTGCGCCACTAAAAAATAAATAATTATAATAAAAACACCATAACATAATTGAGGTTGGATCAAAACAACAGACGATTCACACATATTTTTCTTCTCAAATGCGAGACGAAACTTCTGAACAAATAAATAAATCAGAAAAAAATCGATGATTAGTTAAATACAGAAATATCAAAAAAGTTTTTTTTTTAATTTATAGTTGAGCAAAATAAAACATTTTTTTTTTTTTTTTAAATGATTTCCCAGTTACATTGTTTTCTCGGTTATATCGCTGTTTTTCTATGGGTCCAAGGAGAGCGTTATAACGTTTAAAGATTTACTTATATTTTATTTTATTCAATATTAGACAACTATTCGAGAAAAAACATTTTACTAAGGAGGTCGATAATTCATTGGAGGTGCCTGATATGAATATTTCGCATCTCGAAGAGGACGCTGAACACCCATTAACTTAGGAGTTCTGAATTACTCCTACTTAAATTATAGCAGATGATGTAGGTTATTGCAAACCATTTTACAATTCTGTTTCATATTAGACCTTTATAACTTTGAATAATTCCTAACCTTGTTGTCCTCTGGTCATCTCTAGATTGATCGGTAACTGCGCACGTAGCCGCTACATAAAAGAGTTTGCTGCCACCGGATAAGCCATAGAGGATGGATTCGACGATGGACGCCGTCCAGATAGATGTCGACCACTTCCAAGTCGCCAAGAGCTGGACGAATACCCCAATGACCTCTCCGACAAGCGCGGAGTACATCAAGGGCTTGTTCAGTCCCGTCGCGTCCCTCCATGATCCTGCCAACAATAGGATGAACACAGGGACTCCCTCCCGAATCACGCCTCTTATAGTTGTTATGTCTGTAAAAAACAAAAAAATAACAGATATTAGTTTATCATTTGAAATTAATAAACTGGATGAAGTGATAATAGAAATATTTATTACAAAATTTATTCATCCACACCAGTCAAAATACAAATTGACCATCAGTACACGAATTGTCTGGTACAGCATTCAAGTCGAAGAAAACATAGGGATAGAGACATAGGGGTTCAATAAATTAAATTTCCCAAGGGCATGAAGCTTGGTTCGGAAGCTCCCATGCCTTATGAAGAATTGCGAGACCCAGTAGTTTGGGAGGATCAATTTTGCTTCTAAAGGCGGGGGACGGTGGAGAAGTACTTCCTCAAGGTTGCCCCTTTTGGGCTCGTCATCCACCGCCGGTTCCAATCTTACGTTGGTGGTTTTCCATTTACCAGGGTCGTCGTGAATTCAAACCTGAAGATTTCTCGTGGTCCGTCCTCCTAATGAGTCCTCTTTCTTAAACGAATGTCATGTCATTTTACAGGAGGAGTTTGAAGAGTCCCCACAATTTTAAATATGTAATTAAGGCAGTAATAATTTTAATGATTGCTATGAATACGTGGTTTTCAAAAACCAGGACAAAGGGGAAGAATGGTGGCGGCAACTGGTGACGGGTGAGGCTATAACCTTACTGAGGCCACACCCCTATTGATAAGGGAGTGACAGGTCCCAATAACTACCGAAGACATTAGGCAAGTTTTATAAAATCGTTTAAACCGTTAAGAAAAAATTATAAAATAGTGTAAAATCGGTGATATCAATGTTACTTCCGGTAAGTCCGATTCGCTGTATCTTGGCCAATATTGGTCCGATTTTGATGATTCTTTCTTTTTTTTAGATAATTTAATTGCCTTTCATATAGTTCTATAAAAAAATTACTACAAAATGCATACTTTTTAGATTGTGCGAATAAAATAAATTATTCTTTTCCTCATAATTTTTCCCTGCATTTCCTCGGTGACGTACTACATATATGAAATGTTATTCTTTATGAAGAATAATTTAGGCAAGTTTCATCAAAATCGTTAGAGCCGTTTTGGCACTTCCGGTTCGTCGATTTTGACCAAAATTTTTATAGACTTTATAGGATGGAACATATAAATGTATATCCAGTAGTAATATTCTGCAGTGGCCTCATCCTTGACAATACCATCCGATTAGTTAAGAATTTTAAGCTACCTGAAAAAGTATTGGAAGAAGGGCAGAAAACAGTAAATATTCTTAAAACAGGAAGTATCCATTAAATTTGAGCAACTTCCTTCCCTGAACCAACAGCTCGGGTTCAATTTATTTCTTAGGATACTTCTCAAGTAGCAATCTAATGGACACTATGAAAAAGAACATATAAACTTTTTTTTTTACATACCAAAAATTGAAAATTTCCTGGATTGTATAGTATTATATTTTGTTGTATGGCTTACTAAAGGCTTGGTAGAAACTAAAAAAGAAAACATTCTCTGTTTTACGGTCGGGTCAAGGAACCACTAAACTGATTTAAAGGGTTCGGTAGTCATTATAGAGGACTTACAAATAGACATTAATTTAAGCATCTCATTATGCAAATATTCCACTGTATTACAAGCCGAGGTATCAGCCATATTGCTTGCAATCTCATGCTCAATTATCACCTGTGATAATTTTATCAGCTGGCATTACGATCTATTTTAATAGTAAGCTCTTCAAGCTCTTGAAACCTCAAGGTGACCTCCATACCTCGAAAATTTGAGTTCATTTTATAAATGATTTATTTATTTGATTATAATCATTACCTGTTTCATATATTACATTATCGTCATATATACTTTTTTTAAACAAACAATTTATTTTCATTCCGAAACCACCCCACAGCAATATATGTTTTATTTTTTTGCTAATTATTTGAAATATTTAAACTATATATAAGTCGTTATTTCATAGTTATTATATAAAGGATTGCTTATAGTGTTATTTTCATTAGAGAATATATTAATTTAACATTTCTTTCTAATTTTAACTCATGGAATTTATTAATTAATGAGATAAAAAAAAAACTTTAATAAAATATACAATACCTATAATTTGTATATTATTAGAAAAATAAATAAATAAAAAAACCGTCAAGTCTCTCGAATAGCAGCAAATAACTAACTAACCGACTGAAAAACATAAGATCACATAAATCCTGGTCGGAGATAGCGCATCTCACATCAGCGTCTATAAAAAGACTGACCGAATAGTCATAGCACATTACTTTAAAAAAGTTTAGCATATACTGAAATACAAGGGGCGAGGTAGCATTAAATATCTTGTTATTGAAATTGTTTGTTACCATTTTTTTCCGAGTAATGATATTATTTTAGTTTTTTTCATTAAGTATTAAATTGATTAATTAAAATTAGAAATTAGTGGTAAACATCTTAATTATCTTATGAAAATAACACTATAAGCAAACCCTCATTTCATTTTTTAAAAATGGCCTATGTATAGCTGAAATATCTCAAGTAAAAAAAAAAAAAAACGGTATATTGTTTTGGGATAGTTTCAGAATACAAATGAATTATCTGTAAAAAAAAAAATAAATATGACGAATAAATAGGAAGTGATAATAAGTGAAATAAAGAAATAATTTATAAAAGAAATTCAAATTGTCAGGGTAGGTAGCGATGAAAAAAACGAAAACGCATCGAAAATCGACCAGTATGGACATAGCTTAACGATGGTCAACACCATAGATGTATAAAGCTGCAAATGCATAAAATAGATGTAGTCTACTGGGCTCTGACGGAATCCAAGAAAAAAGCCTTCTCCCCATGGTCGTCCCATTATAATTTCAGTAGGAAATCCCGGAAATTCGATACGGAGGAATGGCAAGTTTACATTAATAATCATAGAGTAGGCACAAAGGACCAATATGTCCATTTCCTGGATTTATTGGTGAGAAAATATTATTAAAGCGATACAGTTTTGATGAAAAAAGATTAAATGAGTAGCCCTTTTTGGCTTCGATGATAGCCTTATAAATGAGGTAAGACGATAAGGAATGAAAGATATTTGTTAAAATTCCTATTTTTAGCTTTCTAAAATGTATAAAATTAGTGAAATCTGGGATTTCCTTTTCCTCAGCCAGTTAGTGTAGATAATTTCATATATAATAGTAAAAACTAATATATAAGGCTTTGGAATAAATTAAGAGACAAAAAATGACTCGAAAAAAAAAAACACTAATAATATCAACTGTTATTCACATAGTGATTTCCCCTACTACCACATTTCGAATGAAGACATTGCAATGATATAATTTAAAAAAAAAATAGTTATTTCATATGAAAAAAATTAATCATTTCAAAGGAAAAAATGATTATTTTATATCAAAAGGAACTGTATTGATTTAAACATATCGACGTGGTTTTGTGAAAAATGCTTCAAAAATTCAAAATTTAGGTTTAAATCGATTACAGGACGTAAACACCACCTCTATCGTTTCCCGCTTACGATATATTGAGATTAAAAAAATGGAACTATCTAAAAATTCTCTATTGATGACGTATGCAACAAATACTGACAACTCTGTCATCACTCTGGCTTTGACTAATGCTAGAAGCCTTAAAGATATATATTGTAATTATAAAAATTTTGCCATCTTAATAAACTCTTACTGTACTCAATGAAGAATAAAATAAAAAATATATTGTTATTTTGGGGAAAAAAAATTCATGTGTTTCCTACAAAGTTTGCAGAACGACACTTACGCCCTTCTAAAAAAGTTACGTCGATGTAGTCTCTGAATAGTGATAAAAAAAAAAAAAACAAGAATGAAGACTGATAAAAAAAGGATATTGATAAAATGTTGTGATATTAACAGCTGACTGTTATCAAACAAATACGCTTATCGTCAACCACAAGCGCAACTGTCACATCCCAACTTTGCAGCAGAGACAAAAAACGTTTAAAATATTTAATTTTCATCATACTAGTACCAGTAAGTAATTGGCCGAACATAAGCGAGGTCCTGTTTCAACTCGACCGTTTTTTTAAAGTTTATTAAGCGATTATGGCCAAACAAGTCGTTCGGTTTCTTCAGATTTGCCATAAATGTGCCATGAACTCAGAAAATACGACGTATGTCCATGGATTAGTATTTTTGAAATTTGATCCAAGATCTCGGTCGTTTTAATGGCTCCGTATCATCAAAATTCCGTCGTATCATCAAAATTCCGTTTGATTCTCTGTCACTACCAATTGCGCTATTCGATTTTCTTCATATTTGATTTGAATATTCCTTGAAGGCATTTGATCCATTTTTGCGCAAGAGAGGTCCTGAATCAACTTAATTGTTTAGCATTTCGTCTATCTGTCTATCTGTCTGTCGGTTTGCTTCGCAGTCACAGCTAAATGCAATATTACATTTTTTTTTTTTATCAAGAGAGATTTTATCTCTTGTTCCAATTATATTTTTTGTTATACCTTCTTATGCATGGTGATGGGAAAATAAAATTAGAAAATTGCAATAAATTTGAGGACTTAAAATAATTTTTTGAACGAAAAAAATTGATGAGTTGTATAATAGTTTCGGTGACTGTTTGTCAATTTTCGTTTATATATCTCGCTTGATTTTTTTTTCGAATCTTGGCCATTTTTTGACATTGAGATTTTTTGATGTCGTAGATATTACTAGTGGACAGTGGGAACTGAGGCGAAAAAGGTTTATGGACAGTGGGAACTGAGGCGAAAAAGGTTTATGGAAAGTCACATTTGTATCCAGCAGAGCTGAGTAGGAAAAATTAGTTTGTATTAAAGGAGTTGATAATATTAAAAAATACTGGTTATTACTATCATAACTGTCATTGAATATAATTATGTTTGTGCAGTAATTGTTTGCAACTATCTGTTTCTCATGATTTTTACTGAAACAAAGTGAAATAAATATAATGTTTTGTATTTTTTCCCAATGATTAAAACCGTCCTTGAGACGGACAGTATTATATTTTTAATACTGTCGTTTAAAATTATAATTTTTTTTTTTATCAGAGATGAAACTTTTTTTAAAAAAACATTTTTGAACATGACCAAGAATATGAATACATAACCATATGAGACATTTTTCTTTTCTTGTACGAATTAAAGGAAGTATTGCAATCGCGAAAATTTTCGTTTTTCAGATTTCAACGGAAATATTTATTTTGGCTATCCCTGAATCCATTTTGACTAGTTTAGTCGTAACGTCTGTACGTACGTTCGTTCGTATCTCGCATGACTCAAAAACGGTTTTCCGTAGATAGTTAAAATTTTGTATTTGGGATTGTCGTAAAATCTAGTTTTGAGCCTCCCTTTTTGGCTACTACATCCTCATCGAAAGTGGTACTTTACTTGAAGGTCATAATAGACTTTCATCAAAAATTATATTAAAATATAATGAAAAACTTCTCAAATTTGGTATAATTGACTTATATATTAATACAAATAGCATACTAGATTTTGGTTAAAAGGCAAAACCGGAAGTGGTACTTTACTTGAAGCTCATAATAAACTTTCATCAAAAATTATATTAAAATATAATGAAAAACATTTCAAATTTAGTATATAAGTCCTTTGTATCCAGTGGTATTTTGCTTAAAGGTCATATTAGACTTCCATCAAAAATTATAATATAAAATTATATAATTATAATATAATGAAATATATCTCAAATTTGGCATATAAGATTTTTACATCAATATAAATAAAATACTAGATTTCGGAAAAAAATTGGCAAACCGTAAGGGATACTTTACATGAAGGACATAATAATCTCATTAAATATTATAATAAAATATAATTCAATACTTCTCAAATTTGGTATATAAGCATCAATATAAACAATATACTAGGTTTTAGTTAAAATTGGTTAGCCGAAAATGGTACGTTACATCCCGCTTTCTTAGACGGGAGGAATTCGAATCATGTTAAATAAAAAAAATCGAGTTGGTTGATAGTTTAATATGCGGACAAGGAAGTCATGTGCTGCCACATCAGATATTTTAATTTTAATATTTAGATTATTTATTATTTGGAGACCTTCCGTTTTATATATATATATATATATATATATATATATATATATATATAATTTTATTAATTAAATTATAGTACTATAATTAGCTTAGTTATTCACTAAATAACTTAACATATGATCTGTATATAAACATACCGGTAGCTTCAAGTAGTGTACTGTTGTCATTGCATAGGCTATCGAGGTTGGGTTCAACATCCGGACTACAAACCTTCTGCTGGATGAAGTTTGGAATGATGGCTGCATAGATTCCAATTGCGAAACAATAAACAAACACTGAACCAAACAAGCAAAGCAGTTCAACGATCGGGCGCATTATGGGAACCGTTTGGTTCTGATCAAGACCGGTTTATCTATTTTGCTATCATCAACATTATTATTAATCAAGTAATATTTTTTTTTCAGTTAGTAAATTCTAAAAAAAAACGAAAAATATCTTTGAGCCGTACGAAGTGTACATCTGTAATTTCAGATAACAAGAAGAACTTGAAACAATCATACAGTTTAAAAAATTCAGGTTAAGCTATTTTATGAGACCAAAAAATTGTCCGTGTCATTTTGATGTGCATATGACGGACGTTGGTAGCAAAACGCAACCGTAGGATCAAAACAGTGCGGGTGTTGAACCGCCGGTCCCAGCTGGACTGATGTACTGTACAGCTGTCTCCAAAGGCAAGGTTATCCCCTCTCTTGCTATCTCTGTTGCCATTTGCGTTTTCTCTTTGACAGTGTTGCCAGTCCTTATCAAATAATTATTATTTCGGGGAATGACATACTGTATAGTATGATGGAAGTCCCTTTTCCTTATTTTTATTTCTTCTCTTTGGGGAATCAATGACGGAAATGAAACATAGAACAAGCGTGAGTGAGAAATCCTGGATTTTTTGGAGCAGGGGGAGCACCTCGAACTCTATCGACCCTAAATTCCATCGGGTTATATCGAAATTCAATCACTCCAACCAATTGTGAGTGAGCAAAACTGATGGAGTGGAATAATGAACAGCACAGTTTTAGGCTGTGCTATAATAATAAAAATTGTTGGTCAGTGGAACTTCAATGAAGTTAAAATTTACTACGTTGATTGCATAAAATATGTTTAAAAAAATATTGATATGAATAACTTATAATTTTGTTTATTATTAATTTTGTTTTTGAAAATACACATAAATATTAATTAAAAACAAATCAAATTTTTTTGTGGATTTATAATTTTTTTTGTATTCATAAAACATTCACTATTTTTTGTATTTTTATTATTTTTTTGGGGAGAGGGTCAAGATTAAATTATTTAATGATTTTCAATCAATGTAACAGTTGAGTGGAGTGATCGTCAGAGAGGCCCTTGAGATCGTCATAAATCCAAGCATTCCAGTCGCTCCATTCCATTGTTCCATTGTGCGATTTGGAATTATCTTCAATGGCAGCCCTTTTAATGTTTATCCTTACTTTTAACTTATCATGCCGTTCTTTCCCACATTCTGTACATTTTGATAAGGAAGGACCTATTTTGTTTTTTGACAATTCTTACCTGTACAATTAATAATAATTATAAAATTAATAAACTCTTTGTTTATTTCGAGACAAGTCCCTTTAGAATAACAATTAATATCAGTGATAGGTAGGCTTTAGAGCCTTAGAGTAGATGAAATAGAAAAACACCTGTTGACAGTTAATAAAGAAGTCAATAAATAAAAATGAATATTACAACAAGTAATAATGAACCAACTTTTACAAAAAGATCAAAAGAAATTATTTTGTTGGCCTGAGTGTTTACGTATTTAAATAAAAAATATTCAAACTTCAAACATTAATAAGATAAGAAAAAAGTTAAAAATGAAGTAAGAATAATCTAAAAAATGTACTAAATCTATTGCTACATATTTACACACTTTGATTGAAATTAAAGATATTCTATTTACAATTCTTTTGATTTGAGGGACAGGAAGTGATTGAATAAGCGGGAGTTGAAGGTGCGAAGGATATTACACCGAGGAATGAAAGAAGAAAAGGACTTGCATAAGGATGAGGATCGGATAAGAAAAGATTGGTCGAAAGCTGCGGATCCGAAGACCGCTGTATATAAATTTGAAGATCAAGAACGGTTTTGGCGGGAATGGACGGAGGATTTGATTTGAAGGAGGTCGATGATGTATGATGGACGACGAGATTGATTGACTTGATAAAGGAAGGATGCCAGGATATACTCACGACGTTAGAAAGGGTAAAGCAACTTCAGTCCTTCATAAAATTGGGAGACAGCGGCGTCCCTCGAGATCCCGAAGATGAATCGTACAATGCAATTTATCAAACGTTTTATTTTTGCCTCGAGGTTCCCAGAGACACTCTCTTACACTGTACCAAAGTAGTCAAAGTGGGGAATATTAAAGAGGTAACTAGGAGTCTACGGATTTCAAATGGGAATAGGCGACGAAGGTAATTTAGTAGCTTTAAGGTGGAAAATATCGGGCGATATCGGAAACATGTTTATTCCAGGAAAGAGTTAGGTCAAAGGTGATTCCAAGGTTTTTGAAGGTTGCATAGAACTATATGGAATTATTATTTAGGAACAAGTTTGCCATATGAGGAACAGTTTTTAGGAGAAAATTGGAACCTATTACAATTGCCTTTGTCTTCTCCGCATTCAGCTTCAGTTTGTTAACTGCAGCCCAATCACTTATTCGATTTAAGTCCACTTGGAGCCTTTTTGTGGCTGGAGGGAAGGCAGAAAGGACTGGTATATTTGGAAATCGTCAGCATTGATATAGTATTGGGAGTGACGGATAAGAAGGGGAAGTGATAGATAAGAAGATGAAGGTCATTGATATATATAGCAAACAGAGTGGGAGACTAAGACAAACCCTGAGGGACACCGTAGAAGAGGGACAGTGTCTTTGTTAGTGGTTGACCTGGGACGACTGCTTACTGCGATCGGTCAGAGAGGAAGGATTGGAACCAGTGCATAGTTCGATAAAGGAATACTTTTAAGTTATTATAGTTGTCAGTTATTATAGTTTTTTTCGGGGAATGGATTTAATGAGAAGATAAGTAATAATTTAGTGTGTATAATCGCCAAATAGGGCGTAATTTTTAAGAATAAGAATGAAAATTGGATCAAAAATTATTACTCAAAATATGAAGCCTATCTGAAAATCATATTTTTTCAAAAATTTCAGGAGGAGGGAAATGGTAATCAGGATGATCCCCTTTCCCTTATGTACGCCATTGTTTGTTGTTGTAGTTATTTAGTGTTATAAAATAGAAAAAATTCCTCATAATATATTTTAATTACCATTGCAGCATCAAGAAAACTTTGTTATCTTATCAGTGGTCGTCTGGGACGGCAAGTGTTGTGCTTGTAACTTGTGTAGAAGTTTTTCAAAAAAAATAATCTGATGTGGTGCACTCATCACACAACTTTTACTTACCACACTATTTTGAGTAGAAATTAATTTCTAATCAGGTAAGGCTAATGAAATTTTAAAAGTTAAAAGAAATTCCATTTAGTTTCCATGGAAACATTTTTATGTTTTTTTTTTTATCACTTTTATCACACCTTCTATGACTTTTTATATGTTAGATATTAATTTTTCTAAAATTTTTGGTTTTCCAACAGTATATTATACAACTATAATACTACAATAATTTCTGGAAAATTTATTTTTAACCTAGAAAAATATTTCTCCGATTTTCTCCTTTAGTTAATTATCAAATGCTTTCATAGTTTATAATCATCCATTTTTTATTATTAATAACAATGAGAGACGGTTAACTATTTCAAATAAACTAAAGTAACTATACTTTAGAGGAAGTAATTTTGAAAATTCGGTATTTAAGCCCTGTCAGACTTATTTTTTACGTACTATTAATACGTAATTTCAGTTTCTTACTACTTTCCTACACACACTCTACGATGGTGAAATGTAGTATGGTTTATAATGATAGTTATTTTTATATCAGGTATACATTGTACAGTATATTGAATCAGGTTTACAGATATTTAATTTATGTTTGTTCCTTCTGCCAACAACAGTTATTGTCTTAGATGGGATTCGAGAATGTGACAAGCTGTTGGAGTCCATGCATGGGGCTCTATGGACTATATAATTAATTTTTGTCATGGTAGATCAGTTCAACATATTTTTTTTAATTAACAATATGATAGCTCTGAAATCTTATAATATTTTAAAGGCCGATCGAATCCAAACCACAAAGTTCATTGAAATAACAAAAAATATTGATGCATTTCAATAATTTATTGCGATAGCATTAACATATCTAAAGTAAAGTAATAAGGAAGAAAACTGAACAAAATGCTACAATGCTGTATTTAATTTTAATTTTACATCGTCTAATTCGTTTTTATTTAGCTATACCATATCAATTTAGCTTCACATAATAATGTTCATGAACAATGTTAAGACCTCAATGAAACAAGAAATATACATGTATGCATGGAACGTAATATGATTTTAAATAAGAAATAGAATGATTAGAAGTGAAACATTTAGCTTAATATAGCAGTTGTTATTTATAATACCAGTTAGATAAATCTATAGTTATGACATTCGGTTAGAACACTTTTTATTAATTTTATTATTTTATAATTTAGATGTAAAAGACTTTAAAGGGAGAAGTTGATCGGGGGTGCGGTCAAAGAAATAGACTTAATAAGTGTGGTCTTATATAATTATAATTATAATTATATAATAATTATATAATTATTATATAATATAATATTATATAATATTATATATTATATAATATAATATTATATAATTATATATAAGACCACACTTATTAAGTCTATTTCTTTGACCGCACTCCCGATCAACTTCTCCCTTTAAATATAAATATACGGTCAACAATAACTCCCTCCATTGTAAAAGACTTTAGTAGTAAATAAATAGCTTACCTTATACATTCATTTGTATGTTACTAATTTAAGCCAAATATCTGACAGAAATGATTCTTAACAAATTCTGGCCCATCGATGGTCAACTTCACAGGTGTTGTTGGGCAAATAATTGTAGTTTCGAGTAAAAATAATTAATTTTTTTTCTTTCTCATTCAGTAATTCCTTATTTTGTAGATTCGCTTTGTTTTTTTGTATATAAGGATACTTTGATGTTATTATAACAATAGTTGCAAACAGATATGTAATATACCAAATTGTACTTACAAAATCTGTGAAGTTGACCATGGATATTTCTTATATGTTTGAAATATATGTGACATATATTTCCATTATATGTTGAATACTGCAAATGAGAAAATGCTAAGGCAAAAAAGGATAGTCTACATAATTGATTATACTTTTGGTAGATTGAGATCTCGTGTTCATTACAACATTCCGGCTTGTAAACTTCATTAATAGCAACGAAAGTAAACTCCTGAAGAAGTAATAGAAAAGTTCTAGAAGACTTATCAAACTGCACCCAAGGAGTAAGCTGGCGTATCCTCCGACTGCCGCTAAAACAAGGTTATAGAAATATGTTTAATATTCCATTCTTTATATCTGTCTAGGAAAACAACTTAAGAGCTGAGACCTTGTGGGCTGAGCTTAGGCCGGGATGTTATGCTCAAGGGGATTAAAGTCTTCTCCCCCAACATCACTTTTTTTGTTCTTTTTCTTATATTGTAACACTATGCAAAAGGAATTTATGTACAAAATGTATATATTAAAAGTTCAATTTACATTTTTTAGTCACGGTAAAGCTTATACTAGTGGATAATTCAGATAAACATTAAAAAAAAAAAAAGATGCATTACAAAAAAAAAAATACAAATAAAAATGACGAATAAAAAACAGAACAGATGTTGAATATACAAATAGAAATATTGTAGATACGTACATAATAAATAATTAAGTATTACAGAAAGAGAGATAATAACAAACTTAAATAAACAGATCAGTAGGTTCCTACAATTAGTTAAAAATTGAATAAATAAAATAAAAATAAGTAAATGTCAAAAGAATAAGGTATTATATACAAATAAACATTTAACTAAAATCACCTTGCCACTAAATAACTTCAGGGAGCTGCCTGAATAACCACCATCTTGAATTTTTTTTTCAACATTTTGATTTGTTTCATTTTCTTTCAATCGCGTGTAATAATTTGTAAGTTGATTATCATTTCATTCAATAAAACAAATAAAAAACTAAGAAATTATTATTTTTGTCTTATTATTTATCGTTGCAAGAGCATTGTAAGTAATTATTTTATTTTATTCCCTTTTATATCATTTTTCTATTATATTTCATTGATTATTTTTATTAATGAGATTTGATCTTATAATAAAACTTAAAAAATATTAGGATCAATCCTAATAACAACAATAAACAATAAAACAATGCACTAAACAATAAAACTGTCACTCAACTAAGGTAGAAGTCAATCATAGTAACTAATATGGCAGAAATCGATTATTACTTATCGATTATTATTAGTCTTGGCATGTGATGCTAAGAGGCAACATGCGCACTAAAATATTCTCTCTTTAATTGTTTGCCTATAGCTCGGAAGCATATACTAAAGTTAATTTTTTTACTAATTTATTATTATTATATATTTATATTTAAAATATTTTGCTTTACCCAGAGGTATAGATAACTATGTCCTAGACTGATTGTACGGAGAGTTACTTGTTTTTAAAAGAATACTTTTAATCCGAGGGAAAATGCGATACAGTCTTCAATTCTTACAAGGCAGAGACATTATTCCATTCTGACTGGATAATCTCAGAATTACAATAAAAATCAAAGGCAAATTTTAATCCGATTGAAACTATAAATTTTAAAATATTTTACCTGATAAATCTCCAAAAGTGAACTTCACTTCCTTCCTGTAAGTTTGACCCCATCTTCGAAAGTAGGCAATATCAAGATGAGCGTATTCATTGGTCGAGAAAAGTAAATGGCTGCAAGAAAATATAATATTGCATAAAAAATAAGGATACCCATTTTTTTTTTTCATTTTCTGCTCCCTCAACTACGTAAGATAGAAAAAGTACGGTATATGACATAAAGAAAGCAAATGGATTTCCTTGAAACAATATGCGTAGAAACTTATTATGTTTTATACTTATTGTTTTAAACTTATGTTATAAACTTTTTAGGAAATTTTAGATTTTGTCCCCTCCAATGGATTGGAAATGCTTAAATTAATTAATAAATTTACTTATTTTTTTTAACGGAATGTTGCAGATAAAATGGTATCCATTATAACTTCTACAAAAACATTGTCTTCGTTTGCACTTGTCCATTCTAGTGTCTATTGATATCTAACCTGTGTAAATTAAATAATCATAAGCGGCCCTTGTAGTCTTGTTTATTTTAGATTATAGATGAGCTGTGTAAAATTGTTTTTCTTCTATTTTTTTATGCTTATCTCGTTTTTAATCAAGGATTATTTACATTTTCGTTTTACAAATTTGGAGGAAATTCTCGTACCATTCTTTATTTAATTGCAGATAACGTGCAAATCTCAGATTACAGTGCTTTCGATGTACGAGTTTTAATTTGATAATTTGTTAATTATGCTGGTACAACGAACAAAAATAAAATAAAAATTAAGACAGAAAAAACGTGACTAAGGATAATCTGAAGGAGTTCATATTTCAAGGTTGGAGAATCTTACAATTGAAATATTTGCCTACGTTCTTAACATACATCATAATCACTAATTTCACGTGCTAAAAGCAAACAATAAAAACGACGAAATTGTTGAAGTGTTTACAAGCATAAAAAGAAAAAAATTGGAAATCAAATGGCTAAACGATATTAATAAATACAATGTTGATATATTAAATGAATCTAGAAAGAATCACTTGCCGCTAGTCAAATTTGACATGATTGTTGACACAGCAAAACTGCAAATTATCATGCAAACAAATATCGATATTATTTCAATATGTACCGATAAAAAATAAGAATTGGAAAGGAAATTATAAATATTAATTATTTATGAATTGTATTAATTTTTTTATTTATTAAATTCGAATTGGCTACTAAATGGGGCACAAAGCTAGAATGCAAACGTCCTAGGTTCGACCAATGGTTCATTTCATTTCAAATCGTCCAGCAAAAACTTAAAATGAAACCTATGATCTAAGAATTTTATGAATTTTTTTTTGTTTGTTGCATTTGCCATCCTTATAAACTAATTGTAAGTAAATTTAATTTTTAAATCTTAAATACTTTTCGAGATATTAATTTTCAAATTTGTATTAAAAACGACGTTTTTGTTTTAGTGCAGCATGTAGCTTAAGTAAAAATTTCGTAAATTTGGTAATTTTCATCATATCACAATATTTTTTTTTTTCACAAAAATGTTCACTCTAACTTATAAAATAAGTAAAAATGAATTTAGCAACATATTTATTAAATTATGCAGTCATTATTAGCTCACAATTGGAATTCATATATATGTTGAAGAAAATACGAAAAAAAAGAAGATACCTATCTAAGATAAAAGGCACAATTGCAACCAAAGTATTTATTGCATACAAATAATACTTAAAGTACGAACTGACAGGATCTAAATTAAAATTGGTGGTTTTTACTGCTAGCACAGCGGGTAAAAAAATATTCATACACTTAGTTTTCAGAAAAAAATTATGCTTAATAATTTATTGAACATAAATTAATTAATGATTATGATAATAAAGTACATCCCGCATAAATTTTTACAAGTGAAGAAAATTAGTAACCCGTACAACTTAATTAAAAACAAAATTTGAAAATTTATCGTGTAAAAAATTTATTCGTATAGTGATAGCTGTCGTGATAATAAGCTGTTAATTTGTAATCTGCACGTGGTTTTCACTTAATGTATAATCTCTTATTCAAATTCAAACGCAAATGAGCCAAGTGCGTAATATTGAAAGATTTTTCCTCAAAAATGGACAACAGATCAACGTTCTACGTGCAAAGCTGAAATTGCTCAAGAAGCAAAGATTAAGTAACGGATGCGTCGGAAGGATGTACAATACTTAATTAAAACCGGATCAGTGGACAATATGAAACACAAAATTTTCGAACGGTTTTTCTTTTATTCGATATTTGGATTCTACTTTTCTTGAAACGTAAAACCTCAAATTTTGAGGGGGTGGGGAATTACAAAATTTTTTTTTGATCGATTCCAAAGGTCTATTATTTAAAATAATAAACCAAAAATCATTGGGGTATGATGAAAATTGTCAAAGTTATGAAATTTTTACTTAAACTTTGTCACTGACTATGCTCTTGTCGGTGACACAAAAATGTCTCTTTACTTATTCATTTTTGAAAATAATTATTTCGAAAATTATTTAAGATATCCCCAAAAGATATTTTGGAGGACGGTGTAATGTAATTATCTTGAAGAGTTTTATAGGATTAAATGCAGATATGTGTAGATTGTTAGTGTTATTATCATTATATTTTCGTTTCGCCGTGTTATTTATTTATATATAAATTTTAGCAAAGTGTACGATAGTATTCCGCTCTCCTCTAAATCAGAAAAATTAAAATACAATTATAATATTTTTTAATCATTGATTTTGTTAAACATAGAAATTTGAACTGACTTACTAAGGCGCCGTTGAAAACAGTGTGAGATAGTTATCTTGAGAACAGAATTTGAAACAATTGCAGCTCCAGGTATGGTTTGTCTCATATAATTTCTTCACATTTTCAAAATCAAACATGTCGAAATTGCGAAGCATTACTGAAACATATTATACTGTATGAAGTGGAGAAAGAAATCTCAGAGTTTTAAATTGAAATAAATTAATTTTTTAGCCCGGATGACTAAATTGGCAAAACGCTTAATGGAATTATGGTGTTTAACTACTGTTTGAGAGACTTGATTTTTTTTTAATTATAAGATCATAATAATAGTTTCCCTCTCTTTTTTGATCGAGATTTTGTTCTCAATTATTTTTTTAAATATTCCCATCATGATTACTCTTTAACTGATTGTGGAGATTTAAAAAAATAATAATTTTGGAACTTTTTTTATAACCTAAAATGAAATGTAATCCAAAAAGAGATGATGTTTAAATGGAAAAAAAAATTAAACCTACTCAAATAAAAGCAACGAAATCATAATGTCTTGGAGCTTCTCAAAAAAAAAAAATAAATAAAAAAAAAATCTAAAAATAATCATAGCTGAAGACTAATTTTTGAATAATAAAAGGCACTTCTTCAGAGACTTTGGATTGTTTTGTAGTATCAGATTCATTGAGTACATTAAAAGCCATGAATAACATGTATCCAGACCACCCAGGAATCCATTGCATTCTAGGACTTGCAACAAAGCTAAAAGATGATGGAATGTCAATATGTTTTATTTGGTCACCTAGTCATATAGGCATTAAAGGCAATGAAATGGCTGATAGGGCAGCGAAAGAAGCTCTCACCCTTCCAGGACGCGGTAAAGCTTTCTTGTCAGCATCAGAACTAGCGCGGCCACTAAAAATGAAGCCATACTCCAGGATTGGCAGGCACTGTGGGACAACAGCCCAGCTAGCAAACTGGGGACTATAAAGAGGGAACCAGGGCCGTGGAGCAGCTCCAGCCGCAGTAGCCGTAGAGAAGAGGTAGCCCTAACGCGGCTGAGACTCGGTCATACAAGATTGACACATCTCCATCTAATAACGAAAGAGGCTCCTCCCAGACGTCATAAATGTGGCGAGGTATTGACAATATCACACATTTTAGAGGACTGTCCTTTCTACATCACAAGGTTAAAGGAAAGTGCAATACCTTTGAATATATCAGTAATAATAAGAAGTAATAAGAAGGAAACGGCTACTAAGATAATCAACTTTCTATCCAAAGAAGGTTTATTGATAAACATATAATATTTTTTAATCTATTTATTATTATTATTATTATTTTTTCTTTTTTTATATTTAAAATAGTATAATATAATATTGGAATATAAATAGGAATAAATAAAAATAAAAGGCGCTGATGACCAATAGGTTTTACATCTTGACATCCAAATAACTAAATAACATTGCGATTAACTTACTGCATATTATTAATTTGAAAGAAGAAGGCCGCAATACAAAAAAGTGGAATTTTACAGCAGAACCGTTTGCAGCTCCTATATTTAGATTTATCGCTGTACCCCAACTCACTGATAAAGCATCAAGTCGGACATTTTATTATTTACCTGCTTTGTTTAAAAAAAGGTAGTCTCCATTTTTTGATCGTTTAATCATAAATCATGAATAAAACTGTGGCAGTTTTCCATTAGTGGTAGAACAAACTATTAATTATAAATTATAAGTTTATAAATTATAAACTGAATTTGAAAAAATCAAAAAAATCAATTAAATTTCTTTTTATTTAATGTTCAAAAGTACAAAATAATATTTTTAATATAAATAATGATGCTTCTAATTACTCATACAGATGCAAAATATTGAAACTTTTTAATTACCTAACTAGCAAAAAAAATAATATCAATTATCTTCATCAAAGTTACTCTCTAATCACAGTTTGGAGGAAGTCATCATATTTCACAATTAAGTTATATTAACAATAGTTAAACTAACCAAGCGAATGATATATTATTATAGATATAATAATTTATAAAAAATACATATGCTTAAGCAATTTATCTGTCTTTTTATATAGATTTTCACTTGAAAACTCTTTATAATTATTATATTTTTTAACTAGCGTCTAATATTTAGCATAAGTAATAATTAATCCGACTTTTATCAGAAAATTCTCCTTTTTCAGGGTATGTTACCGAATAAATACATGAAAAACAAATAAGAGATTATTAAATGATTAAAAAGTTACCATTTATCTCTGCTAAGCACTTAGAATCCTCAATACTACAAAACTTGACACCTGTAACAGAAAAGAATTTATAAAATAGGCAACATATTACAATTAAAATTATTCCAATTATTAGATGATGTATCAGTTGGCAGTTTTGTATTCCCATCTTCTTTTGCTCTTTCCAAGGGCTCTGTAAACCTGGGATTGGTTTTGATGAGTTCGAATACCGGTACCGGCATTACTTTAATTTAATTTAATTAATAATTTCAACAATTTATCACACCTCTCTCCCGGGTATGTGAGGCCCGTCAGCCTACTGGAGTCAACTCACATAGGCCTGGCGTAGGATGACTCTACCCCGTGTACCTAAATTGCGAATCGCGGTGTGGTCTTCCAGGACGTAAAATAGCCGCCCGGAGGTTTGGCCCATGGACGGTCTGCTTCGGGGAAAGAAATACAGGTCCTCGCGCGCCTGCTGACTCCGAATAGCCATATTCCATGGATCTTGACCGGTTTGTGGAGCTATGGATAGACTTCCGCTGCACCATGGAAACCATGGTTCGTAACAACGTGAGTTTGGGTGACCCCCTCCAGGCTTTTTTTTTTTTTTTCATCAAGCAAAATACTCTCCAATTGTCCAATCTTAAATTTATTCCCACCTATAACAGAAAAACCAATTACTCACCGGCATTACTGGAAAAATCCCGACCCTTAAACCGTTTACCTATAAACATCCCACCTTTCTTTCATTGTTAGTTCAGCGCGTGAAGAAACCAGAAAAAAACTCTAGAATATCTGTTGGATATAATCCATTTAAACCGTGGTGAGTACCAACATGCATTTGATTTCTTGCCTTAATTAAATTCTTTATTCATATATGTTATATAATACTGATTTATATTACATCTAATTTAATTTGTCTAATAATACCAAACTATATTTTGCATTACTTATTTTTGAATTTTTGTGTGCTCTTAGAACTGAAGATGAATGTATAACATTCGAAACTAGTTTTCAATAAAACAAATTTATAGAAGTGGCAAATAATTTATCAATCCATAATTATATATATATATATATATATATATATATATATATATATATATATATATATATATTATATAATATTATCTAAAATTAAACTTAATATAATACCTGGTATTGGATCGAAAAAGTACGGTATACAATTGCATGCTCTCTGAATAGCGTCGCGCCTGCATTGAGCAGGACAATATCCGTTTCTCAAGATGATATGGTTACATTCTTCTTCTTCTTCAGGTTCCAACCAATAACAATCTCTCACCTTTTAAACACATTTAAATTTAAATTATCGAGTTAATTGCATTTAAATTTAAATACAGTTGGTGACTCTATATGATTGACCTGATTTCAACAGGACATTAATGATACATACCTGAACTACTTCTTATCCTCACTTATCTATATATGAAATATATAGTAAGGGGAAATATTGCGATCGGGAACAATTTCGAATCCGGGTTTCAATAGAAATACATGTTTCAAAGTCCACTGACGAGGTGAGTATCCGACGCCGATTTTGATTAAACTGTTTTGGGTGATTTTACATCGAAACAAAATCGACCCATATCCAATCTTATCGCCCAATGGACTCCAGGAGCTGAGAAAAATAAAACTCGTTTAAAATGCTTTATTTTATATCTCGAGTTTGAAAAATGATTTCGACATGTTTTTTCCAGCTAAACATTTGTTTTTCAGAATATATTGAAGGACAAATCATAATATTAAAAAAATAGCTGTTTTTTCTTCAAATAAATTTAAAAAAGTTTTAAAATTATTATCTAAGCCAGCATCACCGATTTTTCACACCAAAAATGTTCATGGACTCGTCAGAAAGAGGGGGTTTTCTTCTTTCCATACATATAGACAGCATTATATTAGAAGGTCTGTGCAAAAAAATGTGATTATCAAATAAAAACAAAATTAAGTTTTTTTGCGGATAACGTAGGTTCTAAAACACGTAGAAACACCTTGGTTAATGTAAATCTTATAGCTTAACCTTTTCTGATGACCCAAATTTGGTTTGAATAGTTCAAAGGGTTCTTGATTTCCGGGTATTTTATGAATCTTAAAAAAAAAAAATTGTTAAAATTTTTATACAATTCTTTTTTTTTTAGATACACCCGAATATTTGAAAATAGTGTTATTTCAAAGTGCTGAAACCAAATCTGACGCCAGTTTTGAATAAAAAAATTCTGTTAATTTACGTTAATCCATAGACGCTGCTTTCATAACATATAATTCAATGGACCCTTCAGATCGCTCTGAAATTCAATTATTTCATTTTATAAAAACTGGATCACCCTAAAATTGACTACCTCTCTATCACGAAAGTTATTTTTATATTACTTATAACTTAATATAACTTAAACACGGCCTTAAATATTCAAATGAAATTTCAGTTTACTATGACGTCCGAGCTATGCTGGGTCCTTAAACATGTACACATTATAATTTAAAAACATTATATGTGAACCAGAACGCCCCATAATTTAATTATTTCAATTGAAAAAGTTTGGTAAATTTTTTAAATAATATTTTTTTTTTTTTACTTCAATAATGTACATGCGGTGGTTAAAAAGTGTAATATTTAATATTTAATAATCACAAAAAATATTTTTATATTACAATATGTACATGGTTGAAGGCGTGTTTAAAGTGTTAGAAGTAATATAATAGCATTATTCGTGATAAAGAAATTGTAAATTTTAGAGTGATCCAATTTAAAAAAAATGAAATAATTGAATTGAATTATTGAATAATTGAATGAAAGGGTCCATTGAATTATATATAATGAAAGTAGTATTCGTATACTAAATAACACAATTTTGTAATTCAAAACTGGTGTCAGATTTGATTTTAGTACTTTGAAAAACCCCTATTTTCAAATTTTCGGCGTATCTAAAAATAATTTTTTTTTTTTTTTAATTCATAAATCAGGAACTCTTTGAACGATTTAAACCAAATTTGAGTCATCGGAAATAATTCTTAAACTACACGATTTGCTTCAACCTTGGTGTTTTTATCTGTTTTAGAGCCATCGTTATCCGCAAAAAACCTTAATTTGGTTTTTATTTGTTATATTTGTTCTAAAATAATGCAATGGTGTTTACATGAATGGGAACAAGAGACTCTCCTCATTCTAACGAGTTCAAAAATGCCTATATCGAATACACTGAAGAACAGTTTCCCAAATCGGAGCGTAATTGTGTGACTTAAAATTTTTGAATAGCCTCGGAACTAAAAAAAAAACAATCATAGTTATTTATTTTCGATGATATATTCAACATTAAACTGTTTTGGTGTACTGTATCAAAATAAACCATTACTATTGTTGTGAAAAAAAACTGTAAGGCTAGTTTACTTAATAATTTAAACACTTTTTTTTTTAATTTATTTTAAAAATAATTGTTTTTCCTTCAATATGCTCTGAATTTAAAATGTTTTGCTGGATAAAATATGTCAACATAATTTTTTTAACTCAAGATATGAAATAAAGTATTTTATTTTTTTTCTCAGCCCATTGTACGAAACGCTTGGATATTTGTCGATTTTTTTTGATGCAGAGTCCCCCAAAAAAGTTTGATTAAAATCGCCGATGGACACTTCCCTCGTAAGTCCAAATACCAAGCCTCGCGAACTGGTGGGAAACTAAACTGAAAATACGTATTTAATGTAGGTAAATACCTGGGATGTTAATCAAACTTTTTCATGAAAATATATTTTCCGGAAGTACCATTTTATATCTTCGATTTGGAAATTTTCTCATACACGGCTCTAACAGTTTTAATTAAACTCGTTATATCAATATTCTTTAATATTAGCTAGGTCTTATCCAGTTGGTTGACATCCGCATGATGATATAGAAGGATCAATGTAATTAGGGATTGATAAATTATTTTTCATTTCTATAATTTTGTTTTTATTGAAAACTAGTTTCGAATGTCATACATTCATCTTCAGTTCTAAAATCACACAAAAATTCAAAAATAAGAAATTCCAAATACAGTTTGGTATTATTATATACATTAAATTAGATGTAATATATAATATATATATATATATATATATATATATATATATATTATATAATTATATGTAATTTAATTAAGACAAGAAATCAAATACATGTTGGTACTCACCTAGGTTTAAATGGAACAAACCAGTACAAACTTTTCTGTTTGATATAATCCATTTAAACCTTGGTGAGTACCAACATGTATTTGATTTCTTGTCTTAATTAAAATAATAATTCATAAATGTTTTATGATACTGATTTATATTACATCTAATTTAATATGTATAATAATACCAAACTTTATTTTGAATTGCTTATTTTTGAATTTTTCTGTGTTTTTAGAACTGGAGATGAATGTATAACATTCGATACTAGTTTTCAATAATAACAAAATTATAGAAGTGGCAAATAATTTATCAATTCCTAATTAAGCTTATCCTCATTGAAATCGCCTGACAGAGGGGAATGCCAAATTTTCAAAATGGCTTATTCTAAAGTCAAAAAATGGATTGGTATAAACTATTAAAGAATTTGTTAATTAACTAAAGGAGAATAAAGGAAATACATTTTCTCAGGTTAAAAACAAATTTCCGGAAATAAGAGTTGCAATATATATATATATATATATATATATATATATATATATATATATATATATATATATATATATATATATATATATATATATATATATATATATATATAATTATGTAATATACCATTAGAAAGTTAAAAATTTTAGGAAAATTAATCCTAACATACGAAGTCGTAGAAGGGAATAGAGGGGGACAGTAAATGCATAAACCTAAGTGATTTTTGTAATTATTAATATCTACTTTAATCTTCTTAAATGGAAACTAAATGCTTTCATGGAAACAAAATGGAATTTCCATCAAAATATATAGAAATTTCTAAAATTTATTTCAAGTAGGGTAGTAAGTGAAACTGTGTGAAGTAGCTCCCTGTTCCCGAGAACATTTCCCTCGCGATAACTACTGGACCATTTTCGATAAATTGTTAGGTTCAGAAGCTACGAGTCTGCTAGACTCAACAATTGAACAATTATATATTTTCGACTTATATATTTAGGAAAATAAGTTAAGTTGAATTCATAAAGATAATTAAGGAACAAATCGACATTGCTTTTACGAAGTAAAGAAAGTATTGTGATTGCGAAAATTTTCGGTTTTCAGATTTCAACGGAAATATCCATTTTGACTAGTTTCGTGGTGACGTCTGTATGTACGCATCTCGCATAAAACGGTTAGCCGTAGAAGGTTAAAATTTTGTATTTAGGACTGTTGAAAAATCTAGTTGTGAACCACCCTTTTTGAGCACTACATGATTGCCGGAAGTGGTACTATACTTGAAGGTCATTATTGATTTTCATCAAAACTTATATTAAAATATCATGCAAAACTTTTCAAATTAGGTACATAAGACTTACATATTAATATAAATAATATAATAAATTTTGGTGAACATTGGCAGACCGGAAGTGGTACTTTACTTAAAGGTCATATTAGACTTTCATCAAAAATTATATTAAAATATAATGTAAAACATCTTAAATTTGGTAAATAGGACTTTTATATCAATATGAATGTATTTAATGGATTGTGGTTAAAATTGGTGAGCCAAAAAGAGTACTTTACTTGAAGGTCATAATAAACTTACATCAAAATTATATAGTGATCATAGGGTTCGGTAATAAAGATTATAAACGCGATTTTTTTTTTTCCACTGCAATAAAACATTTTTATTACTTGTTTTAAGTGTTAAAATTGAATTTAAAAAATTGGTTTTCCTCCCCATTTGTGAGATGAGCAAGTCTGCAGCAGGAGAATAAGATATAAGTTAAGTGGTTTCTTCCGCTTAAAATGTCAAAACTGTTGATTTTCAATGCTTTATCAAGTGACATTGACAGTTCTAATGTTGCCACGGAACGCGAAGAAATCTCTTGGAAACTATAATAGTTACCTACACATAGAAAACGACATATAACACACACATACTCTTGTTTATGAACGTTTATAAACAAGAGTATGTGTGTGTCAGTAGATGGATGCCCACATCAGATATTTTAAATAGGCTTAAGCGCCAAAAAGTCGAAATTCATTTTCAATATATTATGGGACGTAAACACCACATCAATTCGATTTCCATTTCCATTTCCGCTTCAGATATATCGAAAAGAAAATTCACAACCGAAGCCTTAACGATAAATTGTAATTTATTTATTATTACCACATTAATAAACTCTAACTCTTCACAATAAAGAATAAAATTTAAAAAAAACATGTATTGTTATTTGGGGAAAAATATTTTTTGGTTTCCTGTAAAGTTTGTTAAATGGCACTTTCGCCTTTTTCAAAAAACGACATCGATATCTAATAACATAAAAAAATAGTCAACTCACCTTTGGTGGAAGATTTTTGATTGATTCTGCGGCAATGAATTTTTGTGGTGACACTATTATTGTATTGATTTTATCACTGGAACGTTTGATCTGGTGGGCATTGGTTACATCTGGTATTTCACTAGGGTTATGGATGATTACCTGAAATACATAATTTTTCGTTAAATATAAGTTATTGTATACAACCAGAGTAGGTTCATAGATTAATGAGTGCTAAAATTTTTAAAAAAAGAAACACATTACAGTTAAGGCGGCTACTGACGATCACTGCAGTTGGAACAATGGAACGATGGAATGTAGCGACTGGAATGCTTCGAGTGAAGATTTAAAGGGCCCCACAGACAATCACTCAACTTCATTGTAACTTTTTTTTACCGACAGGTAATGATTCATGCTCACATATACAAATAAACATGTATTTTGTTGTATTTACATTCTGCAAATATTTCAATCTACAGATTAAGATTACTATTGAGAATAAATGCTGGTGAGAATATTGTGCCTCTACAACACCAAGAGCATTAAATAATTTTACCTCAACTCCCCCAAATTTTTTTAAAATAGTGGAAATTTTAAGCATATTCGAAACTATTTTGCATCAAAGCACCTCAAGAAGAAAAGTAATCTTTTCGTACCATTTTTAGGAGTAACATGGAACCAATTAGTTTTGCAGTCAAATACAGAAACATATTCCAGGACTTCGTCTTTGTCATCACAAAAAGAGCTGTCTTCAGAACTATTATTAATATTTAAAACAATGATTCAAGATCTTCAAAGCAACGAAACAAACCGCGTATAGGCGGCATCTTTGTTAGTTACCATGTATTACGTAGTACCAACATTTCTTTTTATAAATATAAATTTCCTTCAGATCGTTTTAACAAATTATGAAATCAGTAATAAGGAATCCATTGATACCAAAATATTCAATTCACAAAAAATATCAGATACCATATTTTAGGACCCAGTGACTCAAATATAAATAGTTTCGGCATCATAAAGTAATTTGAATCGGAGGTTTAAGAAAAAAGTTAAGGCACGACGGATCACCAAAAAAAAAAATTAAAATCACACAATTAATTTACATCACAAGACAAACATAACTATAGATGCAACAGGCACTTACATTATAACCATCGTATCTTCTTACGAATTTTCTGAACCCTGCACCATTCGAAGGATCTTTGAAGGTTACGCCCAAACCTGTGTGCCTGCCAGATAAAAAGTTTTTCAGCGGAACGAAATCCCTGTTGAATTAGATAATTATTGTAAATATATAATATAGCTGTTTTGTATGAAATTATAATACAGATTATGATATAATATATGTCAAAATAGAACGCGATAAACAAACTAGAACGACATAAGAACTGAAGGTTGGATGTTTCAGGAACATCATCGGTTGGTTTCACTAATTTGCAAAGGGGACATCGGATGATTGTGGCCTTTGGCAGACACCTTTATCTTGATTTGTGAAGGAAAAATTTTTAATCACCAGACTCAGGAATAAAAACAACAGCAAATTATTTCACAATGATTAATTATATTTAAATATTAGATTTCAAAAATATCTAGTGTGCCCAGTCACACGACGTTCCTTGTAGCAAGTTGGCTAAGATTGCCAAGCAATGTGGTCAGAATAGAGTGTGAAGGGTACAGAGGAGGCGCACTTCAGTGGGAAAAAGCAAAAGGAAAGATCAAGAATCTGGTGGAAGTAGAGGTGGATTAGGATCCACTTCTTGGAAGGATGATATGGAGAGAGATGGAAAGAAGCTGAGAGTCCGCAATTGGAATAGAAACGAGGAACAGGAAGAGATGGAAAAGGATAACTCAGGAGCACCGGGGAGTTAATCTATAAAGTTCAATACGCTATATCTCTGCTACAAATGATGAAATCTTTGGATGAAATCTAAAATCTAAAATTTTGAGGGGAGGTTAATTTTTCTTAAAATTTACAAATGATAAAAATAATAAACCAAAAGCTTCATACTGATTTTTTTATTTCTTAATGCCTTGGTTAGCTGATTCTAAAACACTTTGCATTTTTCCTCTATCTTTATAATTGGCAGAGTAATTATGCCATTTTGAAACGAAATAACGGATAATAATTACAATTTCCAAGGATCATCCTAGCGTGCCTTTTTCAAGATAATCTCAAGATAATCGGCCCAGTAGTACCGGAGATAAGCCGTGGATGGTATACGGTGGACGACGGACGGACTGATTTTTGTATTTGTTGTTTGGATTTTACATATCTTATGATCTTCAAATTCATATACGAATTAAAGTAAAAAAAAATTAACTGTCTCAACAACTGTTGGACATAGTCTTATCATGTTATTTAAAGTGCTCTGTCAGAAATTTCGTACTGGTATAAGATGACTGTTTAATTTAAAAGAAATAGATATTACAAAAGTCAAATACCTTCATCCTTGGGTAATCAGTCAAACTTGAGGATGTCACAAATAAGCATGTTTGTCTTATTATTTAACATGAAAATCATCCTATCGTAGTATTTCAATGCAAATTTTTTTTAATGTCCTTTTTATAAAAAATTGTGGCATTGCTACGTGGAAGTTTGATCACCCTACTGGTACTGGTATAGATTGGGGATGGAGGGGGAATGGACGTGACCAGAGTAGGAGTATTTAACAGGACCTTCAAGAAATTATTTGTTTTTGTCTCATAATACTATCATAGTATATGTTTACTTTCACTACCTAAATATGAAATATACAGTACAGGAAAGTATTGCGATCGTGAAAATTTCGAATCCGAGTTTCCAACGGAAATACAGGTTTTGAGAAACGGAGTAAAAAAAAAAATATAAAAAAAATATAAGAATTTTTGTGAGATCATTTTTAATCAAATTCATTAAATTTTAAAAAAATTAATTTAATTTTTTTGTAATAGCAATGGTTATAGCAAATTGGCCGCCATTTATAGACAAAACAGCTGATGGTAATTTTGAGATCCGAGGATCATTCTGGGATGATTAGTACCCTTAACCTGCGACTTTGGTGCCAAATAGAAAAAATAATAGACCTATTAGTCTTTGAGAAATGCCGCGGGCGGCTTACGGTGGACGGACGGATTTTTTTAAATCCAATTTTTGGATTCTACGTGAGATTCCAATATTCGAGATGGGGGTTAAATTTTTTATTTCTTGTTCGATTACCAACAAGGCTCATTATTGAAAATAATAAACCAAAAGTGCAAATATAAGTGTATTAAGGGAATGATAACAGTGGATAAAGATATTGAAAAATCAATAGCAGTAAATATGATAAAAGAAAATAGGACAGAAATAAATTTTTAAATATTAGATATAAATTTAAAAAATATGTTAAAACATGAAATTTTAATAAAATCTGGGTTGTTATTGGAATGATATAATTTTGAAGAACGATTTCGACAGAGACATTTTTTTTGTAATTTAACTTTATTTAAAATTAAGATAATGGAATTTGAGATTAAACGGATATTGAAAAAAAAAATGCTTACATAATTTCTCTTTAATTAATTAAATTAAAAATTAAATCGATACTTTCCACTAATTGGAAAAATCTGACAAAAAACTTCAAACCAAAAATTATGACTACGTCACATAGTTGTTTTGAGATATTCTACCAAATATTTTAAAATATAACATTGGTATATATATACATATATATACATATATATATATATATATATATATATATATATATATTTTATATATATATATATATATATATATATATATATATATATATATATATATATATATATATATATATATATATATATATATATATATTAATAAAATAAAAAAAAAATACACAATATATTGAATAAGTTGATAGATTATTCGTAATTGTATCTAATGCACGAATTTAAGAGCTCGATAAACGACTAAATATGGTAGTTTTATTGATTGACCTAATTAAGAGGAGCTTCGATTACGCCTTATGATTTTCTGATGTAAATAATCTTTCAACTGGAAAAAAAATACTCTAAAAATTATTTTAAAAAGTAGTTACGTTGGATGTTCTGCAGTTCTACTGTTGAACGAATAACAAAAACCTTCCTCGGTCCTCTGGAGCTGGAAGATATCACTGCATTTGAGCGGTTTCCCTTGCCACGTACAACTCTGGAACAGATCGTCTATCTGGTGACCCACCTGCAATTGAAAAATATATATTAATGTAAATAAGAAAACAAAATCTAGTGACTTATAAGAAAAACAAGTAATAAGATGTTAATAAAAATTCATAAATTTAAAAAAAAAAAAAATTCATCTGGTTCATGATTTTGTGGCCTGAATTAACTATACCATACAAAAAATATTGGTCCGTGTTGTATATCAATTTCCTCAGCTGCATTTTATTTTTGAATATCATTCCGTTTTTTTTTTTGTTTTTTTTTATTATTTTAAATCACGAACCATTGTAATCGACAAAAAAAAAATAATAACATTCCCTTATAATTTGTGTTTTTACGTTTAAGATACTTAGAATCCAAAAATTGAACAAAAAAAAATCCGTCTACCGTCCGCGGCTTTTCTCCAATTTTTTTTCAATTGCGGCTTGCCCCCGATATTTTTCAATTTTTGTGTACGCCAATTTTTTAAATTTTAAATTTTATTCTTTATTGTGTGGAATAGGAGTCTATTCAGGTGGCAAAACTTTTATAATTAGAATATATTTTTTAGGCTTCTAGCACTGGTCAAGGCCATAGTGACGGCTGAGAGTCGTCAGTATTTGGTGCATACGTCATAACTTGTCGATTTTTAGATCATTACCTTTTTTTCGGTATATCATGAGCAGAAATCGATATAGGGTGTGTTTACTTTCCATAATAAATCGAAACCTAAATTTTGAATTTTTGGCGCTTAAGCTTTTTTCGATATCAAAAAGAAAAATATATGTTCTTAAAGTTATGACATGGTTGTTAATACAGTTTAAAAATAAAAGGGAGTAATTCACTTGTACATACATATGCAATAGTAATAATTCGGAATAAGAGTCCCGAACGTCAAAAAAATGGAAATGCAATGTGAGTTATAAATGAAAAAATCATAAAATGGAAGTCCTTCTTCGGTCCTAATGAATGCTAAATATACGGATAGCATAGAAAACAAAAATAACATTAATATAACAAAGCAAGAACCACACTAAAATAATACTATGAACACAAATCAGAATTAAAGAATAAAACACAATTCACAAACGGAGAAGATGCCCAGTTGCCAGTTCTCACGAGGACAGTCGGTTCAGAGCACCATCCTCTCCCGCATTTGGCAAAACCGCGCCAAACGACCTCTTCAACGCAAGCTTCTAATTTGGTGAAGGCAACTATAGCAGGTAACATTTTATTAAATTTTATACCAACACCGTAGCGATCAGTCGTATTTTTAAAATTATTAAGGTTATTAACTCTCTGAAATACAGAATAATCTAATAAACAAAGTCAGTAAACGTTAATCTAAAGTTAACTTCCTAAAGTTTGTGTACTGAACATGCTTCCACGGGTATCAAGTCATTACAACGATGACGGGCTTACACACGAAAACAAGATTTTAATTATATAGAAGTTTTTTAATTACGTGAAACTGACATGAATATAAATATTGTTTAATTATTGTATTTAATTATTATATTGTTTAATTGTTTGCCCTCAAATGAATTCTATGGTTTATTTTTTGGCTGCAAATGTGTTATTTGATCCAGTGTTACAAAACCCACTAGCTGGTATAATGTCCTCCAATTTCGCTACTGATAACCCTTCCAGGCGTCTGGAAAGAAAAGGGTCACGGGACCGCCTTATGTGATGCCACTAATAGTCAGTTTCTACACAAGCTAATGTCATTTCACAATAAACTGTATAGTAAATTTAGTTGTTGTTTTGTAAAAAATACATTTGTAAATCTTCTGCTCGTATTACTAGTAATAACAACAACTCTATATTATAGGCTAGCAAGGATGTAAAATATGTCGCCTGAAGGTACTGTTGCCAATAAAACGAAAATAAATTAAATTATTTTAAAATGTTTTAATCTTCCTTATCACGTTTCCTAATTTCAAACATTTTCAGCGGTATCGTGATCAATGTCACGTTCAAAAATCAATGATTTCTCAACTTCTGGCGTAACTTTTATTTAAATATTACTTAAATTAATAAAACCACACTTAGGTCCGGTTTTTGCTATTTGAAAGATAATTTAAGATGATAAGAAACTTTCAGCATATCTGATTATCACCATCAGAACAATTTTCTTCATAAATTTGTTGAATTGTTTACTTAAATTAGATGTTAATTAAGAGTGTTGCTCAGTAGGTACCCTTGCCTGTTAAGGGGAGTGCATCTACAGAGGGACATTCAAAAACCTTCCTAAAAAGATATTTTAGACTTTTAAAATATTCAAATTACAGTTTGTTATAATTGATAATAAAAGATAAAAAAAGTCTAAAATATTTGCTCTGCTGGATGCCTGGCAGATTTAGATACAATTATATTGAGTATAAAAACTAACGGGTTTGAAAGAAAGTCTCTTTACCTTTAAAATGAGCGGTGTAACAATCGATTTCGTAATTTTTTACATACGTTATAACTATTTTTTTTTTTTTTTACAAAAAGTAAACTTTTTCTGATTGAGAATATATAAAAAAACTGAGAAAGATGGGGAAAAAGTGTAAATAGAAAAAAAAATATGTTTTTGAACAAAGAACATGGATCAGTGATATTAAAAAACTATTTTTTTTAGGCTATAAAAAATGAAATTTATAATATCATTTTTTCTCATTATAACTTTTTTGATATATTCACAATTCGAAAATAGTGCCCTTTTAGTAAAAATTAGTCATAATTTATGAAAAAATGAATTGAATAGATATACCGTTCATTCTAAAAGTTAAAAGCTCATTCTCAAAAAAAGCTGTATCGATTTTGACTAAACTCCTTATAATCAATGGATAATTGTTTAGTTGTGAGTAATTTTTTGATGTTATTTTAACTCTGGATTGTTTCCTTATTTTTATATTTAATTTTCTTCGTTTTTTCTTTCTTTTTTTGTCAGTACAATTATATTTATTTTTTTACCAGAAGATTGTTCTTTTTTTCTTTACTTATATTTTATAATTGAAATTATTGTAAATATCAATTGTCTTTTATTAATGTAATCTTAGACCAGACATTTTTTTTTTGTTTCCTTTTTTACTTGCAAATTAATTCGTCCCAGAATAAAGAGTATTTTTCCATTTTCTATTCTATTGTACAGTTTGATGATTTTAATATCAGATAGATCATATTCTCATAGGAATGAGAATATAGGGATGAGAATTTAACTCCAGTGAGAAACAGAGGTTAAATACTGAATTTCCAAAATGGCTTCCTCTAAAGTACCTTTAATTTTGTTTATTTGGAATAACCAACTGTTTCTCATTGTTAGTAGTAATAAAAATGGATATATATAAACTATGGAAGAATTTGATAATTAACTAAGGTATAAAAAAGAAGAAGTATTTTCTCAGGTTGAAATCAAATTTCCGGAAATAAGAGTAGTGATATAGATGTATAATATACCGTTGGAAGTAGTAGACGGTATATTATACATATATAATATATATTATACATATAATACATATTACACGGTATATTATACGTATAAAGTAGTAGGCGGTAATGGAAGGGACGAAAAACGCATAAACTTAAGTGATTATTGTTGTAAATAATTTTCACTGCTATGTTATTTAATGGAAACTAAATTGAATTTCTTTTAACTTTTATAATTTCACTAGCCCTACTTGATTAAAAATTAATAATTACTCAAAACAGGTAAGTGAAAGTTGCATGAGGCGCGAATCGCTGCAGATTCTTGAAAAACATCTATAGGTTATTCCAGGGAATCAGCTTAATTCTATGACTAAAAATTTAGGCGAAATGTTGAAAATTTGTTTAAATTCCAAACGTGCATCAAAATTTTGATCATACTCTGTATTTAATGCCTCTTATAAAACTCGGAAATATACGAGCTTACGTTACGTGATTGTGATAATTTCTTTTATTACGTTTTTAATTTTCAATTACCTTAAGATAAAACTATTGACATTATTAATCAAAATCTTATCAACACGGGTTATTTCAAAATTGAGTTCAAGGTTATTAAAATATGTCCTGGTAAGATCATGTTATTTTTTTATTTTTTACTTGTTTATTTTCAACTTTTTTTTTTAATTTCAACAATGACAAATGGCTTAATTGATATGTTTGAAATGTAAAGGAAACACTGCAAAGTTTAAATTTATTATACCTCCATCATTATGCTCGGTATGTCTTCATTTCTTATGGGTTTCAGTGAAGATGAGTTTATTATACCAACGTACTCCGATGCGTAATTGTAATGTGGAAACTGGAGTAGGCTGATCGCTAGAAAAGTGGATAAATAAGATTCGGTTTCTTCAGCGCTAACGTTTCTTCCAAGTGATCTGTAATATATGGAAAATACCGTAAAATTCTTTTTCTATGCAATAATTCTACATCGATAAAATAAATAAAAGCATTAGAAATATCTTATTATATTAACTAGGACTATTAGATTGGGTTTAATAACCTAAAGTAGTTTCTTATTAATAATATATACAAATCTATTTCGCAAAGGTGTTGTCCCTCTAATTGGACGTTGAGTTAGGGGTTTATGCTATTATGTGTTTATATTATTGATTATATTATAATCATATTATATTATTTTCATATTCATTATATTATATTATTTTCAATTTCATATTTTCATTATAATCATATTATATTATATTATAAAATTAGGAAGGGTTCACTGGAAAAGAGAAGAAAAACCAAAATGCTATTGAGAGACCAAAAACAAAACAAAAACGCTGCAAATTATTAAACTATGGTTTACTACCTCCCAATAGTTATATAGTTATTTATTTACTGCATAAATAAATACAAAAAAGCCACTGTTTTAACAATCAACGAGTTCATACCCGTTGAAGCGAGTTGTCCCCGAAAGCCTATTAGAAATCGCGTAAGGAAGGATGGGTTGGGCAAGAGGGGAGAGGAGGATAAAATGTATACATACATTGTAACATTCTACAAATAATACTAGCTTTGGCGAGGATAGAGGTCCTTATTTCATAAATAGTCGGTTTTAACTAAGGCTTCGATAGATCTTGGCTAGTTATTAAATCGGAAAGGACTATATCAGCGAGTAGAGAGACATTAGAATAAACGCTAAAATAGTATATTTTAATAGGCGACTACTTCTTCCCTTATAAGAGAATGGATCAGAAAATTATTTAGGTAACATTGCTAAATTAGGGAGGGAGGGATGATCCCGCTACAAAAAGCCACTGTTTTAACAATCTCTGAGTTAATACCCGTATATATATATATATATATATATATATATATATATATATATATATATATATATATATATATATATATATATATATATATATATATATATATATATATATAATGTTTGTTTTCTTAACGGCTTTGGTATAATGATCATCTTGGATCCTATTTCACAATAATACAAGTACAAGTGGGAAAATTAGAAGTGAAAAGGTTCAGCATATAGAGGCTAAAGCCTAATTTGATAATAATAATGTTATTCATATACACTGCTTTATAAAATATAACTATTTTAAATGTTATCGTGTTTCAACATTATAACAATGTTTTAACTATATATAACAACTTGTATTTTACTTTATGGACACACCCTGGTTCATAATAAAATATAAGTACAAGTAGGCCTATGACTATAGCCGTAGTACTATGACTTACACTGTAAATGAGGACGTGACGGCCGAGTACGTTGGGGTGAGGGTCCCAGAATGCCCGGTTCGGAACGTTGTGGGTTCGATTCCCACCTGGGTCGGTTAATATTTATTTCGTCGCGATCCCGCGAAATGAATCTTTACACTCCCACTCTGGTTAGTACGCGGAGGCGGCGTAAAAGTAGACGTCAGGGGTTGGCAAAAAAGGACCATACGGCCCACTTGCCGGACTAGTTCCCCCACCAATACCAGTACCAGTACCAGTACCAGTACACTGTAAATGTTAAAATACGTTAATATTTTAGATAGCTATATATCTAAAAAAGAATAAATAAAAAAAAATTGAATATAATAATTATTTTCAAATGACGATAAGTAACATGTAACTTCTAAAAACAAACATTTCTATTTGTACTTTTTCCACTTGTACTTGTGTACTTTATTATGAAGTAGGACTCAGGAGTCACATGTGACTTTGCTGAAAAATATCAGAACAATCGGCCCGGTATTCAAATACAAAAGCCGTAGACGGACGGATTTTGTTTTTTTTTCGAATTTTGTATTCTATCTATCTTAAAACGTTAAACCTCAAATTTCGGAAGGGAGGAGGAGAGAGTTAATTTATTATTTCTTGATAGATTATATAGGTTCATTATAGAAAATAATAAACTAAAAAAAAAACTAAAAAAAAAAGAAGAAAAAGACCAATATTATAGAAGATAAACCAGCTAATTTTTTATTGGTCGATCAATATTACCGAAGATATACAAACTAATTTTTTTATTGGGCTTTTAATTTAAAGCTAAAAGGAAAGTTGTGTGCGATTGGACACACCAGATATTTATGATTTATAAATATTTCGAAATAATAAAACATTTTGAAACAATTTTCAGCGGTTTTATTTTATTTTTTAATTATTACTTTAATTTTTGTAGTCCATTTATTTCTTTTTCTTCTCTTTTTATTTGTGTTTTAAATAGGATATAGAAGTATACCATTTAGGATTAATCTCTACGATATTTTGCCTCTATATACATTACATAATAATATTTTACAATAAAGACAGATTAATTTTTTTTTTTAAATAGACATTTGCGAACACTAATTCCTCCTTATCATATCCAACGGTTTATGGTACATTCAACTGATAACAATACACTATATATATATATATATATATATATATATATATATATATATATATATATATATATATATGTATGTACAATGAAAAAATATTGCAAAAGTTTACATCAAATAATAATCACTAATTTACAAATCATGCATCCCAATAGAATATATTTTTTCAACTTTATATACAGTCAAATATTTGTAGGGAAGACATTAAGAACTTAAAATTAAGAAAAATTAAATTAACAAAAATCAAGAACAAGAATCGACCAATATAGAAACAACTGCAAAAATATCAAAAGCATAAACGTTACTGCATTGGCCCTACTTAACATTGGAAATAAACATGAATTTGATTTGAAAAACAAAAAAAATATTAAATGGAAAAAAACACTAGAAATAGAAGAATATATAAATAAAGCAAAATACACAACTAAAACCAAAAAATATTTTTAAAATACTTCAAAACTGATACCAGAAATATTATTTTCATAATAACCATTTACATTATAATACTGAAAAAACTAAATTAATTAGGGTTGATTAAAAAAATTTAAATATTGGTATAAATATAAGTACAGAGTGGGGAAGAAGATAAATACAGAATTTAGGATTAAATATTCTTAAATAAAGAGGTTATTGTGATAATGAAAATTAATATACATATGTAAATGCTGCTTTGAAAGTTTTATATATTTGACAAAATATATTTTATATGGATGCAAGATAACGATTTTATTTTAAGAAATGTAAACTTCTAAGGTAGGACTAAATAGATAAAAGTTGTAAATTAGTGATTGTTATTTGATATAAACTTGTGGAATAATTTTTATTATATATAATTTAATATATAATAATATAAAATAAATAATATAATATATTGTTAGGAATTGAATATGAATCCTGAAGATGAGGCAAAAATACCTCGGAACGTTGGACGTGATGTAATTAATTTTAATAAAATGATCAGGAAGAATTAGTGTTCACAATTTACCATGAAGAACTTCACAATTATTCTTTCATAATAAATTAAATTATTATATAAAAATTTGATTTTTGGAAAAGTCATTGTAAAATGAATTTTCATAATGCCGAAACATGCATGACAGTGATCAATAATTTCAATATTTTGTATTTTTTACAGAAAGTAAATTTAAATAATAATTAATTTTAAATAAAACCCAATAGAATAAAAAATAAAGACAGATACCTTCTTATGTAATTCTTTACTCTTGCGATTTTTACTTTGATAAGGCTGCATATCGTTACCGCTGGAAATTCGAACTCTAAAAGGTTCGTTCTGGAATTCACTTCAACCATTTGCAAAGGGTATGAACGGTATTGAAGCCAGGAAACCCACACTTGCTCAGCAGTTAAACAGGTAGATATGATGAGGATGACAAGCCAGAAGATTCTGGAAATTGTATTTAATATATAATTTAAATTTGGATTAGGGTCATTTTCAAAATAAATGAAATTTTAAACAGTTCATACATAATTTTTACCGAATACTGTGGTATTGTCTTAAACTATTAAGAACGCATCGTGGTAACATTGAAATATTACATTCAAGTATAATTCTCCGAATTAATGTGATTCTTGGGCCCCTTGGCTCAAAAATAAAAAATTATATAGTTTCATTCCCGAATAGGGGTCCTAATTTATTAGCAAACGTCCAAATCGTGTGCGCTAATCCTCCTAAAAAAATTAATAACAAAAAAAATTTTTTTTTTTTAATCTAAACAATTCTAGAGTCTTTAAATAGATAGAAAATGAACTTTATTCTGGGACTAGGTTCCTTAACAGTAACAGAATAGGACAAATACAACAGAAACCATATCTGGCTATAATATTACAAAATAAAGATCAATTAATGTTTACAATACTTTCAATGAAATAATAAGCAAATTCTTGTCTTGAAAAGAATAATTATTGTGAAAAAATAAGAAAGAGAAAAGAAAAACTGAAAAATTCAAATATAATGGGCTGATTAGCAAAGTTGAAGCTAATGCATTAAAAACTATAATTTACTTCTGATCTAGATTTTAATCTAAAATTTAAATTTCGTAATTAGAGACCATCATTTTGGAAAGAAAGAAGCTGTAGAAAATGGAGGGATTTGAATGAGGATAGAGAAAAAGCATGGCGGATATTAGAAGGAAAGGAATTCCAGAGGATAGAGGAGCGGGCGATTATTATTATGGGAGTTCCTGAAATGGAAAAGGTCAAAGAAATATTAAAACTTAAGTAAAATCGAGCTTGTGAAATCATAGGGCAAGTTAATTTTGTTTTCAACATTTTTCAGGAAAAAATCAATAAACTCATATTTATTTTGTTTCCAATATTTTATTTTGGTAAATCATATTTTTGATTGCCTCTAAGCTTCAGATTTAATTAAAATTTCTTAATTTCAACACCCTACTGCTTCGTAAGGAGGTTTATAGGAAATATCCTCATTTACGGTAATACTCACGACCAGTAACACTCCTGACAAAAGGTTAAATATTTATTATAAACACTGGGGAACCTAATTGAATGAATTTTCAAAAAATTACATTAAAAGTAAATTATTAGGGTAATAATAATTAAAATTAATTAAAATGCTGGCTTATTCTGCTTTTCAAACTTTTCTTTATCTACAATTAAACTTGGCCAGAAATATACATATTATGTGTTTCACTGTTTATCAACCTAACAGAACAAAGATTCCCATAAATTTCTTTCAAACCCAGATAACACTCCTGACAGATTTTTAGGACAGTACTAAAACTAAACATTATTGTAACTATAGTTTTTATGATATATTTTGCATTACCTTATTTTACAAGTTCTCTAAATAGTATATTATTACATTATTACTCCTTAAATAAATTTATTTATTTATGTAGAAATAATTAGTAAGATGTTACAGACTGGTTTAGGACAGGAAAAAACATATTTGCAACAAAATGCATATTTTTTTTTTTATAATTCAGCTTGAAAATTAGAATTTAGCTATCTTGTACCAATTTATTATAAATACTTTTCCCCTATCTGTATAATTTAAAATAATTTGCAAAGTAAAGTAGACAAAGTTAAAAATAAATTTTGAAAATGGTCTATTAGAAATCATTCAATGCTCCAGTACCTTTCGACAAGTGGTCGCTTGGGAGATGTAGCTAATTTGATTCCGTGGATGGTAGCATTCGAACAATATTCGCTCCACAGTTTGTTCATACTGGACATCCGAAATGGACATTCAAAATGGCCAACCGGAGAGTGATTAAAAGCTGTAGATTAGGGACACACTGAGATGATGAATATTTAAACAAAGATAGTCATCTCTCTCTTTCTTCTCTCAGTCAAAGCTCCATTATGATATTCTCCTTTTGTCTCAAGACTCTACAATCGTGATATCTTTTTGTGAACATTTGTAAAAGTAAAAGCTTTTACTGTTGATTCACGCTATTGTGAATAATTAATGTATAGACGTTGAAGTCTCCTGATCCCAAATGATGATGAAGTGATAATCATTTCATTAAGATATAATCAGATGATTCCAAAAAGAAAGCCTCGAGTCTCTCAAAAAGCTGGAAATAACAAACCAGTCAACGTTTTTCCAATTCAGCTAACAATTACAGAACCATTTACGATGAATTTTTAGGAGTGAGAACGGTTGAGTCTTCTATACTCAAAACTTAACAATTGTGTATTTTTGATAAATATAGAAAAAAAATACTTTATTCTGGGCTTAGGTCCCTTGAGAATAACAAAAATGAACAAATGATGAAGAAAACATAAATGGTCAAAAGACTGCAGTAGTAAAAATAAATAATTATTTACACTATTTTTATTTATTTTTTTATTTATATTTTTATTAAGTCAATAAAAATAAATTAGCAACAAAAAATGAATTCTTCTAGTGAAAAAATATAATTGTGGTAAACAAAAAAAAAAATGACTTGATTCGCAAAGTTGAAACAAAAGTATTAAAAACAATTATTATTGTAGACAAGCATAATATAGCCAACTATATTGCATTTTGTGTTTGATTTATTTGCGGATCAGCTTTTTTGGTTATAACCTTCCTCATCTATGCATCTTCACTTAACTTTTCTTTTACACTTACTTTGTTATATTTACTATTTAATTTATTTTTATGGCCTTTTTATACTTTTTTGGTTGCTTGATCCGTATAATTTTTTGCTGACCAGCTGTTTGAATATATCCTTCTCTGCTCTTGTTATGTTATCTGCCTTTGCCTTCAGTATGTGATTGGATGTCTTGGAGTGAAGTCTTTTATTGATGCACATTTTTGGAATATTGATATTGGATTTTGATGTTTCTCTTCTGATGATGTCTGAATTGGGGAAACGTTGACTTGTTAGGTATATATCACTTTTAAATACCTAAGACTTTGGGTTTGGATTCTTAAAATTTTAACCTTGTTTATAAAATGTTGTATTATTTGAAACACATTAATGTAATATTATCTTATTTTACAATTCCTCAGGTCTCCTAAATGAAGAATATAGGGAAAATAAAGAAAAGTTGTGTAAATTAAAAGTTGTAATTTCAACATAACTTCAAAATTAATTAAACCACAATTAGATTGTATTAGCTACATTTACTCCAAGTTTCAAGCCGAATCAAAGGCTATCTGCCTTATTTTCACTATTTAGTTATGCAGTAGCTACTTCTGTACCAGTGTCCACTATCCATACATTTACTACCAGAATTGATATTATATCTTTTTTTTCTGATAACGATAAGAATTAATTTCATAAGAAAAAAAAAAAAAGGAGTAAAACCTACAAATTTTGGTGATTTGTATTACTACCCATGAATGATGAATGAAGATGTTCTATACTGAAATGTAAATATTTTCAGATGTACACATTTGGTTCCTGAGATTTTTTTTATTCAATGCCAGGATTATTTTAATTCAATGGTGCAACTGTAATTTAACTATACGATATTAATATAACTCCCGATTTTTTGTGATCTTTATAATTGTCTAACATTTAAATATAGTTATTTTTTTCAACTTTATATAGCACTAAACATTTATGAACTATGTTTTTCTTTTTATTTATTTGAACAAAGATTTTGCTTGTGTTTGAAGTCCAATCAAAGCTTACATGCCAAGAAATTTCGGATAATGCACAGAACACTCAGGGACATTCTCAAATGATATATTGTAATTTTCGAAATAGAAAAAAAAATATTAAATAGCCGTAGGCCCATTATAAGTGTTATTTAAGCGTCAAATAGTGCAAAATCTGACTTGGTTTGCGAGATTGACGATTTTTTAAAGTTTTGTTATGCTTCTTATAATTTATTTTTCCTTCTATGGTAACCGTATTATATTTGAAGGACTTTCAGTCTTTAAAATCTAAAAATAATAAATAAATTAGTCTATTGCCTTACGTAATTTTGCCATCTTGGGTGGCTGAGCTTGGTACGATTTTATTAAATATCTCATTTCCCGATAGTTGCAAGTTACCGAAAAAATTTGTATTATTTATTATTATTTTATTATTATATATTTGTATTTTAATATTTATTTTATTATTTCAAAACCTCAAGGGATATGGTGTTGGTTTCAGAGACTGGTAGGGTGGTTTGGATCTCTTTTGCTGCATTTTAAGAGGCATAACGATATAACGATTTTCTAGGTGCTTCAAAAAATAGAAAATACTTCTAAGTCAGGAAACTTACACATTAAAAAAATTTGCCTTGAATTTTCCCATTTATTTTTTTTATTTTTTACCTTTTAACTAGTAGGATTAGTTGTTGAGCAATAGATCCACCAGCAATTAAAAAAAAAATCGAAATTCATTTCGGACAGAAGGTAACTCGCGTGAACTTTTCAAAAGAAATTTATTTATAAACTTTTTATTTTTAAAGGTTTTTAAACATTAAATATTTCAAAATGTCTTCTGATTTAAGATGAAATGAATGCTGATTGTAGGGTTGAAAAACAAAATACAGTTGTAGCCAAAGTGAGTTTATTCCGGGAAGACCCCTCAACGCAATGATGATCTTTAGCTTAAGGAAAGTGGTCAGATGTGTTCAGGTGCTTTGAGAGAGAGTAGAGAAAGTGTTAAATGATACGGAGACATTCTGCAAGTTTTATATATATATATATATATATATATATATATATATATATATATATATATATATATATATATATATATATATATATCTATATTGAGGTTAATGATCTGGCAAACTTTCATCAGCTTAATGATCAAAACGTGGGTCTATTCATTTTTTTTACTGACCTCTATACTTAGAAATTAGTTGATCATCAAAATGGTATTTTTGGAGAATTTTATAATAATATATAATTGAAAACGATAACATTTTATTACCTAATCATTTAATTACTTACTAGTAAGATTGTAGGCCCGTTATGTGTTGATAATATGGATCTGCATGGGACAATCCTTTTTTTTTCGCATCCTCCAAAATATTAAAAATTAGAAAAACCTACATTAAAGATTGCAAATATGTATATATATATATATATATATATATATATATATATATATATATATATATATATATATATAAATGACAATTAAAATCTAAAATTTAAATTTAAATTATAAGTTGGATTTTTTTCCTTTTCAAACCTATCTTTTATCCTGTTAATCCAGAGTTCAGAGTTCATTTTGTATTTTACCAGCAATATGGAATATTTGTGCAAATTATTGCTTTGTAACTCTTTCCGTTTACTCTATCTAAAGATAACTGAAGGTATTACAAAAACACAAGAAAGCTGTGTAAAGAGCGGCCTAATTTGGTGAAGGAGATGGGAATAGGTAATATATTTAATGCCTAAACCCAGATTTAAGCAGATATAAAAAATAATATTTGAAAATAGTTTTTCTGTTTTTTTATTTATTTTTTCATGTTTTTTTTTTCTATTTTTTCAATATTCCTACCTAGTGCTGATCAGATAAATCTAATCATATCCCTAATGGAATTCTTATTCTATCATCCTCGACATCAAAGCAGAGGTTGTGTATGTAAACTGAAAAATCTGAAACATAAATACATACAATTTAACATTTTTTTTTTAAATTATTTGAAATGCATACATATTATAATATATTTTTAAGTTTACTGTAAATAAAAAGTTTTTATGTAATTTTCGTTTAATCCTTTCCTCGTTGAAAGAAAAACTAATCTATGAGTTTCATGTCGAATTCCGCTAAATGAAATGGTTATACTAGAGCCATTTTCAGCCCCCGACCTCGATAGAGAAGGAGGGTTGGTTCATGGGCTGATTCCCTATGAAAACTAAAAAAAAATAAAATAAAATCTACGAGCACTCAACGATTTGCGAATTGGGCCCAAAAGCCTATTGTTATACATGTGACTATTGTTCAGGAAACCAAGGCTCACCTCGGGCTGTAGAGCTACGCAGTAAGTATATTCATAATTAGGCTTGGTAAGCTTATGAGGGAAATAATAATAACAATCTAAGGTAATTTAAATATTTAATTAGCATGGTGATTTGAAAACCAACGTTCTCCTAAAGATATAAATACTAATTACAACTGAGGCCATAAGAATAATTTACAATACTCACAGACATCAAAGTTTCCACAGAAATTGGGTACATCCTAAGAGCAGTGAGGGTGACTCCTTTCTTCGACCTCATCATCATCATCTGGACCGCCTTCCTGAACTTTGTACCCGTCTTGTACCAGTCGCTGCTGTAGATGGCGAAATGCAAGTCCGAGCTCTAAAAACGTGTCTGTTTTAATGACTGAGATCCTTGCAATTCGATATTTTGAATCGGATCCTTTTTTTTTTTAAGATTTCATCATTAAAAACTTCTAAAAATCTTATGACCTAGTTCTTTCCAATCTTTTCCAGTTCTATTGACCTAAACTTATATGGCTGATTGTAAATTATTAAGATATGCATTTTGATAACCGACCAATAGACCCTGAGAAAAATATTCTTATATCCAATAATGTCTGTTAAAAATGATTTCATATAATTGTTTATGATTTATCAGTAATTACAGTATTCTAAATTTATTAATTCGTTTAATTTTTTCTCTGGTTTGGAATTATTTGGGTATCTCTGATTATGATAATATAGCAATGTTAAAAAAATTACCAAAAAATGTAAAAAAAAATTAAAGAAATTTGTTATATCCATAACACCTAGATAGATATGAAGAAGAATGCTTTTAAACAGTTGAATAATGTGATTGACAAAATAATTAAAAAAAAAATAATAATAATTACTTACGGCCGTTTCTAGGAAAGAAGAACCAAAGCAGAAAATGGAAACTTCTAAGCCTTGCGATGCCAGGAATTGCAGTGATTTAAAAATGAACATAGGATCTCCAGTTTTCCCCTTGAATTATTAAAATATATATATATATATATATATATATATATATATATATATATTTATATGTATTATATAATTATATTATATTGTAAAGCATATATTGTGACTAAAGATTTATTTCATATATCTTTCACTTCACTGAGTATGAAATAATCCAATTCTGTTTGATATAGTCCATTTAAATCTTGATGAATACCAATAGATATTTGATTTCTTGCATTAATTAAATTCATAATTCATAAATGTTTTATAATACTGATTTATATTACATCTAATTTAATATTTATAATGATACCATACTATATTTTGAATTGCTTATTTTTGAAATTTTTCTGTGTGTTTTTAGAACTGAGGATGAATGTATAACATTCGAAACTAGTTTTCAATAAAACAAATTTACAGAAGTGGTAAATAATTTATCAATCCCTAATTAGATTGATCCTTCTATACCATCATACGGATGTCAACTGCATATGAAATATACTATAAGGGAAAGTATTGCGATCGTGAAGAATTTACAATCTCCGTTTTCAACGGAAATACACGGTCTAAAGTCTCCTGTGTCCAAATAACTAATTCTCGCAACATAGTCTGTAATATGCGTGTGGCAAGTCGCTTCAAAATGAACAGTTGTACGAAACTGAAATTGATTATTTAAGGTAGTTATAAAGATTTACCTCTAATGATCTAACTATAAAGATTTACAATTTTTGAATTATTTCTCAAATAATTTTTCTTCTATATAACTTTTAATGTTATTGATATTCTGATTTCCTTGCGACAAAGCTACAAAAATTATAGTTTAAAATATAATTCTGGGAACGGGGCATTTTAGTGGGTAAATAACTGAATTCTCCAACTAACGGGAACTCAGAGTTTGAATCTGGGAATTTAAAAAAAAAAAATTATTTCTGGTTTAATCCTTACTTTTTAGGACGAATGTACCCACTCACTCTTTATAAATTGGGTGCCTGAGAAGAAAACTGAGAGAAGAAGAAAATGTTGTGTATTTTTAGAACTGAAAATGAATGTATAACATTCAAAACTAGTTTTCAATTAAAATAAAATTATAGAAGTGGCAAATAATTTATCAATCCCTAATTAGATTGATCCTTCTATACCATCATATTGACTTCAACTGAAAACCCTTAAGGTTGAGCGTAAACTTTGACCACTTTACTTCCTCGTATAAACTATTGCTTAAAAAACAGCAAATGCTTACCAAATAATTTGAAGAAACACTTAGTCTTTGAAAAATTTACTGGAAATATATTTTAATCTACGATCTTTTAAAACCTTATCGCAAAAATCGTATCATAATATCACAACTTTTGAATCAAACCAGACGAAAATTTTTGGAATATTGTTAATAAAATACGATCATAAAAATTAATAAAAATTCTGTAGAAAATATGTAAAATTATTTATTCTAATTAATTTTAACAAGATACCATTTTAATGATTATATAGCTATTATGTTTCCTAATGTTTTCGTTTAGTTTATTATAATTGAAACCCATTTGAGTTTATAGTTGAACCATAGAGAGAACCCTGGCCACATCATTCGGGTCACAAAATTACTGATAATAGAAGGTATGATGCTAGAGAAAATATACTAGAGACAATAATGAACTGAATTATTAGTAATTATAAAATATTTATTATTATTATGAATTCAATTATAGTTAAAAATACTTATTATTTTTAGATAGAGTACAATCGTATTTTTAGAAATTTTGTACAATGTGGTATGTATTAAAAATATACAATATATAAAATATAAAATATACATTTAAAAATAAATAAATAAAATGAGTTACTATTAGAAATAACAAATTGCTATTAAACACGTGCAAATTTTTTAGATTTACCGTCATAATTAAGCATCATGCAGTTTATTTGGAAGAAGAGTTTGACTAGTAAACTTATTTTGATGTTTTATTTGACATTTCATTATAATGAACATAAACTGTCTGCTGTACCAATATAGTAAATTAATGTATTTTAATTATAGACCAGTCTATAAATTAAAATACATTGATGTACAACTTTGCACATACGACTAAAAGCATTTTTAATAAAGAAATGGAAGAAAAAAAGCATATTAAAAAACTTTCCCCATTCTAAAAAAACGTATCTTGCAATAATAAATGTTTAGTTCTTTTGTGTACATGATATTTTTTACTATTTTTTCTGTAGCTCCCAATATATTTTATGAGTGGATTTTTGTTATACTTACACTTGAAAAAGAATCGTTTGCATTGTTTGGTAATATATTCTTTAATGAAAGAAATTCTCAATTCTTTATGCATAATTTTAAATTTAGTGTAGTAAGGAAAATTTCCAGTAATTCATAAGCATTTATTTTGATATATTTGTAATTTTTTATAATTAGTTTTGCACATACAATATAACTAAATATTGCGCTATCATAAGTTAAGAACGTTCGTAGAAAGCCTTATTTTATATGCTTAATTTAGAATTCCGTTTAAAATATGGATATGTAGTACACAGAGCTCTGTTGGCTTTATTAATAGCCAGACTTTTATCCATGTTAAGTCCTAAGTTCTTGATCTGATTTGACCAAGGTACAGGCCTGTTGTTTAAACTAATAGACTTATAGTAGCTAGACTAATAAAATATTTTATTGCGGTAAACATTGAAACTGAAAATCGAACATTTATCCTCAAAGAAATATACGTCACTGCGAGAGAAAAAAAAAAAAAAAGCGAATTTTTTTTTTTGTAATGTGGTTTGATTACTGAGTGAAGGATATAATTACGATCAGTATTGTATTATTTTGAAATTATAACTTACGAAGAGATACTGGACAGCAGCTACGATAAGTACAACTATACCGATCCCCAGGCCGATGGTTACCAGTGGATTGTAAACACTTCTCATTTCGTTGGCATACCTGAAAATATTTTATTGAATTATGATGTTCTGTCGTCATTAAAAACAAAATAAATAAAGTTCAATAGAATACCTAATCAATCTTTGGTGATCTTGTAGAATAATCTTTAATTCTTCGTACATCTGCGAATCATTTTTTCCACCATGTTTTCTATATCGGCTAAGAGAATCAATCTTTAGCGTGGACGCATGATAGCCCAGGACTTTATACTGAGCATAAAGACTCATCAAGACTTGACATACCAAACTGTCGTAGACTGCTAATACCATCCCACCCCACGCTACCAAGACTGCTTCGTATACCAAAATGATTTCGTAATACGGGGACTCGTTTATAGGCAGAGGGTACCAACCAGCTAGAATCTTCTTCTTCCCCGTCGTAACATCAAAAACGTTACCATTATGGTATAGAATGTAGTCTACCGAAACCCCAGGAAATAATATGTTTACAATAATGACACTAGAATCCAAAAGGAACGCAGCCAAACAAAACAAATTAGTTTGTCTAGTGATTTTCTTATAAATCTCTGTAGCTCCTTCTATATTTTCTTTTGGTACGTTTATGAAATCTTTTCTTAGTAAACTCAATAGTCTGCATTGACTGTCCATGCGCAGCCAAAAAACTAGAATTTTCCAACATATATGCAATGTAGGCAGTGAATGCAAATTCAAAATTGTTGCCTTTTGTAGATCGGTTTTGATGATGAAGTAACATATGTACTGGCAGATGACGTATGGGACTGCAAGAAGGAGCGTTATAAACACTTTCACTTTTATAAATAAATTTCTATTTCCAGTTGTCCTGTAGTCATTGATGACCTTCCATAGCCCGAAGAACTTGAGATATCCAATATTCAGACCATCGATGACATCTGAGTCCTTTATGGCAGGTTCGTTGCTCATGGTACGCTGGCTGTCCAAGCTCGACTGATGGTTGGACTACCGGAGGTTATTATTGGCTAAACAGTATTAGTAGCTTATTCATATTCCAATTACCGAACGTAAATGAAGATTGAATTACTTAGAGCCAATTGCATTAGTTTCATAAATTGAGTAGTAACTGGTAACCTTTTTATCTGAAGACTATTCACGGTATATCTAATGATGGATAATAACTTCTGTCATAGAATTATTTTGAAATAAAAATAGTTCAAATTCTATTTATTTTTCATCTCTCTTGAAAAAAAAAATCTACTTTTGCTCATAATCGCAATAAGTCCATTATAATTGAATCGGTCATTTCAAAATCCAAGTAAGTCACACAATTAGAATTTTACTGAAAATGATAAAAACTGTGTCATTCACAAGCGATCAAATTTTAAAGGACTTTAGTGGGTTGAATATACAAATATTGAAATATCGAAATTTTTTTGTAATTTATGAATAATAAAAAATTAAAATTGAAATGTGAAAAACTGTTCTTGACTTGTGCTGTTTTAAGGAGATCACTGACGATCACTCCAATCCAATGACGCCACACCTAATGGAACATGGAACAACGGTGAGTTTGAAATCCTATGTGGAGTGGCTGGAGCAGAGGGGAGCAGCTGGAATTCCATCGACCCTAAATTTCATCGCCTTATATCAAAATTTCTCCAACCGTGAATGCGGAAAACGGATGGAGTGGAACAAAGAACTGCACAGCTTTTTACTCAGTTCTCAGGCTGTGTTATACTAATAATTATACAAATTGTTTGTCAGTATAGTAAATATTATTCTGTTAAAATTTACAATATTGATTGTATAAAATATTCTTAAAAAATATTACTATGATTAACTTATAATTTTGTTTATTTTTTTTTCTAATAATAATGTTATAAAATATTTATAAATGTTAATTATAAGTTAATAAACATTTTTATTGGATTTATAATTTCAAATATGCATAATTTCCCACTATGTTTTATATTTTTTGAAGCGGGGGTGAAGATTAAATTATTTAATATTTTTGCTATTGTAAAGCCACCATTTATAGCCCCATTAATAAATGTTTACATGAGCATAAATCACTACCTGTTGGTAACAAATGGAACAATGGAATGGAGTGGTAGTCAGTGGGGCTCTTGAAATCTTCTTAACTCCAAGTACTCCAGCTGTTCCAAATCAGTGTTCCATGTTCCAGATATACTATTATTATTTCATTTTTTGAAATCATTATATTCTATATAATTATATTCTCCATTACTCTCATCTGAATTATCTTCAACATTTGCAGTTGGTCAGCTTAAAATAAAACTAAAATAAAATAAAACGGAATATGCTATTCCAGAATGCTATCCTGATCTCGCTTTAAATCGTCTAATATTTTACGATTAATTGGCACTTTGATGCATAGGTTTTGCCTAATGGAACTGACACAAGGTTTTTTTTTTTTTTTTTTTTTTTTTTTTTTTTTTTTTTTTTTTTTTTTTTTTTTTTTTTTTTTTTAATCAGTGTTAATAAATGTTTAAGGAATCCATAAAGAAATTTCTCGGCTATATTAGTGCCTTTTTTATCGGAATCATAATTAAAACTCGTATCGAAGGAGCAAATGATCTTTTTTATTCTTTTGGAATATTTCTCCCATACTCATATTCTTTTGACTAACATGATTTTTTGTATTAAGTTTTCCACCATTTATTATAGTCCAAAACACCTTCAGTTTTCAGTTTTTTTAAAGTTAATCTCAAAAACCATTGTTAATTACTTCAATTTTTATAAAAAAAAAAGTTTATATAAATTTTGAAATAAAAACTGAATTATTCTTCATTTTATATTTATTAGTAAAACTGAAAAACAACATATTCATAATAATAGGACTTTTATAAATTTTTCAAAATATATCATATCTACTCTTTAACAATACTTTAACAATTTATTTACAGACAAAAGAACAGTCACCTGGCTCTTCCAACACCACTTTAAATTTTATAACGTGAAACAAATGTAATAAAAAAAAAAAAAATACAGAATAATACTTTTTATTATGCATAAAAAATTAATACGATTTAAAATCATATACAATTTATATAACAGCATAAATTAACCCTTATTATATTCTAAATGCAGAATAATTTAGAAAAAATATTGGACAATAGTCCAAAACGTTTTGATTTAGGATTATTTTATTAGATATTTTATTTTTGCGCAAAGTTTATGGAAAGCAATTAATGGTTAATCGTTTTTTACTTTATAGTATATCTTATGCTAGTACCGCTAACATATGCTATTGTACTCTGGGTCTGCGTTTTATGGTTTCCTCAAGAACAAGAAGGGCCGCCACTCTATAGTAGTGGTGTCTAGTAGTGTTTCTCTAGTTATGTGGCTTATTAAATCTTCCAAAATGATTTCTTTGAAAAATATAAATAATTTATGTTTCGAGCTTGAGGGTATTTAAAATTCTAAACGTAATATAAATATTGTTCTGGCATACGAATAATACAATAATTTCACCAGGTAAACTTCGAATAATAACAATATCACATTTTTCAAGAGGTTATGACCAAAAATATTCCGCGTTGAGTAGCCTTGTAAATTTTGTAAAGCGGATTTATCTTTTTTTCAGACCAAATATTATACTTAGGGATATTTTGTTTTCAAAGATCTTAAGACATTGTTCTTCCTGCACAAGAGGCCACGTACCGGATTGTTGAAAACCGCGGAAGGGATGAACTTCAAAAAGTATCATAGTTTAAACTGATCTGTGGAACAGGTAAAAAAAAAGTAGAAAAAGTATCATAGTTTAAAAGTATGAAAAGTATCATAGTTATTTTAAAAGTCGGAAAATTATCATGGTTTAAACTGATGTGTGGAATTAACTCCTGGGTTAATCAAATGCACATTAAAATCAGTAAATCAATAAATAAATAATTCTGTTTAACATTAACTTATCATGAATTTGAATGTTTGAATGATTTTTTTTATTTATTTATATACCCTTTTTGGACGCTGTTTATCATTGTAACACAAATAAGAAAATATCTGATGTGGGAAACACATGACTTCTTTGTACGCCTATTAAATTATAAATCCGTGGCTCAAAAAGTGGTCCTGAATTTGGTTACTAGTTTCCGAAGATTGCAGTAAAAACGACACTCGGCGTCCCGTCATCCATCTATTGACACACACACAAAAACACACAATCTTGTCACTGGAGGCCTCATTCCGTTATTATATGTCGTTTTCCTTCAGTAGGTAACTAGTTTCCAAGATATTTCTTCATGTTCCATGACAACAATAAACCTGTCAATATCATTGGATAAAGCATTAGAAATGGACAGTTTCGACATTTTAAGCGGAAAAACCCACTTAACTAATATCTTATTCTCATGATGAAGACTTGTTGATCTCACAAATGGGAAGGAAAACTAGCATTTTAGACTCAATTTTAACACTTAAAACAAGTAATAAAAATGTTAAATTGGATTGGAAACCAAATTGCGTTTGTAACCTTTATTACCGAAACATATGATTTCTCTTTTAATTTAAATATAATTTTTGATGTAAGCTTATTATGACCATCAAGTAAAGTACCCTTTTCCGCTCACGAATTTTAACCAAAATCTAGTAAATACGTTTATATCGATATAAAAGTCCTATTTACCAAATTTGAGATGTTTTACATTATATTTTAATATATTTTTTGACGAAAGTCTATTATGATCTTCAAGTAAAGTATCACTTCCGGTTTTTAAATTTAGACCAAAATCTAGTATGTTATTTAAATCACTATATAAGTTATAAATACTAAATTGGAGAAGTTTCTCGTGGTATTTTAATATAATTTTTGATGGAAATCAATTATGGCCTTCAAGTAAAGTACCACTTCCGGTGATCAAGAATTGACCAAAAAGGGAGGTTCACAACTAGATTTAACGACAATCCTAAATACAACATTTCAACTTTCTACGACTAACTGTTTTTGAGTTACGCGAGATGCGAACGTATGTACAGACGCCACAACGAAACTAGTCAAAATGGATTCAGGGTTGGTCAAAATGGACATTTCCGTCGAAATCTGAAAACCGAAAATTTTCGCGATTACAATACTTCCTTTACTTCGTACAAGGAAGTAATAATAAAAAAATTATGTTTATTTGTATATAAATATATAATGAGGTAGGCCTTATCAATCATTAAAATATTTATTAATAAACATATGACAGCAGAAATAGTTACAAACCATAGCGTGTACTGCCTTATGCACAAAACTACGTTTCAACATAATCACGGTTTATGTGCACACATTTGTGCCATAGGGTAACCCAGCCTTCAACACTATTTTGATAAAATTCAGGATTTTGCTACTTGAGCTATGATTTTAAAACAGTTTTAACATCTTGTTTTGGATAAGAATATTAAAAAAATTACTTTTAATAAGCGAAACTATTATTAACAACGCTTAGTAATATTTTGTTAACTCCACTCTCATATTTAAAAAAATATGACTCTATCAAAACATATGACCACTATCGATACATCAACAATCAAAATCATTGATCTCAAATCACATAGGCTGTTATTCATAGATCAAAAGAAGTAAAAGTCAGAAATTGCTAAATCAAGGCTGTGGGAGGGGAGAGGGGAGGCAGAACCGGCGCATGAAGTGGATCACGCACTCGGGTGACATAATTAGAAAGGCGTCCAAAATATATCAAAAATAAGATGGTAAATTCTTATATTAAAAATTGCTTCAAGAAGTTGCTGCTGTGAGGTGCTTATTTTGAAGGATGATTTTATAGACCCAAGTGACCAATTGGACCCAGATGGTGAGAATGAAAATGAAAAAAATAATAGTAACAGACACATGCCCTCGAGTCCAGAATTCCTGATCAAGTGCGATGAAATAGTAGACAGTAACTCTCTCGTTATTTACCCCGTATGCCAGAAATGGCCAGGTAGAGAGGTGAAGGGGAAAGTAACGCCCTCGTTAGGAAAGAAGGATAAAATTAGGTTAAGAACTAATTACGTTTGAAATGAATATATATATATATATATATATATATATATATATATATATATATATATATATATATATTTCAATTAGAAATCAATTCGCGGTAGAAATCAAGAATAGGTTTGAAGCCTTGGAATCTTTAGATGAGGATCGCGAAGATGTAGACAAGATATGGATCGGAATTAGGGATAATATTAAAGAGGTAAGTAATCTGTGTCTTGGAAAAAGGGACAATAAAAAGAATAAACCGTGGTTCGATAATGATTGTCTAAACTTGTGCGAAAAAAGAAGAGCCGCGAAACTAAAAGCTTTGAATAATCCAAGCGATAACAATGTTGCTAATTTCCGGGCCGTGATGAATGAAACGTCCAAATTCCTCAAAAATAAAAAACGAGAATATCTTAAAAACAAAATAATAGAGATAGAAACTAATAGAATTGAAAACAACGTAAGAGACATGTACAAGGGTATAAACAGATCGCGTAAACAGTTTGAACCAGCAATGAATGGAATTAGAGATGAAAATAACAATATCTTGGCCGATCCGGGGGACATTGTGAATACATTTAAAAAACACTTTGAAAGTATTTTGAATACGGGAAATAATAATCAATCTCCTCCTTCTGAATATCAGAGTGCTGAACCGTTAATTGAAGAACCGAGTAAGGAGGAAATCGAAATAGCCATCGGAAAATTAAAATCTCATAAAGCAGCGGGAATCGACAACATTTCCAGTGAAATAATAAAAGCGTGCGGTGAAGCTGGAGTTTCTAAAATACATTTTTTGGTTAAAAAGATCTGGGAAAATGAAAAAATGCCCGAAGAATGGAAAGAATCTATACTTATTCCGATTCACAAAAAAGGTCCGAGGACGGAGTGTAATAACTATCGCGGAATATCACTCCTCCCGGTATGTTATAAAATATTCTCGTTGATCCTAACTAGTCGAATCACGGAATATGCCGAGGAAATTATCGGAGACTACCAATGTGGTTTTAGACGGAACCGATCAACTATCGATCAAATATTTTCCTTACGGCAAATATTAGAAAAAAAATTAGAATTCAACGGTGTAGTTCATCAGCTTTTTGTGGATTTCAAAAAGGCTTATGATTCCATTGATCGCCGGAGACTGTATAACATTTTGATTGAGCAGGGAATACCGAAGAAGTTAGTAAATCTAGTAGGGATGTGCATGACCGAAACATTCAATAAAGTTAGAATAGGTAATTATTTTTCGGAGAAATTTGAAGTTCGCTCGGGGTTAAAACAAGGCGATTCCCTTTCACCTGTCCTATTTAATTTAGCATTAGAGTATGTCATTAGAAAGGTAATGCTAACCGAAAGGGGTTTAGATCTGGGTGGTAGAATATACGTGCTGGGGTTTGCGGATGATTTGGTATTATTAAGTGAGGACGCGGAAACTATAAAACTGAATACAGCAACGTTGATGACAGCTGGGAAAGAGGCCTCAAAATAAATACGGATAAGACGAAATATATGGTTAGCAATAGAAACAGAGGCGATTTTGAGGATATAGATATAGGAGAAAATAGGTTTGAACACGTTGAGAAATTTAAGTATTTGGGGTCTGTGATTACTAGAAAAAACGAAATTCAAGAGGAAATAAAGGCGCGGTTAAAGGCGGGGAATGCTTGTTATTTTTCGGTGTCAACGTTACTTAGGTCGCGCATTTTGTCCAGAAACTTAAAACTTAGAATATACAAAACTATTATCTTGCCTACAGTTCTGTATGGGTGTGAAACGTGGCCGCTAACCTTGAAGGACGAACAACGCCTTAAGGTATTCGAGAATAAGGTACTGCGTAAAATATTTGGTCCGAAAAAGGATGAGTCAACTGGAGAGTTTAGGAGATTACACAACGCGGAATTGCGGAGCATGCACCCTGTTAATATAATCGAAGTGATATCATCGCGACGGTTGAAATGGGCTTGCAAAGTTGTTGGGCTCAGTAACGAACGAATTCCTAAAAAGTTAATAAACGCTGAGCTGACTGGTAAACGTCCGAGGGGTAGACCGAAACGTAGGTGGGAGGATAGTATTAAGAGTGATCTAATGAATTTGGGTTTGGAAGGTAGTCGGTGGACCGAGATTTGTAGACAGCGATTAGTGGTATCGGCATCGAACCTCCGGGTTCGCTAAGCCTTTTATTATTATTATATATATATATATATATATATATATATATATATATATATATATATATATATATAATAACTACTATTTTTTTGTTTTACAGGAAGGTATTCTAATTGGATATTAATCCATTCCGATTTGATGTTAACTTACTAACTTACTCTTACTCTATTTTGAGGTGTTATCGAGGTGCGCATAACCAAACATACCGAAATGTTTACTGAAATTTACCCAAACTTTTTATGTTATCAATAAAACAATCTTGCACACCGAATTTCTGTTCATTTGATCCAAAGGATCGCTGGAAATGCCAAAATCTTGTGCAAAACAAATGTGTATATATATATATATATATATATATATATATCAGACATCCCCGAAACTTCCATAATGGTAATCAAGGGGTTACGAAACGGATATAAAGTTAACCCCACCATCCTCAGATAACCTTCGATAGAGTGCAATAGTCGATTATTTTCGGGGGAAAAAACGAGTAAAAAATAATAACTTGTAGTTTTTTAAAACAACCGATAGAGTGCAGTAAATAACTTGTAGTTTTTTAAAACAACCGATAGAGTGCACTAAATAACTTGTAGTTTTTTAAAACAACCGATAGAGTGCAGTAAATAACTTGTAGTTTTTTAAAACAACCGATAGAGTGCAGTAAAGGGATGGTTCCAAAGTATCCCAACAGATAGCGTTAGCATGCTGTGGTTTCAATGAAAATTACATTAAAAAACGGATTTTTTTTCGGTTATTTAGTGGCTTATCATGTAAAATCATTTATATTTAATTTTTTTTTTGTTATTGAATAAGATTTATTAAATTAGGGATTTAAATTTTATTACAAGGGATATTCAATTTATCTTAAGAAAATTAGGTTAAAATTTATATTTAGCAGTATTATAAATTTTATTAATATAAAATGATGTTAATAAATTTACGAAATATAACTTATTATATTTGTTTATTACAAAATTTGGAAATGACCTAATAATAGCGATTTGTACTATGTTTATAATAATTTAATTATAGTAAGTAATGCATATTTTTAGATTTGAATATCAGTTATGTTTTATGAATCAGGAATAAAAAAATGCTCAATAGTATGTACATGATTTATTTACAATTAATCCACGATTTATGCATTATTTTCATTTATTTATAGGCTTTTTTTTTAATCAATTATTAAAATTGTTATTTAATTTAATTTTCAAACAGTGAATGATGAAACTTATTAATACAATTTATATTGTTGTTATCCGTTGTACATTTTCTTTACTGTAATTTAAATTTATACATAATATATATATTTTTTAAAAAAAGGACAATATTTATTTAAATTAGATTCTTATAAAATTTGTTCAAAAATTCATTTATTTAAAAAATGAAAAGTTTTATTTACATCATTTTGGAAATCCAATTTGCCCTTAGTTTTAAGCTCTGTGCGAAATTGATTGAAGGGTCTGACGTAACGAGGAACATGAGGGTAGACTCCACAATTTCACATCACGGTTATTGACTAAAATAATATCGGCTATTTCGCGATATGTCAATTGTTATACAAAGATGCTTCCATTAGAACTTGTATGAACGAACAGTAGTGATGGGCTAAGGAAAATAAGCTAACAGATTTGAAAATAAGTAAACAGAACAATAAAAAGGACAACGGAATCTGTCCATCCGTTCGCAAGTCAGACTTGGCACAGATCAATGACTGAAATACGTTATATGGACTTTAAGGAAAGTGAAATGGCTATATAAGATTGTAATGGAATCTTAATAATGAATTCATAAATCCTATTGTTTCGGGGAAAAAGAAAGTTCTTTTAAAATCAAATAGATTTAAAAAAAAAAATTATTTTTACGTAAAATTAACATTTTATTAAGTTCACTAAGATATTCTAAAAATTCAAAACAAAAATAATTATTAGCTCAGCAAACTTAATGAAACAGATGTACCTCTACTAAAGTGTTTCAGTCTTCATAATATATATATATATATTTTTAACGTCTTTCTTGGCTTACAGCTACCAATCACCTTGTCGAATAGCGATGCGAAATTCAGGATGGAATCTATATCGGTGTAGAGACGCGGAAAAATGGTTGAAAGGCGGAAAAAAACTATTTTTTCAAGATATTGGAAAAACAAAAAAATTTTCACTATTAATAAATAGATTAGTTACCCGAAATATTTTACCATTTTAATCGCAAATGCTTCAATTTTTACATTTTTAACAAGCCTCTAAATCTAACCATTGAATAATGTTAGATTTTTATGAAAATAATTTTCGACATTATGATTATTATTGCCACTCACATTTTTTTTCGTGGTGCTGTTTTCCTTTGTAATCAACAACTATATCAGACAATATAATGAGAAGAAAAGATAATTTTTTGTCTTTTTTAAGCTAATAATAAAATTCGGAAAAAGTTCCATATTAAACACAATTAAAAAATATTCGTTAGTATACTTCTTCCGAACACAGCCGACCACAGATCTAAAATCTATTTTTATATTAGAACAAAACTCCTGGTAAATTATTAGAAAAGATTCAGCTGCGTCTGTTGGCACAATTTGATTTTGAATAATAAATTACTATTGTAATTTCTTTATTGCTTCCTCAATACCGAAGCTGTCAGATCCATATGACGGACATAATATCCATTAGTGTTAAACTGATTTAAATGATTTTTTGGGGGGGATTGTGTATGTTGATACCCAGATGGTCCCATATCAATTTTATCAAATTCCATCTACTTTCGTTTACGCTCCCGCAAACGTAATTTTCTTGATACACCATTATTTCAAAAATGGTTTGTTTTGAAAAAGTTGGAGAAGGGCTGGAGATTAGTGTAATAATGGTCCAGTATAAATTTTGTTAAATTCTATCTCCTACTTTCGCTTCCGCATACTCGTATTCCTTTACATATAGACGATAGATATTTCAGAAACAGCTTGTTCCATTTGGCCCAAAGTTGGAGAAAAGTTGAGGACTTGTGTGCAAAAATGATACAGTTCAATTTCATCAAATTCCTTTGTTTGTGTGTGTGTGTGTGTGTGTCTATTATTTAATATATAAATTAGTAAATTTTCGCATTCTATTAAAATTCATCATTTTGGCCTCAAGAAGTAATTAGTTGTAGAAAAAACAAAGCAAAAACAAATTGTTTAGCATTCATTTATTTTGAGTTAAAATCTCGAAATATTATCATATTCATATATTCTGAATACGATGGAGTTTCTGGTATTTGACTCACAATAAACTTTCATTCCTCCATCTGTCCGCAAAATCACAACATAGCTTTTATTTAAGTAGTTTATAAAGGTGAGAAAACATTTTAGTTTTTCTCTGCGGAATAGACATCTCAAAATTTCGCCCACTACATCAGTGGTAAAATTTTTGAAAGTGTACATGTTAATGAAAATTTTATCGTGATTATGATGGTACCAAATTATTTTTCTGTGGCTCATAGATCGGGCTTGACAGGGTTTTTCCGAAAGTTACGTCGCACAGTGTTAAAAGGCGGAAAACCCTATGTTTCATGGTATTTGAAAAATCATTTTTTTCAAGCATTGATAAATGATTTTACCAATGTAATCGGAATTTTTTCAATTGTAATGAGGCTCCGAATCCAATCATGGAATAATGTTTGATTTTTAGAAACATTTTTTCGAAATTACAATTATTATAGCTACGCATATATTTTTTTCGTGGTGCGATTTTCCGTTGTAATCAACAACAGCTATACCAGACAATAATAGCATAATAATCTTGTTATTAGCTATTAGACATGTTATACCATGGGATGTCCACATCAGATTTTTTTTTTTTTGTCATATAGATCTGTATTTAATGAACGAGAACGGCATATATGCAGTTGTAAATATAATTTACCAGTTTTATGATAGTAAAATTGTGAGACGGAATGTAGAAATTTATTTTTTGAGCTTTTAAGGATTTTTATTTTTTTTTCTGAGAAAAATTTGAGGAGGCAAAGTTGAAATTTACAATCTAACTACAAATTTCAAATTTCCAGACTACTTCAAAACATTCCACCCCTTTCTGGTTCCCATTTGATTGGTCTACGTCTGCTACTTGTACTCACTTTCAGAACGGTCAAACAAAAAAAATCTTTAGAATCAAAATTGTAGGTAATTTACTCTTTTTTTAATTTAATGTAAAATGAATATTAGAGAATATTCAAATTAATGGTTTCAATAAATGAGTAAAAAGAAAATAACACATTTTTTTTTTGATATTTCCAGAACAAATTTGAGATAAAAAAGCTGAAATTCGTAATCATCACCACAATAAACATAAATGAGCAAATTTTCACTACTTCTCATAACTTTCCTTCGAGATTTCTTTCTGAACACGTTGAGAAAAAATATCTTTATATTTACGAATTGAAAAAAAAATATCAACAAAGTTCGCAGATTTACGTAGAATTTCGCATTTTATTATTTCCTAATGTAAATAGAAATACAAAATTTGCAAGCAGCAATAGCAACAGCGATTCGGGCTTGTCGAAAAGTTTAGTAAAAATTTCGGCATGTTTAAATATTTTTTCGCGGTTTTTAAGGTTTTGCGCACCTCTACAACTCCTCCAAATTGAGTTAGAGCGTTGAAAATTTATAAGCACATTAAGTTGGTGTTTGAGAAATGGCTTTTGTAGATTTCAACATTTTTTTCCTCCTTCACTATTTTGATATTTTCAATTTTGTATTTTAGTTACTATTAAAGATAATTTAAAATACGAGCACAGAGAAGGAGGTCTGCTGTTTATGGTTTTTTTTTTTTATATTGTAACGTTTCAACAATATTTCTATAAACCTTGTAGCAAATATAAGCTCTCCGATTATTTTTTTCTAGTGGAGAGTGTAAAGTAAATATAAATTTGAACTGCGAATTGTGAAAAGGGCTCATCTCCGAAAATTAAAAAAAAATTCAAGAAACACAAAAACCTGGATTTCTGTTGAACCATTCTGATATTGGAACTACCTGCATAGATTTTATTTTCTTCGTGTATTCCATCACTATGACAACCAGATAGCCGTTCTCGTTCATTAAATGCAGGTATGTGTGATTAAAAAAAAAATAAAAACAACCGGAAAAGTCCATTTTGAATAAAAACCAGGATGATTCATTTTAAAAATTCACAATCTATACAAATAAAAAATCAGCCAGCGCATGTTTGTGATCGCAAAACTCGAAAAGTAGTAAGTCGATTTTGATGCGGTTTCCACTATCATTTAGACAATTTCTTCCAGAAGGTATATATGCAGTAAATTTTTCGTAATTTAAAAAAAATTAACTAGAGTGAAATCATTGTGCGAAAGCGTAATTTGTAAATAAAATCGGAGATTAAGGAAAAACAAGTTTAAAAATGTGTAGCTATATTGCCATTTTGACCAATTTATTATCATTTTGTTCCTGTTCCTAGAAAACGTCAAAATGAAATGAGAAGAATTCTGAACAATGCAATCGATTACCGAAAAAAATTCACCACTTTGGCCTTGAAATATTTACATCCAAAATTTTTGTTGATAACCGGGTTTTTTCGTGAAAGTTCTGTTATCCCCCTAATAGTTCTAATAATTGAAGCATAGAAATGCAAAAGAGAATAAAGTGCCTTTAGAAAATGTTTTAAGAATTCAAGTTTCAACTTTAAAAATATTAAAGAAATATGACTTAATTAAATATACCACATTTTTTTTTATAACCTATGGTTGTATAATTAATAAAATCACATTTATAATAGTACTAGCTTTACAATTAAAAAATGATTTTTTGTTAAACATGTTTTTTTTTTCCTTTTCTTTCATTCCACATAGCGAAGAAAGTCAGAATATTCATGTGTTTCCTCGGTGAATGTTCACTAATTATGAAATTAATAACTTTTATTTACTTTCCCATACATTTCATATAGCAATAAGTATGATGAAATGTGTAATATATAATTAACTTGTTAAAAATAAAATAAAAATAAAAGTTAAACTAAAAAACTTCTCTTTTTTTTTAAAAGTTGTTTGTAAAAGTTTTGTAGAAACTTTACAATATGATAATGATTGATGATGAGGGATTATTACTCACATTACTCACTGTTACTCACATTATCTTTTAAATGTGAAACATTAAAAAAAACTTAAAATTTGAGTGAGTATTTAACTATTCTTTTTACTAGCAACGCCGTGCGGGTACAGCTAGTTTATATATAAGATTTATATTTCGTTGTTCATGTTTGAACATAATTTCTAATCTTCTATTTCTTGTAAACATATACTTTAATTAATATCATTATATTGATGAGTGTTGAAGCTAAGTGTGTGTAAAACTGCTTTGTTCCTGATAATTAGTGCTGCCGATCGTGATACAACAGTCAAATTTGGTCAATTTGAACGTTTGTAATTCTAAATCGTGAATAATTCTGTCAGTCCCTCAGTTTTTCTATATTAAAAAATCGTCTGCACTTCGATTTTTGTTTGGATTTCAAATTTGATATAAGTGAAGTCTAATGCCTACATATGTTATTCTCGTAAGAAAACTGTTTTAAAAAGGCCAAATCTCGTCATATCCCACTGAAACTGAGAAACTGGTTTTGTATGAGGAATTTTTGCAAATCGACGATGACTTGGCGGTCATCAGACGCTGACATTTTGACGGACATCGTCAACACACTGGTTGCTGCCCTGCTGTCTTCACTTGAAGAAGAAAACCCTCATATTGATTAGAAATCGATGACTCCAATCATCGAAATCACAAGGAATTATTTCGAAGGGCGACAAAACTTGATGAATATTATTTGAAGGGAAAAAAAAAATACATACAAAAATACCAAGTTTTTTCAAAAAACTTTGAATGTTTTTAATACACGATGTAATTGTACATACTTGTATTTATTTAATTATGCACATTTACTTAAAATGCCTACTAATTTTTTAAAAAAAACTTGAATTAATACTGAAGTTTTGTTTTTCTGAATTGTTTTGTGTATGACACGATTTCGGGTAATTGTTGCCTCAGCAGGTAATTTTCGGGTATCGGACAAAATGGCTTAACTATGGTACATTATCTGTGGTGCGTCGTTGAGACATTGATGATTTAGGCGGGCGTGATTGTAAAAATGGATATACCAAATTAAATTGAGGTAATAAAAAATTATAAAAAATTGAAAAAAAAGTATATATATATTTTTCTGAAACTAGGCACAAATCTTATTGAACATTTTGATGCATGTTTTATATGTTTATGACACCTTGCATAAAGTTCAAAATTCTCGAAAGTGCAAGTGAACCATTAGTTTTTAATAATTTATACCATGGGGTTTCGAATATTTATATGTTTTTCGGCTCTCTTCAATAACCACGTTTTCTCATAAAAATTAGTTTGAAAAAGAACAGACGGTATGTTTCTACTAATTTTAAATTACAACTCAAGAAAAATAAAATCTGAATTTTGAAATTTAAACAATTTCGTTTTCCTTTTTAGCTTCTATTCAGTCAAATTAATTATCCTTAATTATTCATATAATCAAATTACCCTTATTTCTATATCGTTCAAATATCATTAAAACTAAGGTGTGAAATTTGGCAAAAATTGAAAGTGCCAAAAACATGGAATTTTCGGAAGTGTTCAATCAGTTATACGAGTATATTTAAAGACTATTAATTGATAAATGTATCCTTCCGTAGATGTATTGATGCATTTGTTCTAAACATTGTATACAATTTTTGAAAAAACATTGAAGGGTTTTGAAATGCATTAAATAAATTTTGAAATAATTCGTCGTATTTATTTTCTTTGTTATTTAAATAAATATTTTTAATAATATACCCATATTTTGCTAATGATATACAGTTATTCATAAATAGTACATGATATTTTATATTTTAATAAATAAAAAAAAATAAATATTGATTTGTTAACTCGAAATGACATCCAAATAATGAGATTGTATTCTAAAAAGTAATTAACCAAAAACGGAGATGTTTTTAAGTTTATGGACGGGCAATTATTTGGGTAATAATTTTAAGCACTGCTAATAATATCAGTCTTTGTTATTATTACAACAATGTAAACGAATTTTTACCCATGAAAAGAATATCATGACCCACACGAAAGCCCGTTTACAATGGATTTAATTAAGCCAAATTATATGGAAGTTTATCTACTTTATGATGGTGTAATTGAAACTTAATTACCTTGAATAGTTTTTGAGTGATCGCTTCTTATTCAACAAAAAACGTGACACTTAAAAAAACAAACAAAAATGTTGAATTCCCGGTTTTTCTGTGTGGAATTGGACCGCATGTGCACTATTTAATTACTCTGGATGTGCGAAATCGGCACTTAATTTTTTTCTGTTTTTTTTTTTTTTCCAGGAACACTCTGTATATAATTTTCAGTTTCTTCCTTATTTTATTATTATTTTTTTTTTAATTTTAACATTTTTCCTTTAACCTAAGTAATAATTTTTGAGCTAGCTTCCGGACTAATACAAATTGAACTACAGGAAATCTGTGGTCTCATAGTATTTTGAATAATTTATTCTTGTAATAAACTTGTGCATAAAATATTTCCTTATCTATCTAATTGTATTCGTAAACAAACAATTCTGAATATGACCTAGAAAATTGAAACCGGAATAAAAATTGACTTATTTGAAAATAGTTCTATAAGGATTTGTTTGATTCATTGAAATGGCTAAAATTTATAAATTTTAATTTATATTATAAAGTTTCTACTAACTTTCGGAAGTTTAACATCATTAAATGAATTTTTTTTTTTGTGAACAAACACAACTTCTCTTAGTATATCTTTATTTTTATAATATTAACATTTTTTTTCCCAAAACAAACTAACGTTTCAAAACATTCTTCTATCCTCTAGGTTTTCTTTCTTTCTTTCTTAATTTTTCTGGTTTTTTTATTACATAATAGTTGGCAGTAATTCCTTGAAGTCTTTCTATTATGTCCAATATTATTTTTTTTTTTAAACTTATTAACAATAGGGAGTGTCTGCTATGACTGACATCGATATCATGTCATAATAGACAATCCCTATTGTAATCATGTTTTAAAAATTTTAATATTGGACATAATAGATGAAATAAATTACTTATGAAAAAACAGACTTTAGGAAATTACTGTCAACTATTATATATTATAAAAAAACAGTAAAATTAAGAAAGACAGAAAGAAAACCCAGAGGATGAAAGAATATTTCGAAACGTTGGTTTGTTTTGGTAAAAAATGTTAATAATATAAATACATATTAAGGGAAGTATTTTTTGTTAACAAAAAACAATTTAATAAATTTTATATGATAAAATTTCTCTGCAAATGATTTTTTTCTGAGACTAATAAGACAAGTGAATTTAATTTTCATTCTATTCCTGCGATCAGTGTCTTCTTTTAATTGACCAATGAATATGTGCCTGAGTGTATTAATTGAAAGCCGATTAATTACACCCTTAGTAATTAATTATTTATATTGTCATTAGTCCGGTAATTGGAACATTAATAAGTCCCTGGAGTGAGATTATATAAGATAATTTTGATTCCGAAGGACGTTCAGTCCTGCTTTGGAAGAAAGCGAGCCATGAGCGAACAAGCGATCGAGGACTCAGATGTTCTGGATGGCCTAAGCGTGAGGTACCTCAAGTTCTTCGGGTTATGGACGGTGATAAACGATTTCAGGTCAACAGGGAAGAGAAATAAAATAATTAAAGTAAAAGTATTTATAACATTCGCTTTTGCTCTTCCCTATATATTCTGTCAGTATCTGAGCTATTTCGTTATAAACGTCGATTTGCAGAAGGCGATATTTTTAAATTTGCATTTGTTTCCCGGGACGCAAATGTGCTGTAAAATCGTCGTGTTTTGGTTCCGCATTAATAGTCAGTGCAAGCTATTTAATTTGATAAAAAAGGATTTTCTGTCTGTTCCTAAGGAGATGCGAAGGGAAACGGAAGAAATTTTTAAGAAAATCTCTAGAAAAACAAATATGCTTTGTATGGCCGCTTTCGTTGTCAATGCCAGTATTGTAATCCTGTCCATCGTAAACCCGGGGATATCAGTAGACTATATCTTATACCATACGGGCGACATGGCAGCAGTTACGACAGGGAAGAAGAAGATCTTGGGCGGATGGTATCCTGTGCCGATGGCCGAGTCACCATATTACGAAATTATCTTTATTTACGAAGCAATAGCCGGCACATGGGCTGGTATACTTCTGGCCGTGTATGTCTGTCTGTTTTATCAAGTATTGATGTGTCTTTCTGCTCAGTTTACTATCTTAGACCTTAAAGCATCTTCTTTAAAGATTAAACCTGATAATTGTGGAAAGAACAGAAATTACCGGGATAACAGTTCAATGTTTGAAGAATTATATGAAATTTTGCAAGAACATCAGAAACTCATAAGGTATCATACATCAGTTATAATTATAATAAATTATTACATAATAAACAAATCTAATCGTTTTATGGTTTCAGTTATGCCAAAGAACTAAGAAGTGTCTACAATCCATTAGTAACTTTGATATTAGGAATCGGAATATTTGTGTTAATCATAGCGATTTTTCAGTTTCTGTTTGTAAGAAAAGAATTTTCAAATTTCAATGTGTAACTTAAGAAATCGAAAAAAAAAAAAAATTAAATCGATGTGATTTTGATTGTAGGGAGGAAAGGGGAATCCTATGTTCATATTTAAATCCATGCAATTTTTGGCTTACCAATGCATTGAAGTATCCATGTTTTGCTTCGGTTCAACATCTATCGAGACGGCGGTAAGTTAAAATATAATTATAAGTTATTATTAATATATTTACTTTGCGTTCACTTATCTATATATGAAATATACAGTAATGCATTGCGATCGTTATAAATTCCGAATTGGCGTTTTTAACGAAAATACGAGTTTTAAGATGTTTATCTGAACAGCCTAGCTCAAAAATGAAAATATGTACGTAACTGAAATTACGCTTTTACAATACAAGTTGTTTGCTGTATCTTCACTAATAATGGTCCGATTATTTTCTTTCTATTTTTTGTGGAAAATTGAATTAGTTATTAAATGATTATATGGAATGTTGAGGGGAATGTATAGTTTTCGATTTATTTGTGAAACTAAAGATAACTAAACGGGTTTCCATAGGAACATGCACGGAATACAATACTTAGTACCTACCTGTCTTTGCTAATAATGACCCGATTTTGTTCCATATTTAGGAAATTTTATTGACATTCAAAGGAAAACTGCATACTTTACTTAAAATATGTACTTTTTGAGTCATGTGCAATAAAGTTTTCTTTTACTCGTAATTTATTTTTCCAGCTTTTTCTTTGGGATGTACTTTTTGTTTGGGAGGTATATAAATAGATAAAGGGCTTTAATGAGAAGATTTTAGGCACGTTTTAGTCGTTTTTGCACTACCGTCAAACCATACAAAACAAAAAAAAGCCATAAATTTCGTCTATCCGTTCAAGAGATAATCGTGGCACCGACACACACACGCTGACCCAGATTCAGAAACAAAGACAGACAGACGCACACACACACCAACAAATCAAGACAAAATTTAAATACTGCAAACAAATTGACCGGATTATAATACTTTCCTTACCTAGTAGCGGTAGGAAAGTAAATTAAAAAAAAAAAAAAATTGTTAAGTACTAAAAATCTATGTTGAACCTTTTGATCAAGATCTAAATTTTAAATCATCGAAAATTTAAGTAGGCACAGTTATAAAAAATAAATAAATAAACTGAACGATAAATTAATTTAATTCATAAATTTTAAGGATCCTCTGAAAAAAAATAAAAAATTATGATTACTTTTCTAGACGTTTTTTACACGATCATATCTTTTTTAGTTTAATTAAAAAAATTTTTGTTAACTTTTGCTAATTATTTAATTTGCTAATTATAATTATTCAAAAGCTTTTTGTTCATTTTTATCTTCCTTACGCTAATACATAGATAGGTAAGGAAAGCGTAACCGAGTCATATTTTCGATGTGCAGTTTTCATCAAACCTATGCGCTTCAGAACACCCTGAAGTCAAAAAATAAAATCTGCCATTGGTCTGTGTGCGTTAGGATGAGCCTAAATACACGATAATATATTTTTTTTTATATCGTTATACTGAGGGAAAGTTCTGAATTAGGGGAATTTATAGAAACGAAGAGAGAGAGAAATAAATAGAATCAATTTATATCTTTCGAATCCCGCATGGGCTGCAATTTTGCTGCGAAAATTTGCGAAAATCTACATTTATACAATAATTTTTTATATTTTTCACCTTACAACTATCCGAATATAAATATTCACATTGCTATGTATTCGGAAAGCAAAAAGTACTGTTTGATTTCATCAAACCCTTTTTAAGTCGAGCATTGCCTTCGAAGTTGATGAAAAAAGGAAAAAAATCAAATTAGAAAAGGTAGATCAAAGTTATAGGATAAAACTAGTGTATTTTTTAATTCGCTACCGCAAATAACTTTTCAAGAAAACGTCTTTTCTTTGTCACTGTTGTTAATCACTATCGTTACGCAGTTATAATCTCATTTTCAAATAAAGTAATTAATAGGTATATGTTTTTTCACCAATAATAAATAAAACTGGCAACATTGAACGTATTTATTTTGAAATTTAAATTAAAACTTCTCCGTAACGGCAACTGGTTTTCTTCATTGGAACAACGCCACTTATTTTTTTTGTTGTAATATTTACTTAACATTCCATAACTATATGGAACTTAACATTCTATATACAATTAGTATGGAAAGTAATATTTACAAAACTCTAACATGTACAAAACCGTAAAATTTCCACACTTTACAATTTTAATCATTTTGTTTATGTGGCCCAGCGATAGCAACCTTACCCTATCTACAATTTATATGAAATATAATTCCTAGCAACTATCGATATATCGACGTCGTTTTTTGAAAAAGGGGTAAGCGCCATTTATCAAACTTTATAGGAAACACATGAAACGATTTTTCCCCAAATAACAATATATATATATATATATATATATATATATATATATATATATATATATATATATATATATATATATATATATATATATATATATATATATATATATATATATTTTTAAATTTTATTCATTATTGTATAAAGTACGAGTTTATTAACCTGGTAAAACCTTTATAATTAAAATATATTTTAAAGGATTTTAAAACTGGTGAAGGCTAGAGTGAGTTAGTATTTGATACTTACGTCATCAATATTCGATTTTTAAAACATTTCCAATTTTCTTTTCGATATATCGTGAGCAGGAATCGACAGAGGTGGTATTTACGTCCTAAGATCAATTGAAACCTAAATATCGAATTTTTGGCGCTTAAGCCTTTTTCAAAAACGACGTCGATATGTCAGCATATCATAGGACTGTCAGAAATATTTTTTGTATAAATATACAGTTACTACTACAGACTCTCTCTCTTTCATTTCTCAGAGCTCGGACCTGCAGTTCGCCATCTACAGCAGTGACTGGTACAAGGCGGATATAAAGTTCAGGAAGGCAGCGCAGATGATGATGATCAGGGCAAAGAAAGGGGAGACGCTCACCGCCATCAGGATGTACCCGATCAACGTGGAAACGATCATGTCTGTCAGTATTCATAAATTGATTTGTATTTTCAGATTCCAAATCTAACTAATTTCTACGATTATCACCATGTTTACATTTGATACACTATGTGAGTTAATGTAATGGAAAAAAATAAAAAAAAAGAATTTCTTTTTCGTGATAATCGCTTCATCAGTTACTACTTATTTCTGACATTGCCAATTATGGAATTTACTGGCCAAGGAATGTAACTTAAAATAGTACATTTGAATTAGGAAGATTCAATCGTTAGGGAACATTTCACGCTTCTAAATTGTGATCAATCAATTTCTCATTCAAATATCGTTAAATATAGTTTTGTACTTTTAGCATATTCTTGTTGCTTTATGTGCTATTCTTTGCTAACTGTACCCGCTTGGCGTTTCTCGTGAAAAGTATAGAGAGTTAAATACCTTCCCAAATTTCAAGTGTTTTTTTTTAATTGTTTTAGCTTTTAAAAGACAATGTTAGCAACAGAAGACAGAACTATTGTCCTTATCATTTATAATCATCATACTGTAAAGTTTGAATAAAACTCTTACAAACAACTTGAAAAAAAGTAAAGATTTAAGTTTAATTTTTATTTTGATTTCATTTTTAAAACATCAATTATATATTGCACTTTTTATCATACCTATTGCTGTATGAAATGAATGGGAAAGTAAATAAAAGTATTATAGCGAACATAGATTCACCGACGAAACACATTCAATTCAATACCGTTGCTTTGCCGTGATTATGTGACTATGCAGAAAGAAAAAAGATGTTTTTTTTTTGTTTTTTTTTTACAAATAATCATTTTTTTATTATAAAGCTAATACTATTATAAATGTTATTTTATTACTTATACAACCATAGGCTATCTGAAGAAATGTGTTTTTTTTTTTTTTTAATGAAGCCATATTTCATACGACTTTTTAAAGTTGAAACTTGAATCCTGAAAACATTTTCTAAAGGCACTGTAAACTCACTTTAATGCTTCAATCATTACAATTCTTAGAGGTGAGGAAAGGAAAACTATCAGAACTTTCAACGAAACAACCGATTACTAGCAAAAAATTTAACTGTAATTATTCCAAGGCCAAGGGGGTGAACAATTTTTTCGGTAATCGACTGCATTCTTTAGAATTCGTCTCATTTCATTTGGATATTTTATAGGAACAGGATCTAAATGATAATAAATTTTTCAAAACGGCAATAAAGCTTCACGGTTTTACACTTGTTTTTTTATCATAATCTCCGAATTTATTAATATTTGATGTTTTCAACAATAATTTCACTCTTGTTAAAAGGTTTTCGTAGTGAACTTGATTTCACATGTTCGAATTTGTCATAACAACGTTAACTAAATTGCCTTTTTCTAAAAATAGTTTTTCCCAATTTCACCCCTTATGGGGAGCATTTCGAAAAATTTAATGTATATAAACCTTCCTGGAGAAGTTCTCTGAATGATAGTGAAAATATTTAAAGTTTTTGATAAACTATGTTCGCTGTTGCATGTGGAAAAGTCTATAATGAACAATACCGGCCAGAATTAGCAAACATTAGTCGGCTATTTTGCCTGGCTTTCAACAATAAATTGGGATCCGTCGAACATTTCGTGGGCGGTACGCGTCTTGAGCTAAGCAGAATATTAAATTGCAATCGTTGAACTTGGTATTGCTTGATGAAAAAAAAATCGTCATTTACCTGATTGATAGGAGCGAGGCAGCTCAGTGGGTAGTGCATTGTTCTACTAATCTCTAGTTCCTGGATTCAAGACCGGCTGTGATAGATAATTATTAATTCTGTTTTCAGCCCTGTGGGATTGGGAGACCCTCTGGGGCTCATCCAGCCTCTATAAAGTGGGCACCCTTAATTGGGAGAAAAGCGATTGAGTTTGATCTCGGCCGAATAACCTCCTTGCACATCCGTTAGCTTAGAAACAGGACGGTCCTTACCAAGTACTGAACCCAAGACCCCCCTTCACGGGTTGTAGTGTTACAGTTTTTTTTTTTATCATAAAATTAAAAACAAAATCTACCAAAATTTCTGTTTTGTTCTTTTCCTATTATTTATCAAATAGTCATATTTGACTCTTGTTATGGGGTATATTCGTAATTAGGATGGAATTTCCTGTAAGAATTTACAATCAAATGATTTTTGTCCAACAAACCCCATATACTCCCTGCACTGTGCGAAGGCTTGAATCTAATATTTAAAACGAATTGTATCAATAATAAAAGAGTTTTTCAGAATTTAGTTCTCTCTATGTTTGTTTGTTCCTTAAATTTTATTTGTTATTTGCCACCGTAGTGTAAAAAGTATATATTAATTTTAATAGATTAATTCGTATATTTTTGAGATTAAGGTGGCAATATTGTCTTACTATTGTAAAAAGAAAGATAGTCTCTTTCTTTGAATCCTGATTAACGAATAATATTTTAATGAGAAAATTCAATCCCAGCTCAGTATTTATCGTGACGACGTACTCTATTGCTGACGAAGTCTCAGATTACGTTCTCAGGGGAAGGAGTCGGAGTTGAAAAGATAGATCAGGCGATATGGAAACAATTTCGAAGTATAAACTTAATTCAACTTTTTTTAAATCGAACCAAATACTCTAACTTCTATAATTGAAATATATATTTAAAGAAATGAAAAATATATTTTTTATTAATTTGTTGTAAAATAAATTTAATTTTAGGTATATTTCATGAAGTAAATTTTCTTCTTTTTTATATTTTGTTATATTAAAAAGGAATATCATATATTTACCTTATATCCTTATCGACGTTTCGGGGAATTTCCCCATCCTTAGGACAACCCATTCTAAAAATATAAATAATAATTTGTTTTGTTATTTATCTTTTCAGATTCTTCACCTAACCTACTCTGCTTCAGCTCTGGTATCGAGGATGGCTGAATAAAATATATATATTTTGTTTCCTCATTGCTTTTGTAAAAAATATAAATTAGAAGGAATAGAAACGAACAATATATTTATATTTTGCATACGCAAAAACAAATCATGTATTGAGATAGTTGTAAATTAGGTATTTTTTGATATATTTGTTTAACAAAAGTGATTCTGTATGAAGACAGGCGTAATAATGGATTGGAGCATAAGATATATTTTTTATAAGTATTAAAAAAATTATTTTAAATAAAAAACTTATGAAACATGTTCATTTATCGATCAAAATGCATTTCTTATACATTATTTTTTATTAACTCAACCAATACACTCAAACAAAAGTTATAAGTTTCTGAAGTTTCAGTCAATAACAACAACTAACTATTGGATGTTACGCCAATACAGGCGTCATCTGGACAAGAACACGAAAATTAAATAATATAAATAAACAAATATCTTATGAAATGATTTTTCAGTGCTGCATTTAAGTGCAATTTAAATTAAATTTGCAAAGGACAAATTTTGTTTTTGTAAGTGTTCTTCATGGATTCTCAAGCTCGATGAAAATAAATATTTCCTATAACTGTATATTCAAAGAAGGATATAAGTGAAAATTACAGCACACAAAATCAATGTCCTATGTGTCCAGTCTCCCTTGGATTTAATCAAACCCCCTCTAAAATGCTAACAAATGGATTTTTGTGTTTGCAGCTGCGTAGCAAAACTGCTACTTATCACCAAACAAGGCTGACCAATCTTGTCCAATGAAACCTCAGCCCAGTAGTCTGTTGAAAGTAATAATATAAAAAAAGTTATTTAGCCATATTAACAATGTTTTTTTACTTTGTTTTAATCTAAATTATGAACGTATTCCATACCGCCTGCTAGTTGCCTTCAATGAGCCAGCCACAGCTGATATGAGCTAGTAATCTAACCATGGAAACCATATCGAGGCTAATATTTTGCGACTTCTTCGAGTTATATAGTTGTATCTGATTCAATAACCAATACCTATCAGGAGTAATTAAATCTATAATTAGATAACCATCTCATTTTATATATTATAAAGATGATTATATTATTCTAATTTTAATATAAATCGGAGTATCTCTAATTTGTGTGCATAATGTATACCTATTTTATTGAAATTACGCCATAAGATATGGTTATTATTATTTTTATATTAGCTTATTCATTAATTACCCTCCATTTTTTTCCGTTAAATTTCCATTAAATTGTTTCTGATAAAATAAAATTCAAATATAATTAGTCACGTAGATCCTCACACTCTCACATTATTTTATGGTAACAAATGAGTAAGCAAAAATCCTACACCTGATTTTAAAGTAGAATTTAATGTGTTGTATTAGTGGAATATGTTGTTCCTTATATCTCAATATTTCTTTATTATTATATCTTTCATCATTTAACCAACGTTTCGGAGTACTCCCCCCATTCTCAAGATGTTTTTTATTTCTACAAGTATCATACAACAATCAGAATTATTTATATAACAATATTGCACATAAATACCTCTATAATTCTTAACAGACGAAATCAATATGGATAGATCTAGACAATAGGAAGATAGATATATTTATAGTGTGAAATGACTTATGTGCAATATTGTTATATAGATAATTCTGATTGTTGTAGTTGTATGATATTTGTAGATAAAAATAAAAACATCAGAATGTGGGAGTACCCCGAAAGAAAAAGAAAGAAAGGAACGATGTAATATGTAATAATAAAGTATATAGAGATATAAGGAAGACATTATTCCACTAATACAACACTAGAATTCTACTTCTTCCTATTATTAGTATTAAATACTTAGAATTTAATTATTTCTTTTGGATAATGCAAAGCTATCATTAATATTTTTCAATATATTATCTGAGGTCTCTGTTTATTTCTAATCAGCATTCGAGATTTAAAGATCATGCTCTAAATAGTATTAAACATTTTACTGACTTGTATTAACGTGATACTGTATTAAAAAATAAAACATCTTCCGGCCAATTCATGAAAACCTCTCAATGACGGTAACAGGTTAGTTTTTGTTTAAAGGCGTAAAATCCTGAAGTCATCAATGCCTGGTTTGTTTAAAATACACATATTTTGAATATATTTGATCTATATGATAAAAAAAAAAAAATAGATGATAAAAAAAAACAATAATAACAAATAGAAAAAAAAATCAGAGAAAGTGCTATAATTTAGACAAGAGGAGATTTGATTTCAAAAAATGAAATACCAATGTCACTGGATCTTCAATTTTCATTAAGACATTTAGATAAAATTTGGGTCAGTGTGATTATATTTATTGTTGGGACATAGTGAGTGCATTCCTTAAAATATGCCAAACCGTAAAAACGGAGTTACAATGGCATGATGGAGGCGGGAGTTTTCTGATAATATGGGCGTGAGCCCAGTGTGGACTATTCTTAAGCGGGTCAGGGCGACTTCCTCTCTGCGGTTGCTGCGGTATTATGTAGACGATGGTTTTACTACTTTTTTTTAGTTTTTATTTATTTTATTTTTTTGTAGCTTACCATCTTTCTGATATTTCTATTTTATGAGGTCTACTTAGTTGTGATGCCGGGGAGTGTGAGTGCCTCTCGGACTGCTTGATCTAAGACCACGTTGCCTATAATGCCAATATGAATAGAAATCCACATGAAATATACGCTCTAACTCTGGTTCAGGAGAGTTAAGAGATGAGATTGTATTATTTCAAATGGGTCAATGGGAGTGAACGGAGTAAATGGGTTCAAAAGAATGGGATAATGAGTCAGATATTAGATTAATGGTTTCTGAGGCTGTTTTTAGAGCCAAAATTTCGCCAGGAAACTTCTTTAGGAATGAGGATGGGAGTGGGAATAATTGCAAAAGATTTAAATTAGATCGAATATAGTATTGAATGTTGACAAAAGGGAATTTTGACGAGAATAAGCAACAATAAAGTGAAATAACGTGTTAGAAAACTGAGTACCCTATGATCGGTGGATGGGAAGGGTAAAATGGGTAAGTGAAGAGAATATATACCAGGTATATTTTATCAGAATTTTCGGAGAGGAGATTTGTATTAAAGCTACCTGCAATTATAAGGTTATTGTATAGAGGATCATAGGTAAGAAAGGAGGATTCAAATGTTGGATCGAACTCAACTTAAGAAGGGCGGTACACAACAACGTATAGGATAGAAAATAAGATAGAGGATTTTTTTGAAAATAGGTAATCTAGGGGTGGGGTGTCAGGAGGAGGTTTGAATAGTTTTAATTCTGTGGCTATCAGGAACGAACAAGCCGACTCCTCCACTGTTTCGGTCAGTTCGATCATGGCGGATGTAATTAGGGATAGTTACGGAAGAAGGAACCAGGTTTCAGATACGGCAATGGTGTGATGAAAGTTATGGAGAAAATATTGGAGGAATTCATCAAAATGGTAATTTATATTAACGTAATGGGAATAATTACATTTTGGAATATCTAAATGAAAGGCTGAATTTCGTAGGATAATAGAAAAAAATTCTGTATAACAATTTTAATAAAATTTATCACACTTACAATAAATGAACAAATAATTAGAAGTTTTACAAGCAAATTAAATTTTCTCAGATTAAAAAAAAATCTTCTATTGATGTAAAGAGAGAAAGAAGCAAGTGGTCTATTACATCATTCTTGACATCAATGCCGAAACTGTGTAAGTGAACTGAAATATCTAGAAAAATAAATATACTCATAATTATATATAATAATATAATGTTGTTATATTATATTTATATTATAAATTATATTTATATCATTTTATAAACTTCAGGCATTAAGAATGTCATATTAATTATAATAATATGCAAGAGCAAAAGCTTAAAATTATACATAAATAATTGTTAAGCCATTAACGGAAAAATCCAAAAAAAAACCAAGAATCTAAAAAATAGAAAAAATAAATCAAAAAATCATCTGTCGATATTTCGCCAATTCAGGCATCACCAAGACAGTTGGAGAGAAATAAATAAAATGTTATGAAAAAAAAAACCTAATAAAGAACAAAATGCATTCAAAGTCAAAAAAGTCACTTAACCTAACAGGTCACGTAATCTCTCTTTTTCCTCAGTATGTGCCTGGATGTATTGGTGTGGGGTACTGTCTCTAGTTAGTGACTTCTTTTACTCTGGATGTGAGATCTACTGCATTTTGTTCTTTATTTGGTTTTTTTCTTTATATTTTATTTCTTTCTCTCCTACTGTCCTGATGATGCCTGAATTGGCGAAATATCGACAGATGATTTTTTGATTTATTTTTTCTATTTTTTAGATTCTTGTTTTTTTTTTTTATTTTTCCGTTAATTGCTTATTAATTACAATGTATGTTATATTATGCACACAATATTCATTTATGCCATTTTCAACTATTTAATAATAGTTGATTCTCTTCATAGAAAAACCTTAATAATATCTGAGAAATCTTAATTAAATCGATTCTTTTTCAGGAAGTGTGAATTTGTGTGACGAAAATTGTGCGCAATATAGACTGAAGCAACAAACGGCTATAACGATTTAGATGAAATTTGCCTAAAAGGTTCTCCTTAAAGTTCTTTTAATTTTCGTATAGAATACATCCCCAAGAAAAAGATGGAAACAAATTTATAAAGAAAAGGCTTTTTTTAAGATTTTTTAATTATTATTATTTTATATATTTTTTTAATTATTGTTATTGTTATTATATAGTTAAATCATAGTTATTTTGATTTTATTCTTTTCCCTTTGTATATATGGTATGAATGGATTTCTCTAGCCACAATACCTATTGCTCTTGAGTGTGACAGCTTGTATTACTTTTCAATAAAAAGTTTTTTTTTTAAATAAATGAAAAATAAAGAAAAGAAAACTTTATAATTCAAAAAATATACATTTTTTGGTTGATAATTTCAATACAAACAGTATTGAAAATGAAATATTAACAGATACCTAAAACTGTTTTATTTTAATTTTTGATGAAGTTGGTGTTTTAATTAATTTAATATTTTTTTTCAAATGCTATTCAAAAAGATGTAGGGGTAAGGGAAGTGGCCCTTTTTGTAACCAATTTATAATATAATATATTAAGTAAGACGTTGGTCGGGGGTGCGGTTAAAGAGTAAGACACTAATAAGTCTGACTTATTTATTTTGTGCCAACGTTTCGGCCTAAGTTTTAAAAGAAAAAACTAAATAACAACATTGAAAACGACAGAGGCAGTACCAGTTGCAGTAAAAAATGATAAAAAAACAGAAATGACAAGCAAGATAACAATATATGAAGTATATAAGAAAAAGAAAAAGATGTCAATATAATTGTAAACAATTAAAAATTAAACTAAAGTGAAAAGAGTGAAGGAAAGGTAATGAATTACGAGCACATAATAAGATTATGAATATAAGATTATGAATTTCGTGCATGAAACAATAAAGTACATTATACAGGTAGAAGTATGTAAAGCATATCGAGATAATTATGGTATTTTAAGTTTTGTAAAGGATTACAATGATGTTAAAATTGTTCACAAGTGACTAATGAAAATAATAACAATGCAAAAATTATTCGAAATTAAAATAATGCCATATTTAAACATGATAAAATAAAATGCATGAAAACTATTAATTAAAAAGAATTCTATTATGAAGAATTAGAAGTATGTAAACCATATAGAGATGGTTATGATATAACAAGTTATATAAAAGATGACAATGATGTTAGAAAAGTTGACACATTTGTAATTACTTTATTAAATATGTCAACGTTTATAATTAGTGTCTTAGTCTTATACCGCACCCCCGACTAACTTCTTTCTTAATCTATATCTACGGTCAACCAAACTTACTCCTATAATATAATAATACAGTTGGATCTCGCGGGTCAAGGGGACATGAAACCACTCCCGTTACAAGAGCACACGCGGAATAGCGAGGGCAGAATCATTGGAAGAACTGTGTACACAATGCATACACTATACACATGTCATCCATGTAATAAAAGATGCTTTATTTAAAAATGATGTTGTATGCTAATAATAAGTCATAAATATCTGATGTGGACAACACATGACTTCCTTGTACGCCTATTAAACTATAAGTCGGTGGCTCAAAAAGTGATTCTTAATTTGGTTACTAGTTTCCGAAGATTGCAGTATCTCAAAAATGACACTCGGCGTCGCGACATCCATCTATTGACACACACACACAAATAGGGAGGAAAAAAAGTATTTTACACTCAATTTTAACACTTAAAACAAGTAATAAAAATGTTTAATTGGATTGGAAACCAAATTGCGTTTGTAACCTTTATTACTGAAACATATGATTTATGTATTTAATTTAAATATAATTTTTGATGTAAGCTTATTATAACCGTCAAGGAAAGCACCCTTTTCGGCTCACCAATTTTAATCAAAATATAGTAAATACATTCATATCGATATAAAAGTCCTATTTACCAAATTTGAGATGCTTTACATTATATTTTAATTTATTTTTTATGAAAGTCTAATATGATTTTCAAGTATAGTACCGCTTCCGGTTTTCCAATTTATACCATAATGTAGTATGTTATTTAAATCAATATATAAGTTATAAATACTAAATTTCAGAAGTTTTGTATAGTATTGTAATACAATTTTTGATGGAAATCAATTATGATCTTTAAGTAAAGTACCACTTCCGGTGATCAAGCAGAGACCAAAAAAAGAGGTTCACAATTAGATTTTTCGGCAATTCTTAATACAAAATTTTACCTTTCTACGGCTAACCGTTCTTGAGTTATGCGAGATACGCACGTACGAACGTTCGTACAGACGCCACGACGAAACTAGTCAAAATGGATTCAGGGATGGTCAAAATGGATATTTCCGTTGAAATCTGAAAACCGAAAATTTTCGCGATTACAATACTTCCTTTACTTCGTACAAGGAAGTAAAAAATGTATTTGTTGATGAATATGTGTATGGATAGAGCCAGACCAAAAATTATGAAGGCTTAAAGCAACACAAAATACCTGATATTTTTAAAAATCAATAACGATTTAGCAAAGTATATATATATATATATATATATATATATAAATTGTTAAGTTATAAGTTGGAGATTGATAAAATTGGCTTTTCCCAGCGTATTCATACATACATACATATATATATATATATATATATATATATATATATATATATATATATATATATATATATATATATATATATATATATATATATACCGGGCGTAGGAGTGATGTCGCTACGCCGTGTACCTAAAATTGAGAATCGCGCTATGGTCTTCCATGTTGAATACCACATCGCGCGGCCAAGGATCTCCATAGTCTACAGTGCCAACCGAAAAAAAATATATATATATATACATATATATATATATATATTTTTTTTTTTTTTTTTTCTCATATATATATATATATATATATATATATATATATATATATATATATATATATATATATATATATATATGAGACAGTACTTCTACTTTACTAAGTCGTGTTATTGTTTTTTAAAAATATAAACTATTATGTTGCTTTCAGCCCTTTTGCTTCGCCTTCATAATTATTGGTTTGGCTCTACCAAACTCAATCTCTGAAAGAGGGCTCTGAAATGTATATATATATATATATATATATATATATATATATATATATATATATATATGAACAGTTAAGGAGAAGATTTTAGGAAATTTTTATTTAAGTCATTATTAGAGCCGTTTTTTGCTACAGTCAACAGAAAAATACGTTTTCCGACCATTATGCAGGCCCTACATATATAGAGCAAAGGGTGCCCAATTTAGTATTCAGGCATCAAGGACCTAAACCCTACTAAATAAAGAAAACCAAACAAGAAAAACGGTCCACCTGTTTAAGATATAATCATGGCACAATAGACACAGACACAATATTCAACAACGTCAAACGCGAATTGTGAGTCGTTGTTGCATATAATTATAACCCCAAACATTTAAATTGTTTGGTTCAAGGCACCTGTTCTGAGCCTTAAAATAAATTAAAAAATATTTATATAACTGAAATTTCTTGCGAAATCAACCTCAATAAAATTAAAAAAAACGGATCAATGCCCGTTATGAGTGAGTTATTTGATATAATTGAATATATATTAGTTAAAAAAGCTCAATAAGGTGCAGAGAAAAAATAATTAGAAGCGAAATGAGAAAAGAGTGCTGCCCAACTAACTGTATTGGATTGCTACACACGCAGCATATTTACTACATCTCTATAGACAAAGCTTTTAAACTTATAATAAATATAGTAAGATTTCAATATAGTAGATATACATTTTATTTTTCCTAAAAACATATTTATTTTTAATTTTATAGTCGTTTTTAATTAAAGTTGTTTCTATTCTTTTTTCATTCTGAATATTCATCCCTATAAACCTCTTTTGAATTTTGAATAAGATAAATCGTTTTGATACATATACTTCAAGACTTATGTAATTGTGAAAATTCACATAATAATAACACTAAAACCATATTAGAAGTAAAGTATAATTAAAATAAATAAAAATTTTAATTTATATTGCACACTAGTATATAAAGTTATATTTAAAAAAAAAATTAGCATTAATACATTAATACGAGTAGCTATTATACATATAAAAAATACGTTTGTTTTTTTTAGCATAGATTCGTTGAAAACTGTACATCTTGTCAAATTTTGACCCGATCACAAAAATTTCCTTACACCGTAGCGATAGGAAAGTAATAATATCATTATCTTATTTTGAAACTAATCATAGTTTGGGAGAAGGGCTAGACCCGCGATATTCAAATCCGCGTTATAACGAGCAGCATTATAATGAGGGTGTGTTCTTATATTCATAACTACGTTCCATAAGATATTTTTTAATAACTCATTACTATTGATATCAATATATTACTCACAGACATCATGATTTCCAAGTTGACGGGGTACATCCTGATTGCAGTGAGGGTCACTCCTTTCCTAGCCCTGATCATCATCATCAGCACTGCCTTCCTGAACTTTATATCAGCCTTGTACCAGTCACTGCTGTAAACTGCGAACTGCAGATCCGAGCTCTGGCAAAGTAAGCATATTTTGTAAGGACAGGCTTTGTAACAATACTTCTAAAAACAAGCTTAGCAGTATTAAACCTCTTATTAAGTTAAGATGAGGATTTTTCTTTCATTCACTTAATTATTCAAGAATATCGATTGTCTTCAAAAATATGATATATCTGATATCATTTCTTCAGCTTATTGTTTTAAAATTAATCGTAACTATATTATATTCTAAACATATTTGAAGTACATTAGTTATTAAATAAAATAAACGGTCATTACTCCATGCCGAAGGTTCTTTCTTCACCAATATATATATATATATATATATATATATATATATATATATATATATATATATATATATATATATATATATATATATATATATGTATATATGTATATATATATTTATATATAAAAATTGTTGATATATAGCTCAGCTAACTGAAAGCTTTTTGGAACTTAATAAGATGCTAAATTTCAGGGAAATTTGTAACCTTTCAAACTCAAACTTCTTTTTCTTCTTTAGTAAAACAATGAACTACGTTTCGGAAAGAACTATTCCATTTTCAAGTCTAAAAAACATAATATATAGTAAACATAACATAAAGTATTTTGTAGTAATATACAAAGCTTCAAGCCTGAAAAACATAATATAAAAAAAACCTTTTATATTATGTTTTTTAGACTTGGAAATGGACTTTTCTGACGGAAACGTTGTTAATTTAATTAATTAAGAAGAAAAAGAAGTTTGAAAAGTCACAAATTTCCCTGAAATTTAGCACCTTAATATATATATATATATTAATATTTTATCACCAAATCAACTTTTTTTTATCAATTAAATGAAAAACAATTATCTTCCAATAACTTTTTTATTATATATTTTTTATAACACGTTAACGTTTCGGGGATTTTTCCCCATCCTCAGAACATATTTTGTTTTTATTTGAGTATTCATTATTGTAAACAATTATTATCTCTTATATAGTTATTTGAATTTATATTGTTGTTATAATTAAAAAAAAAATCATTTTAAGTATAAAGTTAGCATAATGGACTTCCATATTACTGGTATCAGTTTTATAGCTAACCATTATTAGTTATTAGAAAGAAAAACTAATGAATCGATTAGGAGGTTAACCATTATTTTTAGTAATAGCTTCTAATAATTTTCTATTTCTTGTTCTTGGGGCACTATCTGATATTTTAGATATATCAAAATTAAATTTATGTCGTAATTTAATGCTGTAGAAGATGGACTTTGCTAATTGTGAGGTTTACATTGCAGAAACGTCTAAAAAAATTTTAAAAAAGTCGCACAGGATAGCTCTATCTGTAAAAATGTCAAAAATATAAATACAACTGCACCAGCATTCGACAGAATTAAATTAAAACAAATTATCATAAAATATCAATATCAGAAATCGACATAAAATATCATACAGTGCCCAAAGAACAAGAAATTATTATAAACTATTCACATTACTACAAATAACGGGGACTAGTAGAAGTGGGATTAACTAGTTTCTACTGTATAACACAAAGGTTATTTTTTTTTTATTACTGAACTTACCGCTGTTTCAATGGATGATGATCCAAAGCAGAACATACAAAATTGAATGCCTTGGTAAGCAAAGAACATCAAAGAAAGAAACATCGAAATAGGATTTCCAATGGTTCCCTAAAAATAATAATATCCAATGATGTTAACTACAAAAAAAACAACTTAATATTCAGTAAACACTTACAAATAAAGTCCGAAAAACTGATGAAATCAAAAGGATGATTCCAATTCCCAATACTGTAGTCACCAAAGGATTGTAGACGCTTCTGAGCTCATTAGAATAACTGAAAACAGTAAATAATCCGATTAAATTGTTTTATTATTTTTTAATAATAAAAGGAAAATAATTTAAAAAAAAATAACCTTAGAAGCTTCTTATGTTGTTTTATAATCTGATACAGTTCTTTGTAAATTTTGGAATCAGCATTCCGATCTTGGATATTTCCTTTTTCGACTTTTAAACTGTAAAATCTGAGAGAAAGTATAGAAAACTGTGCATACAGGCACATAAGTACTTGATAAAACATACTTATGTAAGCTGCTATATGCAAACCAGCAAACATATGAAACGCCGCTTCGAAGACGTATATTATTTCGTAGTATGGTGTCTTATCCATTGGAAGAGGATACCAGCCACCGAAGATCTTCTTCCTTCCTGTAGCGACGGCGTCCATGTTGCCCGTATGATAAAGTATATAGTCAACAGACACCAAAGGGAAGCTTACTGCAATTATCAAAGTGACAGAATTTACGAGAAAAACACTTATACAAAGTAAATTCGACTTCTTGGCTATTTTCATCAAAATTTTCTCGGCCAATGCTTTCTTATCTTCAGGCATGTAAAGAAACTCTTTTTTGATTAAGTTAAACAACCGGCTTTGACTGCCAATACGGAACCAAATTACCAGAATTTCACAGATTAATTGCATCGATGGTAAAGCATGTAATGTTAGAAACGCCGCTTTCTGTATGTCAACATCTATGAAAAAGAAACTTATATATTGAAATATAACGTATGGTACTGAAAACATGAGGCCGATTATGAGATGGAACTTGATGATGGTATTCCTCTTTCCATTCTTTCTGTAGTCGTTGATAATCTTCCATATTCCAAAGAACTTGAGGTACTTAATTTTAAGGCCATCGATGACTTCGAAGTCCGATACGGATGGTTGCTGGTTCATGTCTGGCTGCAAGTTTAAACTGAAATGATAGTAAGAAGGACCCGACTATTAAATATAAACATGCCTCGTACGATTCGCTATCTTATTAATGTTCCTATTACCGAACTGAGATGAAAATTGTAATAATTGATTGTAAGAATTCTGAAAAGTATGTTAATTAATTGTCCTTCTAGCCATATTGTATTCGAAGGCTCAGGATAATTGTCTCCTAGATGGCCATGACAATTAATTTTTCAGAAACTTATTAGGTGTATTTTAGGCTCATTAAGTATTCATTAGGGGTCGAAAACGGAGTTAAATCCATCAGAGACTTGAAAGAACTCTAGGACTTAACACCACATTGAAGAGGCAAGTTCGGATGGATTTGATCATTTTGTGTAATAAGATCATAAGTAAATAAAGGTAAAAAATGTATTGTTGTATTTTGTATTGATGCGGGAAAGCTCGCTGTTTGAGATTTTTCTCACCCTCCTTGAAATATTCTGTTCTCCACTCAAAATAAACAGAGTATGAATTAGAACTCTTCACTATCTGCAGGTAAGGAGTAGAAGAAGACGTCTGCACACTCATATTCAAGGTTAGTGCATTATTATACAGCCATGAAGAACATTTTAACTAGTGTTTCCACAAATTTGCAAGAGTGCAAACACCTTCGGCCTTGGCTGTGAAATAAACTACAATGGTCAGTTCTTGTGCATAAGAACATTATTCGTGTTTTTTTTTGTTTTATTTTTTCATTCATTGCAAAAAAATAAAATATCGAATATTTCACTGTAATATTGGTATATTGTATTATGTTTGTGGTAAGAAAAATAACGAAGATAGACGTATACTCGTAAATTCCGCTGTCGTATCATTTCATCCTCATTTAGGAAAAAAAAATTCAAATCACGATGTGATCAAGCTTTCATTTAAATTTAATTTTTTTTCTCTTGTAAATAAAAGAAATATGTAAAATGTGTGACTCCTTGTAAAAATATAAATGAGGACGAAATATTATACAAGTAAACAAAATATTGTAATTCATCTATAAAGGGAGAGATAAAATACACTAAGGCACCTATTACTTGCTGAAGTATTTTTTTATTGTAACTTTTTATGGGTCGGAACTAGGGGGGAGTTGTCCCCGGCGGCAGAATTTAGAGGGATACAAATTTCGAGCAAAATTTTATTTTTATGTTAAATAAAAAATATTTGTTTCTGCTTTATTGATTGTCATGATCTTTATTCAGTCAGTAAAATGGAGTAATGTTATGAGATGATGATATTTATTTTGAAATAAATATAACCTAAAATACTGTTCAGCAGTATAATATTATAAGTATAATGTAATAAGTATAATGTTGAATTTAAATAGAGAAGGGAGAAGGAGTGAAATAAGGACAGACTTGCCCTCCTGGCAAAAAACCTCTTTCCGGCCCTATTTAATATAACCTTTTTTTATTTTAATAATTATTTTATTTTTTCATTATTCCTTATCATTAAAAACATATATGATAATTTTAGTGTTTAGAAATTGATATGTGGTTGTAAAAAGTGAAAACTTGCAGAATGAGAGAAAATCTCGCACCCTGGTTCTAAGCGTCTCTCTTCCTTTTTTTTTTTATAAATGAAAATAAGATCAGCTATATATATATATATATATATATATATATATATATATATATATATATATATATATATATATATATATAAAGATACCATATTCATAATTTTGGATAACTAGAGAACATTAGGCTGTCAAATGTTTGCCATATTTTTATTTCCTGAAACGTTTCTTTTTTTGTTTATATCTTCAAAAATATTTGTACATATGTTTCTTTTATCTCTTCATTATTTTCTTCTGTCACAACGTAAACATATCTTTTTATCGAGGAATCTTCTATACATTCTTAGCCCCACTTATTTACGATGTTCCTGAGTGGTACAAGAAAATAATAAAGAGATGAAGATAATGTTCAGAAGAAAGAAATTATATGGAAAACTTATTTTCGATTGTATTTTTGTTGTAAAATTGCTTTAAAGATTACCTCGACTTGAAATAGTCACAGAATCTATACTGTAGGTAAAACCACTACGTCTATGAAGTCTGCGGCTATCTTCTTTTCAGAAGCTTTGCAATATTATTAAGACCGCACTATGGGCCAGAAATCAAATTTAGTGGGAAAAAGTCCTAATTGTAAGTTGACCGAATACTTTAAGTTCATGTTTACCTTGTCTAGAGGCTTATCAGTCTCCTTCACTCGCGCGGGAAGATAAAAACATCTGTCAAGTTAAGATTGTTAGATACAGGAGATACCAATCCATTCCAAAGTGTTTGATAATAGTTATCATGTTTGGCATTTAGAATTACTAGATCACAACATTTTCCTTTATTATAAAAAGCTTATTACAATGTATATAAAAGTTATTGCCAATTTAATTTCATTAAAATTCGAATTTATTGGAAAATCAGTTTTTTTTCTTTCTGGTGTTATCTCGTAGCCCTAACTGTTCACTTTTATTTGTGTTTTCGACCCTGTATCCATTTGAGCTACATTTTTTTAAGAGATAAATATAACTAGTTTGCAAAATTTGACTTTTTTTTATATTTACATTTCATACATTTTATATATTTACATTTACATGAGATGTATATGATTTTTCTTGTAGATCACGATCAACACACTACTGAGGTGCCACCCGTTTTTCTCCATCACCTCTAATTTTAAGAAAAACGGAAAAAATGAAAAACAGTATTTTTCAACAGAACTTTGATAAAAATGAAATTCCTTTTGGCTTCACTAATAAAGTAAAAGGCCCAAATTTAAGGCGATTAAATTCCCTTTAAACAAAGATCACCCGCGTTAAAATTCATTAAGTAGGTATAAAGATATAAGCTTTAAAAGAAATAATGTGTAAAAAAAAAGTAATTAGGGATTGATAAATTATTTGCCACTTCTATAAATTTGTTTTATTGAAAACTAGTTTCGAATGTTATACATTCATCCTCAGTTCTAAAAACACACAAAAAATTCAAAATGTATTTGGTATATACCAACTAGATTTTGAATTGCTTATTTGAAAGATTTTTGATCCAGAATAAGAACCTGCCTTTGATTTCCTCTCTAGGAATCAATCTAATTAGGTATTGATAAATTATTTGCCACTTCTATAAATTTGTTTTATTGAAAACTAGTTTCGAATAAATGTTTTATAATACTGATTTATATAATTTAATATGTATAATAATACCAACTAGATTTTGAATTGCTTATTTTTGAATTTTTTGTGTGTTTTTAGAACTGGGGATGAATGTATAATATTCGAAACTAGTTTTCAATAAAACAAAATTATAGAAGTGGCAAATAATTTATTAATCCCTAAGTAGATTGATCCTTCTATACCATCATGCGGATGTCAACGGAAAAAAAAGTAACTAACTTCTAAGTTAATGTTACACGATGGGCTCAGTTCTACTGTCCCAGAAATCATTTCAGGCTTTTTTGAAAGATTTTTGATCCAGAATAAGAACCTGCCTTTGATTTACTCTATCACATTTACTTTTCGAGTTAAACCGGAATATTTTAAGTAAAACAGGTATACGAACTGAGTGAATGACTAGGAGTCATATAGCCCTGCCTGTCTAGGTCTCGAACACAGTGCAACACGCTCGCGTCTTGCCAATCCTGATAATCAATCTCTTCTATTTTTTTCTTTTTATATTTTTGTGCTATTATTTGTTTTAAAGTATTCAACAAATATTTTTTGGACTAGACGAGACATTTTTTTTTCAATATATTTCCCGTATTTAGCACACTCGATTCTATAAAAAAAACACATTTTTGCATAAGTATATAAAACGTGTAAACTAGTGTATTTATTTATTTCTATAAATATATATTTACAGATCTCACACCCGTAAACCCGTAAGATTAATAGATCTCACACCCGTAAACTTTTGGTTATCAAAATATGAGAGCTCCTATATCCTGGTTATTATGAAATTAGAATATCTTATACTCAGATAGAGCGTAAATATTTAAAATACTTAAATACATATAATGAATATACTCACAATGTGTGATCAAATATCAATTAAAATTTATATTTATTTAGGTCTGTAGTCCAAAATAGAATATCGCTCGCTACCTTGGAAGAAGACCGGCACAACTCCAAAGCTGTACTTTTCACAAAACGGCGCTTGAAGTTTTCATCATTAAATTTCAACTGATTTTTACAGGTTACCCTTACAATTGTATTAATAGTTTCTTGAAGGTATTTGCAAGTAAATAAATGTAACTCATGTAAGGTATTTTTTTATTACAAACATATTTATTGACTTGTGACACTTATGTTTAAAAACAACAGCTCTACATCGGTCATACGATGAATATTTTTTGTGGCTCTTTTCATCATAAAAAATAATCATCTGGTTGATTATGATTACACAAAAATTGGAAAATGGTTACTTTTTGAATTGTGCCGGTAATCTTCCAAGGTGGCAGCAATTTATACTGCATAAAAAGTCATTTTGTCCCGTTAGATTTGATTTTTGACTCATAATAGTCCGTTAAGAAACTAGCAGATTATTGTTGGTATGGAATTTATAATTTTTTTTTTTTTTTATAAGTTCTTTTTTTTTCTTTTTGTTTAGAACTAAATGAAGCCTGTTTATTATTTTTATATTATTTAAATGAAGATTATCTGTTCCCGATATTTTAAAATGTTTAACATATGAACATATGATAAGCCCACGGGAGAGATAGAGAAAGATTGAGTGAGAGAGAGAAAGAGAGAAAGAGAGAGGGTATGGGCGAGGGAGATGGACGGCGAGGGTGACTGAGAGGTTTTGAGAGAGGGAAAGGGAGAGAGACCCGAAGGAAAACTTAAAAAAATAGTGATGGTTAAAAATTAATTGTAATCAATGTCTACAATTTTTTATATAGACACCATATATTTCCAAAAATTTACTGTACAAAAAATATATTCATACAAAGAAAAATCCATCAATCACAAAAAAATAAAAATCTATTCCATCATTCTTGACATCAAAGCTGCAACAGTGTAGGTTGACTGAAAAATCTGTGAGCAAAAAAACAACAAAAACTAATTAAAAATCTTATCACTTATAATATAAAATATGTAATATAATAAATAAACTTAAAGAAACTATAATGCATATATATATATATATATATATATATATATATATATATATATATATATATATATATATAAAGAAGATACATACTTATCTTTGCTAAAAAAAATACGGAATTATATATCTCATTATAATTCTGAATATCCCTAACAATACTTTTAGATTAAAATTTCAACTATCGCATCCACTGTTATAAATAATAATAGTCAATTAATACATTCAATCATAATTTTATTAGTTTACAAAGCACATGTAAAAACTCTCTTATATGACACACATATCAAAATGTATAATATTACCACAGAAAAAGAAATTATACATATGTGCGTTGGATGTGCCTGGCTATCGAAAGATAAAAATGCTAGTTCGAAAGATAAAAATGCTGTCTTCAAAGCCACAGAAAGTATGTCAGGCCCATATACGGACGTTACTATTTACACAGAACGTTAAACATTCAATTCAATACGCAAAATTTCATGACGGATTAACTGACGACATTAGAAATAATTTGAATCAGCAACATTGTCAAAATAAAAACATAATGTTGGCTAGAGGGCACTCAAGAATAGGAGGAAATGAAAGAGTGGGCACTCTTGCAAAGTTGGCGGCTTACGGTGGCCTTCCACTATCATATATTAAGGTCTCTGTATCCTAACATAAAGGAGATATCGGAAAGGACACAATAGTTAAATGGAATCATGTCTAGACTACTTCATTACAATCACCAAGCCTTCTTAGATTTGTATCTTCTATCACACACCACAACTATATTGTATTGACTACAAGTTGAAGCATATTCTTATCGAACACGGGCAAACTAAATAATAAATACTTAAAATGTTTTTACATACTTCACAAGTGTCCACACGATGAGCAGATACACAGCTTTAAATACTTAATATTTGACTGCAGAAAACTTGAAAGCATTTGGGCAAGACTAATACGGAACGTTTTATTAAACCTTGGAACTTGACCAGAAACAGAAAAGAGACTGACAACAAACATTTAAAAGTTACTTCATATAATTAAAAAAAAAAAATCCTTTAAACAACACACTGGAGATTTTAGGAAGGCAATTTAATTAAGTCAGCATGACGTATCTTGTTTTGCTTTATAAATGTTCTTTAATCGTGTTTGTTAATTAATTAGATATCCACTTTCCGTTTCTTTTGCTTTTTCTTATTCTTGTAACTTTCTGATTATTATTATTATTTTCATTTTTTAGTTTTGTTTTGAATCAATTTAATCACATTGATACAATTTATAATGTAACTTTAATAAATAATATAAAAATGTAACATGTATTAGTGTAATGTGCGTAAGTTAATAGGCATGGAACATGTAAAATATGTGTCAATAAACTCTCCTTCTTTGGGGTTACCAAAGGTCTAATGTGGTAAAACAGAGTTGAATTCTTCAATAACTTTAGACCGATTTGATCCTTGTAGAATTGTTTTGTACTTTTAGATTTTGATTGTGTAGGCCATGGGGATAACCTCAACAAGAGAGGTAACCTTAAGATCAGATGTTTGTAAGGAGTACAGAGCTTGATTCAAGAGTGTATTATTTACTTTAAAACCGATTTATTTTTAAGTAAGTTGTTTGTTTTGGTTTTGATGAACAAACTCTAAACAATTGTTATTGTAAATAATGCTAACAAAAAATTGTTATCTTTAGGATCAAATCGGTCTAAAGTTATTGAAGAATTTAACCCAATTTTACCACATTAGAAATCGGTTTTAAAAGTTAATAATACACTCTTGAATCAAACTCTGTACTCCTTACAAACATAAACAAACATCTGATCTTAAGGTTACATCTCTTGTTGAGGTTATCCCCATGGCCTACACAATCAAACCTACAAGTACAAAACACTTTTACATATATATATATATAATAATAATAATAAAAGGCTTAGCGAACCCGGAGGTTCGATGCCGATACCACTAATTGCTGTCTACAAATCTCGGTCCACCGACTACCTTCCAAACCCAAATTCATTAGATCACTCTTAATACTATCCTCCCACCTACGTTTCGGTCTACCCCTCGGACGTTTACCAGTCAGCTCAGCGTTTATTAACTTTTTAGGAATTCGTTCGTTACTGAGCCCAACAACTTTGCAAGCCCATTTCAACCGTCGCGATGATATCACTTCGATTATATTAACAGGGTGCATGCTCCGCAATTCCGCGTTGTGTAATCTCCTAAACTCTCCAGTTGATTCATCCTTTTTCGGACCAAATATTTTACGCAGTACCTTATTCTCGAATACCTTAAGGCGTTGTTCGTCCTTCAAGGTTAGCGGCCACGTTTCACACCCATACAGAACTGTAGGCAAGATAATAGTTTTGTATATTCTAAGTTTTAAGTTTCTGGACAAAATGCGCGACCTAAGTAATGTTGACACCGAAAAATAACAAGCATTTCCCGCCTTTAACCGCGCCTTTATTTCCTCTTGAATTTCGTTTTTTCTAGTAATCACAGTCCCCAAATACTTAAATTTCTCAACGTGTTCAAACCTATTTTCTCCTATATCTATATCCTCAAAATCGCCTCTGTTTCTATTGCTAACCATATATTTCGTCTTATCCGTATTTATTTTGAGACCAACCTCTTTCCCAGCTGTCATCAACGTTGCTGTATTCAGTTTTATAGTTTCCGCGTCCTCACTTAATAATACCAAATCATCCGCAAACCCCAGCACGGATATTCTACCATCCAGATCTAAACCCCTTTCGGTAAGCATTACCTTTCTAATGACATACTCTAATGCTAAATTAAATAGGACAGGTGAAAGGGAATCGCCTTGTTTTAACCCCGAGCGAACTTCAAATTTCTCCGAAAAATAATTACCTACTCTAACTTTATTGAATGTTTCGGTCATGCACATCCCTACTAGATTTACTAACTTCTTCGGTATTCCCTGCTCAATCAAAATGTTATACAGTCTCCGGCGATCAATGGAATCATAAGCCTTTTTGAAATCCACAAAAAGCTGATGAACTACACCGTTGAATTCTAATTTTTTTTCTAATATTTGCCGTAAGGAAAATATTTGATCGATAGTTGATCGGTTCCGTCTAAAACCACATTGGTAGTCTCCGATAATTTCCTCGGCATATTCCGTGATTCGACTAGTTAGGATCAACGAGAATATTTTATAACATACCGGGAGGAGTGATATTCCGCGATAGTTATTACACTCCGTCCTCGGACCTTTTTTGTGAATCGGAATAAGTATAGATTCTTTCCATTCTTCGGGCATTTTTTCATTTTCCCAGATCTTTTTAACCAAAAAATGTATTTTAGAAACTCCAGCTTCACCGCACGCTTTTATTATTTCACTAGAAATGTTGTCGATTCCCGCTGCTTTATGAGATTTTAATTTTCCGATGGCTATTTCGACTTCCTCCTTAATCGGTTCTTCAATTAACGGTTCAGCACTCTGATATTCAGAAGGAGGAGATTGATTATTATTTCCCGAATTCAAAACACTTTCAAAGTGTTTTTTAAATTTATTCACAATGTCCCCCGGATCGGCCAAGATATTGTTATTTTCATCTCTAATTCCATTCATTGCTGGTTCAAACTGTTTACGCGATCTGTTTATACCCTTGTACATGTCTCTTCCGCTGTTTTCAATTCTATTAGTTTCTATCTCTATTATTTTGTTTTTAAGATATTCTCGTTTTTTATTTTTGAGGAATTTGGACGTTTCATTCATCAAGGCGCGGAAATTAGCAACATTGTTATCGCTTGGATTATTCAAAGCTTTTAGTTTCGCGGCCCTTCTTTTTTCGCACAAGTTTAGACAATCATTATCGAACCACGGTTTATTCTTTTTATTGTCCCTTTTTCCAAGACACAGATTACTTACCTCTTTAATATTATCCCTAATTCCGATCCATAGCTTGTCTACATCTTCGCGATCCTCATCTAAAGATTCCAAGGCTTCAAACCTATTCTTGATTTCTACCGCGAATTGATTTCTAATTGAAGGGTTTTTCAATTTATCTAGATCAAAATTTTCGGAACAAATACGGCTTTCTTTCCTTTTTTTTATATTAAGTTTTTGTCGAAGTTTCGCGATTACTAATTCATGATCCGACCCACATTCTGCCCCACGATAAGACCTCACGTTAATTATACTATTTTGCCATCTTTGTTGTATCAGAACATGATCAATTTGATTGCGTGTTTGTGAATCCGGCGATGTCCACGTATACTTATGAATATCCCTATGTTTAAACGTAGTACTTTTGATTGTTAGGTTTTTCGAGATAGCAAAGTTTATTAGACGGATCCCATTATCATTGCTATGTTCGTGCAAACTTTCTTTACCGATCGTCGGATAGTATACTTCTTCCCTTCCCACCTTTGCGTTTGCGTCCCCTAATATTATTTTCATGCAGTTTCGAGGTAGTTTATCATATACCCATTCTAGTTTATCATAAAATTCGCATTTAACTTCATCATCACTGTCTTCGGTAGGGGAATGTATGTTTATCAGCGCGATTTTAAACCACCGCCCCTGAAATATGGCCACAGATATCCTATCACTAAAAAATTTTACGTCCCTCAATGCGGAGAGCCATCTATTCCTTATTAGAAATCCAGTACCTAAACAATAATTACCGCTCCCACCGTACCAAATAGAATAGTTCCCTTCTGTTAACGAACCCTCCCCTGGCCACCGAATCTCTTGCAGTGCCACGATATCTACATTGTATCTCTTAACCTCGTTTGCCACCGATTTTAACCCACCCGCTGTATTCAAACTTCTTACGTTCCACGTCCCTATACCTAAATCTCTAATTTTCAACTTGCGCCATGAATCCCCTGAAGCAGTCCCCACCCGGAGACCCGAACGGGGGACTAGTTTACTTCCGGATAATGAGCGTTTTACCTCAGAGAGATCCATGACTTTTTGTGGTATTTTGTGAACTAAAAATATGTGAGTAGGGCGTTCAAACCTACGTCACACCCTCCAGCAAGCCTGGAGGGGCGCTCTCATTGTTGGTCAGCGAGTCCATCGGACTTAGACGGGAGGAACTTCCAAGGAATTTCCACCGACCATCCCCACATCCGCCACCCGTGGGACGCTCCCCTACGCGGTAATGAGATCCGCGCGAGGACATATATATATATATATATATATATATATATATATATAAATATAATATATAAATTGGAAAAAGTTAATCTGAGATTGAACATGCTATATGCTATATGAACATGCTACTGATCTAAATCCCAACCTTAACACTATATGAAGCTTTTATAACGGGGCAGCATTTTCAAAGCAAAGTATTGAATTCTTCTATGAAAGTAAGTAATTTATATATATATATATATATATATATATATATATATATATATATATATATATATATATATATATATATATATATAGTGATATATCAAGTCTTACAACTATTACTATAAGTCTTTAATATATAATATAGTTAGTGTAGTTTTAATATTAATTAGTGTAGGTTTAATATATAATATAAAAATATTTTTAAAAAATGGACTTCAGGACAGTTAAACAGCTATATTATGTTAATAAACAAGTAACATGCTGTATTGAAGATTGGAAGGGATTCTGGAAACGTAGGAAATTTTTAAAAATCAAACTTTATAAATGTTTAAAATCATTATATTCTATTGATAATGGAATTGAAATTTTTCATGTTTAAATAGCCCAGAAGTACTATATAATTTAAAATTTATAAAATAGTCTAACGCCATATTCTAACAAGTGCTTAAACTACTACAAATTGTATCAGCTACATTTACACCAAGTTTTAAGCTGAATCAAAGTCTACTTTCCGTACTTTCACAATTTAATTACCCAAGTTGTCACTGTTGGTAGATTTACCTTATTTGCATTATTTGTTTGTAATGTCTGTGTATATATGTATATATACAGATACCATATACATACATACACAGATTCCATATATGATATCTATGAATGGCAATATAGCACTAATAACTACACTCCATGAGTGTGGCAGATTGTATCATTTTAAAATAATAAAAAAATTAGCCCGTTCGTTACCCTTAACTCCAGTTTTACGTTGAAGAAACAGTTTCACTAAATAAAGCTGCGGATCCAAATATTTCATCGGATATTGCTAGAACTATTTTTACACTATATTATATGCTAAGTTTAATCATATTGTATTTGGATTGTATTATATTGATAGTTCTCAGAATCACTTAATTAACGTTATGCTACTCACGGACATCATCGTTTCCACGTTAATTGGGTACATCCTGATGGCAGTAAGAGTGACTCCTTTTCTAGTCCTCAACATCACCATCTGCACTGCCTTCCTGAACTTTATGTCAGCCTTGTACCAGTCACTGCTGTAGATGGCGAAATGCAAGTCCGAGCTCTATTGAAAGGGATAAGTTAAAAAGAGTATATGGCGAAAAATTCATATTATAGACCTTAAAATAATCTCAAGTTTCAAATATATCTGAATTAATATAAAATAATAATTTTCGATCTAAATAATAATAAGATTCATCTATTATAGAACTACAAGTACTGGTAGGAATATTTAACTCTCGACCACACGGATTCTTGAGAGACTAAAGAACTTTATCTTAAGCTGAAATAACTTATTATACAGCGAGTTCATTTAAAGACGTCTCAAACAAATTTCACGAGAAAACAGTTGGTCTGAGAGAAAAGTAAAAGAGGAAAAAATTGTAGAGTGTAAAATTTTCTTTCCTAATGTGTCCATCCTTTGGCATTTTGACGCTTCGGATGCGCCTGAGGCGCGCCCAAACTGATTTCGGTTTTTATAATAATATGATCAGTATTATTCCTAATAGATGAAAATTAAGTTATTAAAAATAATTATAGATATAAAAAAACGGTTTTCACTATTCGTTTTAACTTTTATTACCCTAAATGATGTACATTATAGGATTCATCTACGAACGTCACAATATGCACGTGCTTCAGGCACATACGCGGAATCAAAGTGTCAAAATTTGGATATATTCTGGAAGAAAATGTTACGTTATACAATTTTTTCCTCTATGAGAAAAATCATAGACCTACCGTTTTTCCGTGAAATGCATATTTTTAAAAATATTTTAATCCTATGAAAATAAATATAAATTATTTTTATTCATTATAAATAAAGGGAAACCGGGATGGTGTCATGAAATTTTAACAGCAGGGATTATTATGAATAATCTCAACTCCAGAACATTTACATGGATTAAAAGGTTTGAGGAAAAAATATTGTAAAAAAAATGACATAAAAAACAAAATTTGTTGACCCTATTTTTTCTGAAGATCGTTCAATCAATCAATTTTCAAGTGCTTTAATTGAAATTTTAAATTTATAAAATTATGTTTAACAAATTTTCATCGTTATTTCAGTTTGTATGTATTCTTTTATACCTGACAAAAAAAAAAAATAATTTGCCATAATTAGGAGAAAATAGAGTTAAAAAATATTTAAAAAAACGTTAGCAGCAGAGCTCCGTCACTAAGGCCATATTTTAAATTGTAATTAAAATACAAAATAGAAAAATTTCGAAATAAGAAGAAAAACCACCAAAAGTCACTTCAGTAATACCAACTCAACTCACATTCAAATTTTCAATAAAAAACCCGGAAACAACATTAGGTCATATCGAAATTTACCCCCTGTTCTATAGTGTTGTTCTGCCTAGAAAACAGCCATACATACCGAATTTCAGCTTTTTTGATCGAAGGGGGCCTCTAGAAATTCCCGGATGTATATAATATGTATATATATATATTTTTTTTTTCATTGCATTGAAAGTCATCGGAGGGCGGATGAAGGTTCATTTAAAATAATGGATAACCGGTTATATATATATATATATATATATATATATATATATAAATAAATAGGTCTACATTGCCAATAGAAAATATATATATATATATATATATATAAATAGGTCTACATTGCCAATAGAAAATATATATATATATATATATATATATATATATATATATATATATATATATATATATATATAAAATCAGTTATCCGTTATGAAACAGATTTGAAATACTTGCATATTTGATCTACTGTTAACAAAATTGAGGGACTGAAGTTTCGAGGCATACTTCCTTCTATCGGATATTTAGATATCTTTTTACTATAAGACCTTTTACTATTCCTCCGTCTCATTCCTTATCTATCGGGGAGTATTTTAAAATGTTTCCAAACAGAAGTAGTCAATGAGAAATGTTTGGCGATCTCGACAATAGCAACTTCTTTTTTAATATTTTTCTTTTGAACTTTAGTTGTTGTTTTTTTTTCACCTCAGAAAAATTCTTCAGCTTTACATAATAATATAAATATAGAATTATACATAGATGAAGTAGTCATGACAACGAAACGTACGCAAGTTTAATTTATTTATGGTTATTGTTCCATTCCTATGAGTTATGGAGTGATCCTTTAAAATCTGAAGCCTTCTTCAATAAACGGTATATGTAATGCAAAAATATTTTTTTAAATGGGACTGTTAGTTCCTAAACTAGCGCGTTTTAAGTTAAAAAATATTCAGCTTTATATAATAGTGTAATAGTATACACACACATATAAACAAAATATATTTATATATTAATTTTTGAGCCAAGGGTTTTCCTGAATACAATTAAAAGCCATAATGCATCGCTAGGTTTAGTATTAAATCAATATTTCATCCGTGTAAAGGGAACACAAAAAAATATCACCATCATTATATAAAAAAATATTGATCCAAAAGGTTTTATATTTATATTAGTTTCTTCATTCTATACTTATTAATAAATTAAAATGGAAATGCAAATGGATTATAAACTAAATATATTTGATACACAATAGGTACTAAATTTGATAGGCATTACAAAGTGAACAAGAATTAAACAAAATAGAATTTAAGAAATTTCCGTCTAAAAACCGTTACACCATACAAACGATTAGTTTTGAGGGCACAAAACTAAAATCATTTTCATAAACGATAATAATAATATGGATTGTAATTGCTAATTTTTGATTTTCTTCTCCTGTACTTTAGAATGTATCGTTTATGTAATGGCAAAATATATCTCAACTGAGATAAAAAAAAAAATTTTGATCAGTGTAGAAAAGCTTATCAGCTGTAAATATTTCGACATCACCTAACTGAAAGTTATATTTGCTATTTAATATTTTAGCTAAGCTTACCTTCTTTACATTGAGAGATCCATAGAAATTTTCAGTGGAAAAGTGTATTATTAATTAAATACAATAAAAATCAAAAAGGGTATTAAACATAAAAAAACTAATATAAGAATTAAGTAAGTGGTTATATTTTTATTAAAATTCACCTAGAAATATTATACTTACAGCAGTTTCTACAGATGATGAACCAAAACAAAACATACAGACTTCAATTCCCTGGTAAGCCAAAAACAGTAATGATTTAAAAATGAATATGGGATTTCCAGGACTTCCCTAAAAATAGAAAAAAAATAAAGACAATTGATATATATATATATATATATATATATATATATATATATATATATATATATATATATATATATATATATATATATATATATATAACCAGTTTAGATTAAAAGATATATGACCATTTTAATCCCAAATAGTCTAATTAACAAAAACTTTATTTTATTTTTTGTAACGTTTCGGCCCTTTCTAACCCAAATTGACGGCCTCATTCAAACTATATAATTTGTCACCTCGGATTATATAATATTGTCAAACCTATTACTAAAAGCAGTATTTGTTATACAATTTAATTTCAAATGCTGAATTTTCAAATTTTAAAACAAATACTGCTCTCAACAGCACCTAGATTTAATAAGATTTTATAATTTCACGCAGGTGTCACAAATTATACAGTTTGAAAATGGCCAACAATTTTCTTAGAACGGGCCGAAACGTTACAAACAATAAAATAATTTGACTATGTAATAAAGTGTTTAATAATTAAAATATATGGTATTAAAATGGTATATAATCTTTTAATCTAAACTTATTAATTTTATAAATAAACAAGAATCCCGTTTTGATATTGAACATAATTGTTGTAGAAACATACATTCACATAAAATTTAAACATCTTTTGTGATTTAATTGGTCTATCTTTGTTAACATCTGGATATTTACACAGATGTTATAGAAACTTGATATTTATAATATCTCAGGATGTTTATACAGTTCATAAAAAAGATATAAATAAAAAATAAAAAAAATAAGAAAGAAAAATAATTAGTTTTTTAATATTTTATTTCTAGTTTTGATGATATTCCTTATTTATTTTTTTTTTTTTTTAATGTTGTTCATTGTTCGTGACTGCGAATATATTGTTTATTGATTAATTTGAAACTAGAAAAATAAAAACGAAGATTATCCATAGTTTTTTTTTTCAATAGGTATGTATGTGAGCCTATGTAAATGTTGATAAGCAAAAATTATGATTAAAGATTGGAACTTACAAATAAAAACTGAAAAACTGCAATGATTAGTACGAAAATTCCTATTCCTAAAATCATGGTTACCAAAGGATTGTAGACACTTCTGAGTTCATTAGCATAGCTGAAATAAAATAGATAAAATATTTTATAAATAATATTTAAATATAATATATAATGCAGAAAAATAATAATAAAAGTGAAAAACCTTAACAGTTTTTTGTGGTATCCTATAATTATATACAGTTCTTTATAAATCTCTGAATCTACGTTTCGATCACTTTTCTTAGCATCAGGGTCGACTTTTAATGAGGATACGTGAATACAAAGCACAGAAAATTGTGCGTAAAGACACATCAAAGTTTGATAAAACAGTGATATGTAGACAGCCAGAAGTATACCAGCCCATAAAATAAATGTGGTTTCATAAAAGAAAACGATTTCGTAATATGGTGTTTCATCCATCTGTAAAGGATACCATCCGCCCAAGATCTTCTTTCTTCCGGTAGTGACTGCATCCATATTGCCCGTATGGTAGAGGATATAGTCCACAGATATCCCGGGAAGGGATATAGAAGAAATGACGACACTTGTATTAACAACAAATGCAGCCATACAAAGGATATTCGCTCTGTTTGAAATTTTCTTAAAAATCTCTATTGATGCAGCTCTGTTACGTTCGGGAATATAAAGAAAATCTTTCCTGACTAAGTTAAAAAGTCTACACTGACTGTCCAGACGAAACCAGATGACCATAATTTTACAGCATATCTGGATGGCAGGTAATGTATGCAAATTTAAAAAGGTAGCCTTCTGTATATCGACCTTGATGACGAAAAAGCTGAGATATTGTGTAAAAATGTAAGGCACTGCGAACATCAGCGTGATTACGAGTTGCAATTTGATGATAAGGTTCCTCTCCCCCGTTGTCCTGTAGTCATTGATGACTTTCCATAGCCCGAAGAACTTGAGATACCTCAAATAGAGGCCGTCGATGATATCTGAATCCGTGATGGGAGGTTGGTAGCTCATGGTTCCCTGAGAGTCGAGACTGAAATGAAGTCAAAGGAGGTACGTGGCTCCTAAATATAAAACGGTATCGTACAGTTTACTGTCTTATTAATGTTCCAATTACCGAACGAAGATGGAAATGGTAATAATTGAACATGAGAATTCTGGTATTAATTGGAAATTAATTAATTGTCCCACGTACTGAAGTGAATTCATGTTATATTAAAAGATGTTGGATACTCATGACCTCGAAGGAAAGCAATGATTAATTATTTAACAATGCCCCAGGAGTGTCTTCGTGCCATTTTGTAACAGACACCGTCGTACAGTGGGGAATAGGACAGATCAAGCTGGACAAAAGTCAAATTAGGTATTGAAGCCCAACGTTCTGGAATGAATCTGAACTTGATCTATATTTACTTTATTTACTGGATTACGAATATATTTTGAACTCAAAATGTGAAAAGAGGAAAAAATGAGTGTCAATGTATACCTTTGTATGAGTACGGTTTGGTTTCGAATCAGTTTTCCAAAAATTCAGGCAGACGAATATTTGAAAAAATGATTCCGCTCTCTCATGTAAGTCAATTACAGCCTTCTTAATATAAGTTAATTTATTACTTACATTTATATATTGTTATATCATAAATTATATTGTTATTAAAATTTATAACACAATAAATAAAAAATTACAAAACATATACACATCCATATGTTTGGTTTTAATAAAGGATTGCAACGGATTGTAACGAATTTCAATTGGAAACCATTCGTCAAACTTCTTTTAATTGATTTAATTTAATTATTTTGCCACGTGGAGCCGTAAGTATCTGTTCTGTTCTTTCTAGAAAGAACCACCATTTTGAGAAGTTTCCTAATTGACGAATGGAAGTCATCGCAAGATGGGTTAAAAAAAGGAGGCATTTAAAAACAAAATATTAGTGCATAATTTTTGGCTATGAAGGTGTTCTGGAAATAGAATTTCAGAAATTTACACGCAACTTTGATAATCGAGTAAAAAAATATTGTTGAAAACTAAAAAAATATTTTTCCGCCGCAAAATAAAATGTTGCACTATGACAACGTAGAAAGACAAACTAAAAGTGAATATCGTTATTTTCAAAAGAAACAGTATGAAATTAAAAGAAATATGTGTACATATATATATATAATTAAACAAATATATAAATTAATTACTTTTATGTTTTTAGTTTAGGGAAATTTGGAGTATATTCGTGATAAGCGTGAACTTTCCTGTAAGATAGGATGGTTTCCGAATTTTCTCCAGCTAGATCGTTCATATTCCCCACAGTATGTCGCTGGGAAAGGAAAATTCAACTCTTAGTGAATTACATTGCCTTTTTAGTAAACCAGTACAACAGATACATCAAGGAATCTCAATCCCTTTTTAAGTCAACAAAGATAATAAAAAAAATTATAAAAAAATTGAAATATGACCAGTTCATTATGTAACATTATTAAAATAATGTAATATATTTTAACTCAACCAAATGATAGTTGCGTAATCCTTAAAAAAAAAAGTATGAGTTTTTATTTTTATTTTCATTCTTGATCTTTTTTACATCAATTTACAACATATTCAAGAGAGATAATTGCGGTAAGGAATTTAAATTATTTCTTAAAAATCATAATGCAATCATTTAAAATTTCCATAATACAGATATCCAACACTTTTGGTTGTACCATCATGGGATTAAAACAGGTATGTGTCTCCTATTTATTTTTTCTTTATAATCACTAAACATTTAAACATCTAGTGACTTCATTCAGAATGGCATCTTGGGCATAAGAACAGCATTGTGTGATGAATGCAATAATATTGAACATTTTCATAAACATATTTTCACCTCAGTTTTCATTTTCTATGATCCTCTGCTTTCACTTAATAAGTTTCTTATCTGTATTATTAACATTTTCTTTTTTATTTGGAAATTTGGTGTATACAGGGAGAATGAATAATTGGCATTCGCCTTTAACAAAGGATATACGGATAAAGCGCATTTCGGGATGCTTATATGTATATAATCCAGTTCTGTTTTCCAATGTTTGCATTTGAAGGAGCTGAAGTAAGTACCTTTAGGTACTTATTCCGCTGAATCTTGAAACCCCTATACTTGTCTTCTGATTACAGTAAAACCTCGTTTATTTCGACTGACTGGGACTAAAAGCAATCCGGATAATTCCAGTAATATGGATAATAAGCAAAAAAAAATTTTTAAATAAGGAGATATTTATTAAGATATAACTATTTATAGCTGGTGAATAAATCGATATAAACATCCTATGACATTATAAGCAACCTTTTCGTTTATTATTATCAATAATGAAACTTATTAATCGACCAAAAAAAAAAAAAATTTGTAACCCCCCTCAAAATTTGAGGTTTCACGTTTCAAGATACGAGGAATCAAAATATCGATTTAAAAAAAATCGGACCGTCCCTCGTCCACCGGTACGTTCTCCGCGGCTTTTCTCCGAGACTGCTAGACCGATTTTACCATCCGACATTTTGTTTCAAAATAGCGGTCGATTAGATATTTTATAACTATTTTTTTTATATATCGAATAAAAAAAAATCCGTCAGTCCAAATGTTTTTTTGGTTTTTGATAAGTTTAATCGAAAGGTAATATAATTGTATACAAAATAAAAATAAATTCATCGAAATCGGCCACTGGTTCAAAGGCTTATCCTGTTAGTAATATACAGCTGTTAGCAGAGATATCGCGTATTGAACTTAGTACACTAATTCTCCGGCGCTCGCAACACATTGAGTTAACCTTTTCCAAGATTCTTCCTGTCCTGCACCTCTATCTTCCAATCGCGGACACCCAGCTTCCTCGCACCTCTCTCCACTTCATCCCCTCTGGATTCATCCTGCACTTCCACCAGCTTCTTGGTCTTTCCTTTTCCTACTGAAGTGCGCCTCCAACTTTTTCCTCTTTCCCCTTTCATCCCCTATGCTGGCCACATCCTGCCTATCTTAGTAAAATTGATAAAAGGGTAAGTTGTGTGAATGGAGAAACCAGATATTTTTGAAATACAACTATTTGGAAATAAACCATTGTGTAATAATTTGGAGCGATTTTAAATTCAACAAAATTCATCTTTACCATAATTTATTGTGCAATATAATCTATAACTGTACATCGAATCAAAATAAAAACGAATATTTGGCTTATATATATATACTTACACTCTTGCTATCATAGTTAATAATTTTTATCTAATGTGAACATTAATAAAATATACTAAAAACCTGATCCGGATAATTCGGAGGTCTATATAAACGAGATTATACTGTATGTATACTTGCCATTAATATAAATTAATATTTGAGTGATTTATATTTCATTAGGTTTTAATATTTTGAAAATAATATACGTATTTAACCATCAACAGGTATTTTTACTGTATGAAATTTCATCTCGGAATTACATATGTACTATCTTCACACAAGCCAGGAATGATCAGGTCAGCTGGCCGTCGATTGCCAAAGGCCTACGACTCAAGAGAACCTCGTAAGGTCCCCTCCAAAAAAAAAATAAGGATCCTTTTAACTACATTGCTTTATAAGTAGTTGTATTAGAATCATACTCCTTTTCCCAGGAAGCTTACGCGTGTACAATCAATTTTAAGCAGTTGTGTAAATGTCAGTTAATACTCTTAGCACAGCAGTAATAATCAGTCGCTGATCAAGACTTGGATAAAGATGCAATCATTGATGAAGTAGTCAGAACTAGTGAAAAACTGACCAAAAACCTGTTTGGTTAGCTTAGTTATTAAATTTAAATTGTAATTAATTCATTTGGAATATTTTTCCTTTTGATTATAAAAACGTGATCGAAATAAACATTTTTTTTTTATATGCTTAGATTTATCCTTAGCGTTTTCCCTAATTATTTATTTCATTCTTTTAATGAGGCACAGCAGTATGATTTACATGATGGCTTTAGTATAGTTGAAATTTCCTAAATTTCGAAAAATATTTCTCAGCTTCATATTCAAATAATAAACCACAAGTAATTGATTGAATTTTTTTTTAATGGGTACCAAGTTTAGATATAATAAAAATAATATAAAAATGTTTTGAAAACGTATGTAAACTACAAAATGAAAGCTTAATGTTTGATACAGACCTTTTCTTTGACTGAATACTTTTTAAGTGCCAAAATAGATGAAAATGTGATTTTCAGGTAGGTACTTTCAAACATTATTCTGGGGAGGATTCCTGAACCCTCCTCTTGGTAATATCACAGAATGGAAACGTCCATTTACATTTTACAAATTAAGTTGAAAATATTTAATTCCTTGACAAATCCTTCAATAAAAATTATGAAGTTGGTTTTAGAATTTTTCTTATTTTTCTGCTTTCTCGATTATACAGAAGCCTTATAGATCTGCAATTTTTTTTTTTTTAAAGTTAAAATAGACAATGGTGCTCTTCGTAATATTTCAATAGGCAGGATCTTCGATTCCTTTGTGGTATTAGTGTACCTTTAGTAAAAAAAGAAGCTTTTTAAGAAAAGATTTAATCATTGTCGTGGTCCCCTTACCTCAAATGTTTGTGCCCGAAACTACCGTTTTGAACGAGGAAGAAATTTGTAAATTAACATGAAATAAATGGATAACTTTGAAAAAATCTTCGTAGTAGAAATTAAAAAATTAATACCACAATTCTTTTAACATTAACCTTAAGTACTTAAATAAATAAAAAATTAAAAAGTTGTTTTTGCTGGTTAATATTTAAAAAAAAGGTAGGTTGCAGCCTATGTTTGACTGTATATTGTTATAAAAAAACATCAATGTCGCCTTTAAGAATTTATTTTATTTTATCTTCGACTCAAATCGTTTGTCATAGTAAAATTTAATCAAGAAATAATTTATGAAATGCATATCAAGTATGGTAGTTGCATTATTCAATGATGAAATACGAGAATTTTTTTATTATTATTTATTCGTTATAATTTTTATCAGTTATTCATCATATTCATAATTTGCTTATATGATTACATTTATATTCGATAATGTTATTTTATTATTTTGAACGACATTTTTTTTACTTTCACTTACATATTTATGAAATATACAGGTAGTAAGGAAGAGTATTGCGATCGCAAATAATTTCGAATCCGAGTTTTCATTGGAAATAAAACTTTTAAGGTCATCTGAATCCAAATAATTTAAGGCCTTCTGAGTCCAAATAACTAAGCCAAAAATGGTCTGTTTATGTGTGTGTGGCAAATGTTACTCAAAAACGAAAAGTTGTACGAAACTTAAATAGCGTATTTGAGGTAGTTATATGTCTAGGATGTTACAGCAATTTATTAAAATTAACTTATTAAATTGACTAACCAAAAATTCCACTCTATACCATTCGTTTTACACTTTTTTACCATTTACTCCTTTTCCGATTAACCAAATATAGCTTCATTAATGCCAATTTCTAGCACTCTGCATCAATTTGAGTGCAATACCTTTCGGCATTGATTGTTTCAGCAGGATTCAAGAAGCTGCAGTGAATTAGCCCAAATGTAGCCCACCAAACAGTAACCATCGCCTTTTTTGATGATTTGGGTGCTTTGGAAAATGTTGTGCTGCTTCTCCTTTGTCGAGCCACTGTCCAGAAGGTTTAGAGTTGTCGTAAAATTAACAAAGTCGATAAATGCAAGTCTTAAAAATAACTTTATTAAGCAGAGTAGAAGTTACATGATATAAATAATGAGCTACTGAGTGCTAACTACAGATAGACTCTACTAAAGATATTATAACTAGGCTTAAAGCTAAGAGAGAGTGTCTCACAATTTCTTATTCTACCTTACATTCTAAATAATGATTCTTATTCTAATATTACATTCTAATACTTATTCTATACTGATTCTTATATTGTGAAACTGATTGATCTGTCCATTTAAGATAGGTTTTTATACATACAATAGGAGAAGGGATGATTAAGGAAATAAAACTTGTTTTAACGCTGATAACCAGGAAGCATAACAATAGCTTCCTGGGTTATAAATCCTATTTGATAACTAATACCACCCTGATCAATGGCAACTGTAGGAAATCCACTTTTCTTCACATCTAACAATTTTGACCATAAAGGGTTCGTTTCTGTTTCGGGAAAGGAGTGCAAACTTCATAACAAAAAATTTATTCGGCGGTCGTTCGTCTTTTGTGCCGTAAAACTGCTTTGTTCATCAACGCCATTTATTAATTAATTTATTTATATATATATATATATATATATATATATATATATATATATATATATATATATATATATATAATATGTAACTTTATTATAGCTTTTTATTTTATTTAAACAGATGTACACACACGCACTAAAGGAATTGGTAACTAGGACTTTTATCTTAGTCATCTACTAGCTATGTAATTCTATGCCAAAAGTCTGATAATAGGTTTTCTGATTTTAAAAACTTGAAGGCTGATTCTATTGTTACATGGTCATCTCTGAGAGTTGTTGATAGATCAGGGTATAAACCAAAACTATTGAGGTGTGAGGTGAAATATTGGCATTCCTGAAAAATATGGATTATTGTGATATTGTTGTTACAATACTGGCATTTCGGTGGCGGCCGTTTAATGCATGTGAAAACCGATTTTCAACCTTTTTTATCTTTTCAAATAAGTTGAGGTGGTCAGCGATGGAAGATTTGCTAAATGAAAGTTTCTCTGCAAGTTCTCGAACAGTTTTTCGGGGATTTTCTTCGGCCAAAGCTAGCATATCATCGTCCTTCCATCTTTGTCTTCAAGGCTGAAGTCTCCCTCTCGACATTTTTTAAACCATCGCTGAACAGAACATTCACTCACGCTTTCATCCCACCAGATTTCATTAATGTTCTGGCCGTTTGGGTTTCGTTCCAACTGAGTTTGAACTCGTAAAACGAACTTATGCGAAAATCACTGAATTATTTCCAAATAGTGAAATATTACTGAAGATAAAAACATTTTTCTTTGGAAGAGGATTAATAAATGTTGACACCCATACATATGAATAATCCCTCAAACGTAAACAGTTTTTTATGTAGAGGGTTAATATAAAGAAATCATGAAATCCTGATTTGTTTGCTGTATTGTTTGTTTTCAAATATCAAATATAAATAAAGTAAATGTGATATTTCTTAATTGGTTGCGTTTGAATCCTTTCTGACAAAATTGTTGACGATTGTTCACTTTTTTTTTTTTTTTTTTTTTTTTTTTTTTAGTTACGTATCAAATATGAACTAAATCGACATTATAAGAAAAAACATTTTTCAAACTAACATTTATTGCTAATGCTACAAATTATTAAATATTTTAAGTTTAGCTAAAATTCTAGTAAGCTAGAATGATGGTCAGAATTACTAAGTTTGTCATATTTTTTACATTTGCACTTGCATTATCCATATATATATATATATATATATATATATATATATATATATATATATATATATATTATTTGTGGTGTGTATCAGTTGTGCGTTGTCACCACCTAGGTCATGATAGAAACCAAGCAGCTTCTTAAACTAGACCAATTTTGGTAAAATTATGGACTTATATAACATTGACCATTACAAGCTGGGAATTATATAAACTTGCCAGTTAATTTGATGAATATTCAGTAATTTACCACATTTATCAAATTAATAAATAACAATTAATGAAATTATTAACCACTGCATTAACGACATTCACCGTAACATTTGTATATATAATATATATATATATATATATATATATATATATATATATATATATATATATATATATGTGTGTGTGTGTGTGTGTTTGTATATGTGTGCGTGTGTGTGTATTACGGTAAATATGCTTATGCTTATATTATTTATATCTTTACGTCGAAGTTAAAAGGCACTATGTCAGTTTTTTACCAATATAGCATTATTATACATTTGAATTAATTTTTTTTTTTAGCTTCACTCAGAAGAATAAATACTTATTCCCAAGAACAATTCTGTGGTTTTTGGATAGTGGAGTTGAAGTAATTCTTTTACGACAATGGGCTTAAGTTTTATTTTTCACTTTTTAATGAGCTTTGCATACGGGAAAAAAAGGATATAAGTCAATGAAGCAGTATTGGCATTTCATTTGAACGCCGTTTTACAGCCTATTTCATATACTCAAATGTAGAGTTCATTAAAAAGAACAAAATATAATCCATTGACTCAGAAACTGATAAGTTCCACTGTACCCAAATACCACAGAATTTTGAGAGAGTTACTTGCTTTTATAAGAACACTAAGTCCACTTTTATTCGGAGGGAAACATGTGCTCAAACTGCTTTCCTGAAAAGTTATGGAAATGGACATAGTTTTCTTTAACTCCAAAGTACAGAGATATATATAATAATCTTTTATATACATAATGTAACTATTTTTAAGGAATGCTATGTGTTTTCTCTTTTAATTTAGTATATATAAATGAAATTCGTTTTTGCAGACTAAACTTGTACAAAACTAACTGTTTTTGCAGGCTTTATTTTTCATAATAAATACTTTAATAGTTATTCCAAAAATAAATATGCCTGTGTTAATTACAGAATCACTTTTTTCACATACATAAATAAAAAAAGTTTTACATGCATATTCGATGCAGGCACTGTTTACTTTTATATTTTTTTTTATATTACTTTTATATATATATATAAATATATATATATATATATATATATATATATATATATATATATATATATATATATATATATATATATATTCTAATTTCTATGTTATTTAAAGGAAATAAGGTGATTAAATATTTAATTTTTATTCAACCATTCTTGACACCACAGCTGAAGCTGAGTAGGTGAAGTGAAGGATCTGAAATAAATGGAAAACAAGAAGTAAATACAACTATAATAATTTATATAGCACTTATTATTACTATAATTAAAATTCATACATACAATTTAAATTGTAAATTATAAAAATAAAAAAAATTATCCTGAAAGTGTTGTAGGTTTATATGTTTTTTATTAATTATTCACTTTTAATTATTATAATCATTAAATTCAAATTAATATTGAAGTTTTTCTTTGTGAAAATGAATTAGTTTTTCTGAAAAGTATGCAGAAAAAAAATAACCGTGAATATTATTAATTCTGATTTCAATCTAAGGGGTTATATTAGCCATTTCTAACAGTAAAAACATTTTTTTTTTTTAATGTATAAGGACCACAATAATATCTGACGAATGGGTAGCTGAGGATATTTATTGAGACAAACTACGTTTGATTTAATGAGTGATATCAAAGTTTTAAATAATTATAAATAACAATAGATGCTTGAGTTAATTTCATTCTAGGAAGTATAGCCAAACAAAAGGAGAAGCTTGTAGTTGGGGCTTAAACCAGAAGGTAACGCTCAAGAAGGAGAAAACCTTTCCCCACTATATCATCGCTATACCTTATCAATACAGCATTTTGCCATTACATAGGTGCATACAGCTATTAGTCAATTAACTCAATTTATTAGTTTATTATTAGTCATATTTATTAGTCAATCATCTTTGTTTATATATATATATATATATATATATATATATATATATATATATATATATATATATATATATATATATATATTATTTTTTCCCCGCTACATTTGAGCACCTCCAGTGGCCCCCTTTTGGTCAAATGAGCTAAAATTCGGTATGTAGGACTTTCTTCCAGAAAGAACGACACCATTAAAGAATGGGTAAATTCCAGTCAAAATTTTGGTATATTCACATGAAATTTCGACATTTTTAAAGTTTTGCGCATCTCTACAGTTTAATATATAAGTTTATAGGGCTAAAAATTTGAGTGTAATATTCCAGCGGCTCCCGTTGTATCAAATGAGCTGAAATTCGGTAAGAAGTGATTTCTGTATCGAAGGTAAGCGGAGAGACAGAACAATATAATACACAGCATGGCAGTGGATTATACCTGCATACAATTTATGATCATCATTGTATATATGAATATACAAAATATAAGTACATATGAATGCCCTGGTGAAACTTGTTATGCCTTTATAATAGACGGCATATTTCATACGAATTATTTTGGAATATTTGTATAATTCATTAAATAAAAAAGTTATGAATCAATTGCTTAAAATAATTTAATAAAAACCATCGAGTTATTCATAAAATATTTTTTGTAATTTTTGTATTTCATTTCGACATTTTGCAAACTTGTTATCCTCAATCAAGAATAAGGATTTCTATGTAAAAATAAATTTAGATAACGAAATTGATAATTTTCACCATTTTAGGCTATATTTGCAACTAAGCACAAGGTTCCTAAATTGGATTATCTTAAAATGATTGCTTATTGTACATCATGAATACTCACGGACATCATTGTTTCTACGTTTATGGGGTACATCCTGAGTGCTGTGAGGGTCTCTCCTTTCTTCGCCCTAATCATCATCATCTGCGCGGCCTTCCTGAACTTTTTATCAGCTTTGTACCAGTCACTGCTGTAGATGGCGAACTGCAGATCTGAACTCTGTCTGCGAAACGATTATTAAAGAAGAACTTTCTAATATTAAACATAACGTAAAACTTAAAATATTTGTATTTTAATTGAGAAAATGTTGGAAATGAGTCTGACAAATGACTTGTTTACTCTGTTTTAACTAGATAAAGTAGTCGTTATTTCGAGAGTGTGAAATACCGTGAAGTAGAGGCTGCGACTTAGAAGAAGGAGCTTTGAGAATAAATAAATAAAAAATAAAATAAATCTCCAGAAATTTAACAGACGCAACCAGCGCCCCTTGAGCAGTAAACTCCCCAATCTATGACTAAAGCTAGAGTGGGAGCTAGGTGATTGTTGGTGGGGGTACTCTCCTGTAAAGTTTGCTAAATGACGCTAAGTCTCATTCAAGAAACCCCATTTTTTTTTTTTCGTAAAAAATGTGCCATTTGACTAAATTTATGCAGCTTATAGCTAGCCAAGAATAACTAAAAGATGGCCAATGGTGATCTTTTATTAATTTTTGCACATCTCGGGGATCAATTCTTTTCTTCATTACGCCAAATAAACAACTAAATAAAAAACGCAGCACACATATGATCAACTGACACATTTTTCACGAAAAACAAAATAACTGCGGCTGTACAAAAAATATTAAGCCCCCGTTTTCACAATTATATTCTTGATACATTTATCTTAAAATACATAAGAATCAAAAATAATAAAAAAACAAATTAGGAAATCTAAGAAGATTCAACCCGTCCTAAGTATCGGGCGCGACCAACCGTGTTTCGAAACGAGGAGCGACTAAAGATTCTTGGAGCGTTCTAAAGATTTTTTAAAAATATTTATAACTATTTGGATTAACATTTGAATTTGCATAATAAGTTTGGATTTAATTTTATTTAGAAAATTAAGATATATTTTATAGTTAATATACTAAGAATATAGTCTTTACTTGATTTACATAGGATTAAGGACTTTTGAAATGGATAATTTCAAAATGGAAAATAAATTGGGATTTGAATGAGCTTTTTCCAGATTCACATTGTGAGCTGAGTCTTTAGTATTTTTGTTTTTAGTATATTAGTGATATTTATATTTTTATGTTATATTTTTCTGTTTTTCGTGTTATATTTTTACAAATAGGCTGTTTTAGGATTTTAAATAAGTTTTGATTGGAATAGGAAATTAAGAAAAAATCTTTCGCGTCACTTCAATCCACCAAACGGATTTCACCATTCGATTAAATATGACAAAGTACATTAATCATGACCCCCATTGAAATAAACATTGGAGAATATCTGTGAAAAAGCCATGTCTAGAGAATCGAGCGTTTCGTCCCACTCTGTGACGTATAAATGGGCGTTGACACCGAAGATAACTTTCCTAACAACACGTGTTATTAACGTTTTTCAAAGATGCGCTATGAAAAATGGCAATAACTTTTGTTAATAACATTTGATTTCGTTTAAACTGAATTTTAATAACATTTTCCAATTGACTGGTGTATGCATTCATCAAAACGTTAATAGCATTTTTTTTAGAAACATAGTTGATGTTATTAGCATTTGAAATGAATGTATGTATATATATATATATATATATATATATATATATATATATATATATATATATATATATATATATATATATATATATATATATATATATATAGAGAGAGAGAGAGAGAGAGAGAGAGAGAGAGATAGAGAGAGATACAAATGGGAGAGAACCAGGTTTAGGGATGTGGGGAACCTGCAGATAATCTCTCCTTGAATCAAACTTATTTATATTAAAACCGCACTTCCCAGAGCGATCGCACAAAATTTATGTTATTATCAATGTTACTGACCATGTTAATTACATTTCATTGACTGTTGCAAACCGGTGGAGTTTATTTATTGTTTTATTTAGTCTTGTTTTCATTCTATATATATTTTTATTTTTTACTAATTTTTTTTCAATTTATTACTTGAATTTTGTTAAATTGGAATGAATCTGTAAACTTTTTATTATTATTATCATTCATGTAATATGTCTTTCTGTCATGAGACATATATATCTAATATTCCTAATGTGTGCTTTATGTCCTTATCTTTTCCTTTCATGGTAACCCCACATGATTATTAGATATATATATATCCCATTTCTCAAAGAAATAATACATTTATATATATATATATATATATATATATATATATATATATATATATATATTCTCAATTCTTAGAGATTTTTAAAATTCTAAATTGTAACATACGAAAGGAAAAGTCGTTCCACTCTGTGAGTAAATAACATCAAATTTGTGCATTCATTTAAATCCATCTACAATGTTAATGGGCGATTGATAAAAAAAAATTATAATAATTTTAAAAAAATGGATTTCAATAGCAAAGAAAAGATGAATCACCGAATCTGAGGGAAAAGGAATCGTGGTTTTTTCGGACGCCACCCATTCCCCTACTCATAATTAGAAATTAATTAAAGAAATGCTAATATCGTAATAAGACTAATTAATTTATTTATTAGACTGATTATTATTAATAGAATGAAACCACATGCCATATTCCTAGAATTAACTAACATCGCGTAACTAAAAACAACATAAAAATTACATTAGTTAAATATACATTACATTTAATTTGAATATGTATATTTCATTATATTAATTTTTAACATAAAATTATATTACTATAATTCCATATTCTAATATGATATGGAAAATTAAACCAAACATTTTTCTTTTCAATGAAAGCTTTAATTTAAAAAAAAAATCGAGCATTAAAATAAAATAAAACACAAATTTAAATTTATCTGACAACATAATTTCAATTATAGGTTGTTTTTTTTTTGAGGAATATTTAACTCGTTTGTTATAAATTTTTACTTTATTTCAATGCTATTTATTATAATAAATAACCACAAATTAGTAAATCAAAAGAAACATGAAAACTGATTCGTTGAAAATGTTAATAACATTTTGCTATCAAAAATGCCATTAACATTGCTAATAACTTTTTTTTTTACTGTTACATAACCCACTTCTAACCAGAACACCAATAAAAGTAAATGCTTTTATATATATATATATATATATATATATATATATATATATATATATATATATATATATATATATATATCTTGAAAATAAAATAGTAAAATTAAAAAATTCAATGTGAACATTTATGTTTTTAATCACTTACCGCCGTCTCAATTGACGCAGAGCCGAAACAGAACATGGATACTTCAATATATTGGTAAGCCAGATATAGTAAGAATTTAAACATAGACATAGGATCACCCTTGCCTCCCTTAAAAATAAATTAATTTAATTCAAAATATTATTTAAGTTAATTTCAAATTTATAAATCATATTCTTACGAATAGAAACTGAAAAATTGCTATGATCAGCACAATTATTCCGATTCCTAGTATCAAAGTTAGCAATGGATTGTAGACACTTCTTAGCTCTTTAGTGTAACTGAAAAAAAAATATATATAAATCCTATATTTTTTTATTATACAATAACAATGAAGGGTAAATGATTGTTGATACCTTAATAGTTTCTGATGTTCATGTAAAATTTCATGCAATCTTTTACCCATTAAATTGCTGTTTCGAAAATTTATGTTTCCTCTATTATCAACAGGTTCAAACATTAGCGTAGATGCTTTAAGGCTTAATACAGTAAATTGAGCATAAAGACACACCAATACTTGATAGAACAGACAGATATACACAGCCAGAAGTATTCCAGCCCATGTGCCATAAATCAATTCGCATATGAAAATAGTTTCGAAATAAGGTGTGTCTCAGCCATTGGTACAGGGTACCAACCCCCAAATATCTTCTTTCTGCCTGTAGTCACTTCTGTCATGTCGCCAGTGTGGTACAAAATGTAATCCACGGATATACCAGGATTTAAAATAAACAAAGCTACATAACTGATGTTGACAATAAAAGCAGCGGTACAAAGTATATTTGTTCTTCTAGTGATTTTCTTAAAAATATTTATGACTTCAGGGCGAATATTCTTCGGGATACGCAGAAAATCCTTCATTATTAAGTTAAAGAGCCTGGACTGACTATCTATTCGAAACCAAAACATACATATCTTACAACACATCTGTGTAGCGGGGAATAGATTTAAATTTATAAATATGAACTTCTGAATATCGACGTCTATGAAGAAATAGCTGAGATACTGGAAGAAGATGTAGGGAAACGAAAAAAGCTAATGTAATAAATACTTTTGCATTGATGAATTTATTTCTCTTCCCTGTTGTTCTGTAGTCGTTTATAGCACTCCAAAGTCCGAAGAACTTGAGGTAGCTCACGCTTAGGCCATCCAGAACGTCTGTGTCGTCGATTGCTCGTTCGCTCATTGCTCGCTCACTTCCAGTACCGTACTGACTTAAATTCACAATCAAAATTATCTTATATAATCTCGCCCAAAAAAATTATTAATGTTCCAATTACCGGACTAATGACAATGTTAATAATTCTCAGCTATCGGCGTAATCAAACGTTCTTCAATTAATACATTCTGAAGCTTGGCCATAGTAAATTTAAAGAAGACACAGATCATAGGAATAGATTATCGTACTGAATACATTTTTTACTACCTCATTAGTACCAGAAATTGTCAATCTGACCCCCGAAAACCACTAATATTACTAAGAAAATTAGAAATTACAAAAATGCCATTATTACAAGCAATAAATTAAAAAAAAAAATAATTTCAATATAGTTAAAACTTTTTACTTCCTTGTACGAAGTAAAGGAAAGTCTAATATGACCTTCAAATAAAGTACCACTTCCGTTGATCAAGCATTGACCAAAAAGGGAGGTTCACAACTAGATTTTACAGCAAGAAACCGATGGATTTTACTGAAGAAAAAAGACATATAATAGCGGAATGAGACCTCCAGTAACAAGAGTGTGTGTTTTTGGTGTGTGTGTGTGTCAATAGATGCATGTCTGGAAGCCAAGTGTCGTTTTTACTGCAATCTTCGGCAACTAGTAACCAAATTCAGTATCACTTTTTGAGTCACGGATTTATAACTTAATAGGCGTACAAGGAAGTCATGTGTTTCCCACATCAGATATTTTTATTTTCACAACATAGGAGAAATTTGACAATTTTGAACGGATTTTGGTGTTTTCAGATGGTGCGGTAAATCAATAAATGCAAAGAACAATTCGAACAAGAAAAAATCGTTTTAAAATTTAATTTCCAGTTAGAATCCGTCATCATACATTTCAAATTTGAGTATTGTTTTCCCGTTGATGTTTTAGGCTCAATTTTATCAATTAATATTGAATATATTGTCTTGAGTGTAGTTTCATGTTCAAACTAATCTAATAAGCTACAACATTTATAATATTGTGTTTTTGTGGCAACGCGTCCTTCTGAAGATGAATGGAAGCCTGGAAAAGTATGATTTTTTTCTCTTCAGAGTTAGTAAATCTCGAAATTCAAATAAATATAAAAATCATTAGTTTATTTTCATTTATATTTACGGTATGAGCTGATGACTTGGTTGAAGCTACATGTGACAAAAAAGTATTCTATTAATAATCATATGCAGGCATAAAAGACTTAACTCGAACTTCGACATTATTCTGATATTGTGTTGTCAACACATAATAAACAATTATTTGAAAATCAAATTGTTTTTTTTTTTTTTATTTTTTTATTTTTTATCAAAGAATTATAAGAAAAATTTATAATGCTCAATTGTAATGAAATACCTCACTCCAAGACATACTAAAGGTCATGGCTGGATTGTAATGAAATACCTCACTCCAAGACATACTAAAGGTCATGGCTGGATTGTAATGAAATACCTCACTCCAAGACATACTAAAGGTCATGGCTGGATTGTAATGAAATACCTCACTCCAAGACGTACTAAAGTTCATGGCTGGATTGTAATGAAATACCTCACTCCAAGACATACTAAAGGTCATGGCTGGATTGTAATGAAATACCTCACTCCAAGACGTACTAAAGGTCATGGCTGGATTGTAATGAAATACCTCACTCCAAGACATACTAAAGGTCATGGCTGGATTGTAATGAAATACCTCACTCCAAGACATACTAAAGGTCATGGCTGGATTGTAATGAAATACCTCACTCCAAGACATACTAAAGGTCATGGCTGAATTGTAATGAAATACCTCACTCCAAGACATACTAAAGGTCATGGCTGGATTGTAATGAAATACCTCACTCCAAGACATACTAAAGGTCATGGCTGGATTGTAATGAAATACCTCACTCCAAGACATACTAAAGGTCATGGCTGGATTGTAATGAAATACCTCACTCCAAGACATACTAAAGGTCATGGCTGGATTGTAATGAAATACCTCACTCCAAGACATACTAAAGGTCATGGCTGGATTGTAATGAAATACCTCACTCCAAGACATACTAAAGGTCATGGCTGGATTGTAATGAAATACCTCACTCCAAGACGTACTAAAGGTCATGGCTGGATTGTAATGAAATACCTCACTCCAAGACATACTAAAGGTCATGGCTGGATTGTAATGAAATACCTCACTCCAAGACATACTAAAGGTCATGGCTGGATTGTAATGAAATACCTCACTCCAAGACATACTAAAGGTCATGGCTGGATTGTAATGAAATACCTCACTCCAAGACATACTAAAGGTCATGGCTGGATTGTAATGAAATACCTCACTCCAAGACATACTAAAGGTCATGGCTGGATTGATAGATAGATAGAAAATACTTTTATTAATAATAATTACAGAATTTGATGTTATTTACAAAATTGTTCAAAGTATTATTACTGACATAGCTACGGCTGTCTGTCAGGAGCGCTTTTAATTTGAAAATGATTATATATCATTATTGTTTATTTATTTTTAAATATCTAAATACTTATTAAGTTAATAACTAATTTATTCACAAACAACCCAATAATAATAATAATAATATCTAATTACATCTTATATAATCCATTAATAATCATTAATTATGTCTTATATAATAATATCCTACAATAATATCTCAATTATATCTCAAATAATAATATATACTTATATCCAACCATTAGTATATCACTCATTATACTATTCAATAATATCCAATTAATGTCTGTTTTATCTATTTATAACATATATTATTAATCAATACTATCCAAATACTCATTAAGGTATTAATAATTAAAATTTTGAACAAGAAAGGAACGGTAGATATAGGCTTCCTTCAAGTAATTCACTAGAGCTGCCCAGTCTTCGCCATTTAGGTATTTGACCATATCAGTTTCAGTGACAGTAACTGCACCAAAATATTTTTTCCTCATTCCCTCTAAGACTTTACAACGTCCTAAATAATGAAATACATCTTCATTTTCTCCAATATTACACATAGAACAAATGTAATTCTGTCCCTGAATGAATGGTCTGTAGTTCAAGTTGAGAAGTTCGCCTCTAATTTTAATTATGACACTTATATCAGATATAGGTAAATTTAAATTAATATAATCAACATCAAAAGATAATTGCTTGTAGATTTGGTGATATTGGCCGTTTAAAGCTCTTTCCCTATAACACGTGTCATAATAGATAATAAGGCTAGATTTCAATGCTTTTAAATCTTTCCCCAATTGTTCAGCAGAACTGAAAACTGGATTAAAGTTGCATTTGACCTTCTGGGACCAATTTATCCATTCCTTAAACCATAGTAGTTTCCTTTTGATCACTTCTTCTGCAACCAATTTTGTTAAACGACCTCCATCTAGATTTAGAGTCTTCAATATGTATTTAAATTGCAATTGAAACGTAAAAACATGAATTGGTGAAATTTTGGCCTCTAAATATATCATGTAATTTGGAGTAGTTTTTGGCAATTTAAATATTTTCTTAATGAAGGTCCTCTGGACACTTTCTATTTTATCAGTATATCGGTAGCCCCAAACTTGACTCCCATATGTAAGAATTGATCTAGTTACAGACTTAAAAATGTCATTTTTTGCTAAAAGAGGAATATGTTTATTTAGAAATAGACTATTCCAAACACTATTAAGACCAAGCAAAGCATGGCGAGCCGTTTTATTAAAGTGATCTGTGAGTGTTAAACTGGGAGACAGTGTAATTCCTAAATACTTATATCGGTTGACTACCTTGACTGGTTGATTATTAAACTTCCAAGAATCACGTTCACTAAGTTTTCCTCCACTCTTCCTAAAAACCATGATATTTGACTTGGATAAATTCACTATCAAATTCCAATTTTTAACATAACATTCAAGCTCATTTATCATGTTTTGCAAAACCGAAGCATTTTCAGCAAGAAACACTATATCGTCTGCAAATAGTAGGAGTTTTATTCTGTATCCTCTAAGCCATATTCCTCCACTTAGGCAATCCTAAATATCATTTACAAATAAGGTAAATAATAAAGGGCTCAAGTTGCAACCTTGCTGAACTCCAGATATTGTTGGAAAAGTTGTTGATCGGCCACGTTTATCGCACACAGACAAGTTGGTGCCAGAATATAGGCTTGCAATAGCTCTGATAAATTTTGTTGAAACTCCCAATTGTGACAATTTAAACAGGAGAGCATGCCTATCCACAGAATCAAAGGCAGATTTGAAATCTATAAAGAAGCAATAGACTTTCTTGAATCCATCATGCCATTTCAATTGAATCAAATTGGTAAGGACAAAAATATTATCCATTGTAGAATAACCTTCCCTAAATCCAGCCTGCTCCTCGCATAACAGCTTTTTCTCTTGCACCCACGACTTTAGCCTTCCAGCTAGTAAACTCGTATAGACTTTTTTAATGGTATCCTGTAAGACTATTCCTCTATAGTTACTAGCCTGATTTGGATCACCTTTCTTAAACAATGGTAGTACAACAGCCTCGTTCATGCTATCGGGAATTGACCCTTCATCAAAATAGTTATTAATCAGTTCTAGTAGCAATTCTAGGAGTGTTTTAGGAGCAAACTTGTAGAACTCATACATAATACCATCCAGACCAGGTGCTTTACCATTCTTAAATTTATCCAGTGTGCAAAGGAGGTCATTGATATTGAAAGGACAGTCAAGATTAACGTCTTCTTGTAATGGAGCAGCATAATGGATATGAGACAAAGTTTGACGCGGATTAAAAAGTTCACTAAAATGATTGACCCAGACATTCATTTCAATATTATCTCCGCATTTATAACCTCTCTTTTTAAATTTATTCACCAGAGTCCAAAATTCACTCGAATTTTTAGAATTTTTAATTGCATTGGCCGTATCCAAATAATAGCTCTTACACTTCTGTTCACACAGGTCAAAATATTTTCTCCTCTCCGTTATATATTTCTCCCGTACAATCTTTGCTCTAGTTTTCCTGAAAAGATTTAATAACTTAAATACTCTAGTTCTATTTTTAAAACAATGATGATCAAACCAAGGTTGAAACGATTCGAATGGCTTGCCACAACTCTGCATACACTTCGCACTATCTCTTATTATCTCTTTCAGGACCTGCAAATCTATATTTTCACAAGTTACAATTCTCTTTTCCAGATTATTCTTATAATCGATACATTTAGAACCGTTCCAAATTAGTTTTGTATTGTTGGGTACAAGATCTTCTCTTCTTTCTTCTAGTTCTAATTGTATAATGACATCAATTGCCATATGATCTGACCAAATTACGTTTCTTACAGAGAAATCTTTAACCAACTTGATACTGCTAATAGATGCCAAAGCAAAGTCTATTACTGAGCTACCCCTAGGACCCAGATATGTAAATTCCCCTAACATGTCGCTTGGAGATCTCCCATTTAAAATCAAGAACCCATGATCATCACAAAAATCCAAAATTGATTTTCCTTCCGAATTTACTACATTATCTTTTGAACTTCTAGATTCTGAAAAACAACCCAGATCCAACGTATCTTCCTCAATAGCCTGACCATCACCCAATCTACCGTTCCAATCTCCCAACAATAGAAACTGTAAATCATTATTATTTACAAGAGCCTCAAGCAAGCAAAAATTTTCTTTCCATTTATTTGGTCCTAAGTAAATTGGTAATACATGTAAACAGTAATTTGAGCTTACCTTAATCTGAAGCAAATCAACACTATTAATAGTTATAAATTTACAAATACCTTTAGTTATTAATTCGTTCCGACAACAAATCAATATACCACCTATCGCCCTTCCAAATTTTGCCATTCTAGTGGCTGAAATCCATAATAGTTTATAATTTTGAAAATAATTTGAATAAACTAACTCATGATTTTCTTCAATAAATGTTTCTAATAAACAAAATATATCATACTTATTTAAAAAATCAAGGAAAAACTTATCTTTAATTTTATTTTTAAGGCCACAAATGTTGTAACTTAAAATATTCAAATTTTTGAAACTTATATTAGAGTAACTGTTTTTTAATTTAGTTTGACAGACAGCCGTTACCTGCTATTTATTCTCATTTAGGTCCGTGGGTGTTGAAGCATCTGTGTTAGAACTGGAATAGTCTTCTCCTCTTTCAGACTGTGTCTTCGATCTTGCATTTCTTGATCTTCTTTCCTTCACACACTTTTCCCTAGTGTCCCAATAATATGCTTTATCATCCATAAATAGAGTATCATTCCTGATAAAAACCTTTTTATTTTTATCTTTTTGGTACATTTCCTTACGAAATTGGGAAAGCATTCTCCTCCGCAGTCTAACTGCGTAAGAAAAATCTTTATTAATATAAAACCCAGTGCCCTTAAGTTTTTTGGTATTTCTCAGAATCATCCCAGTAAGGTAATTATTAGCGAAAGTTACCTTAATTAGTTTCTTCAATTTATTCGGCAACCCAATACTCACAATACTGACAATATCACTAAGTGATATTTCCACTCCCAAGACATCACCACAAAATTTTATTATGATATCTTGATCTGATCCATTCAAAGAGTCAAGACCAGAAAATAATAAATTATTCCTTTTGGTGTAATTTTCCAGATATTCTATTCGATTTTCTAGTATTTCATTCTTAGTTCTTAAATCTTCCAGCGCAACTTTCAGATTCTTATTCTCAGTCTGCAAATCTTCAACTTGTAATTTTAGTTCAGAGATATCTTCTTTTCTTGCTAACTCTTTCGAGTCTATCAATGCACTAAACTGAGCTAATAGATCTTTCATTGACATTTTACCAACTTCTAGCTCACCTCCCATCTCTTGTACGATACTCCTGACAAAACTTGGTTTTTTAACTTTAACAGTATCCTCGGAAAATTCTGGTGATGAACGTGACCTCTTGATTCTTTCTATCTTTGACTTATTCGGTGTCTCAGGTTTTACTGTTAGAAAATCTCTTATTGATTTAGGCATTAAAATAAATATATTCTGGACAATCAATGGATTGATTGTTAAGAATTTCGATTAATTATCTTTTACAAATTATAAAGATGTTATAAAATAACTATCTTCAATAAACTCACTGCAATATGTAAAAGCCTATTGTGAACATCAATAATAAACACTCCATAACAACAAAACACTGTGTGTTTACTTTTCACCATATGCGCTCCCCACCACTCACCGCACACTCCCAGCAACTGCTAACTCTGTTATAAAAACACTCACAATTTTTAGAAAAACGGCTGCATAGAATTTAATGAAACTTCACAGTATTAAAATAAAGCTATTAATCTTTATATATGCAAAAAACCATTACAAACTAACAACTATAACCATTTGAAACCAAATTGTAATTGAGGAGCGATGTATTCACTATCAGTTCAAGGTAGGCACTCTCATGGCTGGATTGTAATGAAATACCTCACTCCAAGACATACTAAAGGTCATGGCTGGATTGTAATGAAATACCTCACTCCAAGACATACTAAAGGTCATGGCTGGATTGTAATGAAATACCTCACTCCAAGACATACTAAAGGTCATGGCTGGATTGTAATGAAATACCTCACTCCAAGATATACTAAAGGTCATGGCTGGATTGTAATGAAATACCTCACTCCAAGACATACTAAAGGTCATGGCTGGATTGTAATGAAATACCTCACTCCAAGACATACTAAAGGTCATGGCTGGATTGTAATGAAATACCTCACTCCAAGACATACTAAAGGTCATGGCTGGCTACTTAAGCTTGTGGAATATTTGTTATAGTTATATTAATCCCTAATTAGATTGATCCTTCTGTACCATTATGCGGATGTCAACTGGTTTTGTATAATTTTGATTGTTTAGTATGTGTATTTTCTGATGATTTACTGTTTTTTATTTAACCTTTCCCAACTGTTTTTATGTAACCTACCCATGTATTGGAGTGGACAATCTCTGTTGACATGTCTTTTTGGACTGTTGATGTGAGATATGTTACATTACACACACACACACACACATATATATATATATATATATATATATATATATATATATATATATATATATAAATAAAAATTAATCAAATTCAGGCATCATTAGGACAGGTGAAAAAAAAAACAACCATATATATTTGTCTCCCTTTTTTTTTTTTATTACATTTCATTAATCAGGCTTGAAGATCCTCGAAGCTAATTTCTGAGTCGAAAAGAGGATGGAGAACTCCATTAGTACACTATTGTACACTAGTACACTATGCCGCATTCCACCCGCGGGGTATACATACTTGGTAAGTAATCAAACAAATGATCACAGTTGATTGAAATTTGTTGAGGCTTCCTACTTGTGTATTTATTTATTGCTTTCCAGAATGTTTTTGAATCACGAACGTGACCTAAGTCATCCACTATATTGCGATCAAATTCAGACCGCTTCCACTTAATTAAGTTTTGGAATTTCTATTTGGCGCAAAATTTAGTTACCAACTGCATTATTATTATAACAATTATTTATTTGTTCATTATTAATGACATTCCCAAATTGATATTTCATTTGACAACAGATAAATGTTCTTTTATATCTAAACGAATAAAGGGACATTTAAAAATTGTCATTGTTCAAATATAATAAAATCTTATAAAAGTTGTAAGAATATAATAGGATGATTCCTAGCATAAATCTTTCACTGTACAAAAAGGCCTGATAATATTGATGTAAATGAGCTTTTTGTTGAAAATTGGTAATTTGGAGCGTTTATAAAGTACTGACTGAAAGATTATTGCTATCTTAATTGAAATACTGAAATACTGAACAACTAACCATTCAATGTTTCGCAAATTCAGGCACCATCAGAAAAATAAAAATAAAAGATCGTACAAATTCTAAACAAATGCAGCACATCTCACACCAACAGTCTAAAGAAATCCATAAATTAGGTGCAATACATCATATAAAGCATCTAAACACATACTGAAGGAAAAGAGAGATAACAAGATAACCGCTGATAAGGTATATTCGAACAGCTGATCAGTAGAAAATGTTTTTTTTTCAATTATTTTTTTTATTTATTGGAATCTACAACTTTATTACAATCATACAATAATTAAGTAAATTTGAAGTAAGAGTATAAGACATGATAATGACTTGTGAAGTAACCACCCATTGGTAGAACTTCAATGACTATTTTAAGTTAGAAGGTCCCGTGGCCATCTTCTTTTCAGACGCCTCAGAGGATTATCAGGAATACATGGGGATGAAAGGCTACGAACAAGAGGGTTGGTATGGGCAAGGAGTTTGGAATTAAAGGAGGTATATCTATTTCGGGCTAAATCTGCAGCCAATGGGATATTGAGGTCTTTGTGGATAATTTTATTTTTGACAAAATAAAGAGCATTAAGGATTTTTCAAAGGATATTGGATTGTACGGATTAGATGCGGGAGGAATTTGATGGGGTAGTGGTACCCCAAAGCTCTATCCCGTATGTCCAAATAGGCCTGATAATATTGATGTAAATGAGCTTTTTGTGGAAAATTGGTAATTTGGAGCATTTATCAAGTAAGTATTGTAGTAATCGGAATTCATGAGCAGTTTCTTGTCGTTTCAGTCTTGTGTGAGGGAGGGTTCCATGTAAGGCGTTAGTAGAAAATCTAAAAACGAAAATACGTAGCAAACAACACAAGTATAGAAATTTTATTCTTTTGTATCAATACTTGCTGTTATCCGCTGCTTCAACTTTTCATTTCTCCCATCTCGTTATAAATTGTATATGATCATGGCAAGTATAACTATAATGATTATAATAACTGAACGTTATGGGAGAAAAACGAGTCCGTTTGTTTTTCAATTTTTTTATTTTTTTTACACAACTTTTCACTTATTTGATAAACTGAACAAAGTTCTTGGTATTACAAAGAAACTAATATGTTCTACAAATTAAAAGATGAGTTAGATTACTCTTTTTAACTGATTTTTTTTAAAAAAGTGTATAAAATGTGACTCTGATCGTTATCTCCCAGTGCCCTTTAATTGTGTTACACATGTTGAAGTCAAATGGCTTCTGCCACAACATAGTACACATGGAATTTTTAGCTTCAAAGGCATTGTCGTTTTTGAGATATAGTGAGTGATTACTAGTTCATTCAGTGATTGAGTGATATGTTTCTATTATACTGTAGACAATTTAATTTCCTTTCAAATGAGCATCTGTGTGTGTATGTGCAATTTATAGTTTTCGAATTATTTAAAAAAAATAATAAAATAAATAACGAATTTCAATGGAAAACTGCGAAAATAACATGGATCCAGAGTCCAAAATGCTTTTATATATCTAGTATATTTTCTAATACTGGTCCGGTTTAGACGATTTTGTTTTTATTTTGTAGAGAATTTCATTGTCTTTCTTTGGAATACCAATAATGTTTCAGGAGATGAATAGTTTTATTCGAATTTATTATTATTATTCGAATTATTATTCGAATAGATACGATTTATTCGAAAAACATTTTTTTTTAGGTTTTAGAAGAAATTTTTTTTTTCAATCACTTAGAGTACGCTTTTTTTTTCAAACACAGCCTTATTGCACATCTACAGTATAACAACAGACATCACCATGAAAAATTTTAGTTTCATAGGCATTGTAATTTTTGAGATACAGTGATCACGATATAAGTCAGTGAGATGTTATAAAGGTTTTTAAATATACCAGATATAGTATATTTTTGTATAATTGTTATACTTTTTTCTCTTTCTTTCTGGGACATTCACAGAAAAATAATAAATCAGGATGAATGGCCAATATCATTAGAGTAATTCGTATATTGAGACTAAGCAGGCCAAATTTTAAACTGAAATACTACCAACAAGTTTCTCTAATAATCATTGAATAAATATTCATTTGACTTACCTTCTTATCTTATCTATGCAAAAATGAGATTTTCTTTAGTTAATTTAAAACGCGCTAATTGAGGCAAGCATTATGGCAAAGGCACAAGGCGTCGACCCTTGAAGACTATCATAGTAATTAAAGAATTTGCCACAATGCGAGCCTTAACTAGAACGTTTCAAAAGGACGAATATAAAAATCTCATTTTTGCATATTCGACAGTTGGCCATGGCAGGGACGATATGTTGAGCTTGAACATAACACTTTTTTTTTTCTTTTCTCCAATAATCAATATATTTATTTTTTTGTTTATCCAAGGAAAAAAAAAATGAATTGGCCGCAGTAAATATTTCTATAATACTAATAAAATTTATAAAAAATTAGAGTTTCATGACGGGAATTGGTATAAAGTTATTTTATGATTTTGGCCTATTGAACAAAAATAGGCTGTTAATTGTAAAACAAGAGATTGGAGAAAAAACACTAAGAACAAAGACAATAACTTTTGGATTTACTAGCGTTTAATCGTAGTTTATTCTGAATAGCCCATAAATGTTTTACAATATGAAAATAAATTGCAGGTCTTCTTGTATTTCAAGAAGAAAAGGTTCAAGATTATAATGGTATATTTTGCAGTCATCCGCGTAGAGATAACATGGGCTGTGTTTAGGATTATCATTTATATATTAATGAATGAAAATAGAAGCAAATTCATTTAAACCACGTGAGGCTCCGCTCCTATATATATATATATATATATATATATATATATATATATATATATATATATATATATATATATATATATATATATATATAATATATATATATATTATGATTATGTAAATATATACTATATATAGTTTTTCATTTATTTAAGTACCAAAAACTAAGGCTATACACAGTTTAATGTAAACAAATATAGGCACATACGTGTTTTTAGGCTTGTGCATTATTTTAATTACGTTTTTTTAATAATGAAAACAAACAATATTTTATGGATATCATAAGTAATTCAAAATACTTATGATTTGTTGCTCTCTATGATATATGATAGAATAAACATAATAATTATTGTTAGTTATAATTAATATAATAATTTTTAGTTTTAAGTTATCTTCTATTATAATTATTAAAATTATTAAATTTAGCTCACATTACTTTACATACGGACCTTAATATGCCAACAGTTATCGAACACATACGGACCCACTGCAAACGATTTCATGATATTCGGACATCCGGACATCCGGACATCCTAACTCACTCATACAAGACATGGCGACAACCAATATGCCTGACAGCATTCGCAGAAGAGGAGTTGAATGACGGATCTCCTAGCCTAACTGTGTACAATAATCAAGACAGGAAGAGTTGCTGCTGGGTATTACACTCTATCATGCCACAATATCTAACTTTAAGCAAAAAAATTCACTAGTTGTCAGCACTGACAGCTATGAATACAAAAATAAAGTAAAAAAGAAAAATTATTACATTACACAATAACAAAAGTCTAGCAGAGAACAGGATAGGGGCGTAGTGTCTGTGGCCATCCGTCTGCTTTCAGACACCCACGGCTTTACATCCATAGTATAGTCTTGTAGTCCTTATAAGATATGCTGCATCTTTGATAATTCGGGTCCGATTTTGAGAATTTGTTTTGGTTTTATTGAAGATTTTAAAGTTAGGCTGTTCACATATGCATAGACATGCAAAACCACAGACATACACACGCCCGCACAAACCATTTTTCGAGGCTTAGTTATTAAGACTCAGAGGAACTTAAAACATTTATTTTCGTAATATAATGGAATTCTATATTTTTAACGATAAAAATAATTCCCCTTATTGTATATTTCATATATGGGTAAGGGGAAGTAAAGAGTTCCATCAATTTTATTTTATTTTAGGAAATTGACAGTTGTTTCAGATGAAAGTTGCATTGAAAATATTTGTAATTAATTAATTAAAAACAAATCATATAATATCAAATATATAGTAAGATATTTGATTTATAAATTCATGTTCACTGTTTATCTTTCTCTTACTCCTTGATCCCTCTTTGTATGTAATATTTAATAAAACATAAAACATGTATAGGCATGTATATATATATATATATATATATATATATATATATATATATATATATATATATATATATATATATATATATAATATATATACTATTCAATTTACAAATTTATAAACCACACATTACGTAATCATAACATTTCCTTGTACGATCTAATATTTACAAATATTACAATGTTCCTTCGATATTAAAAGTGTGAGATTTTCAAAGTGAACATTATTTTGTTTTAATAACTACAATTGATGTTTTTATATATTTTTAAAAAATAATTAATTGTTTTTATTAACTTCAGAGAACTTCAGTCTTTATTCTTTTAATCCTGACATCAGAGTAGCAACGGAGTACGTGAATTGAAGAATCTGGAAAAAATAAATAAGTAAATTATTGTCCTGAATTCATCAATTAATGACAAATTAAATTTTAAATAAGATATAGAAGAGAAACCAAATTACTTTATAAATTGATTGTCATTTTCCCCTTAAAAGGATTTATGTTGTTCTTATGTTTCTTTAACTTATTTAGTACATACTATAATCAGCAAGGCACATTTAAAGCTATAATCTTAAATTTTTCCTCAAACTAATAAATTTCTGGTTAGTTCTTATTTACAAGTAAAATATAGATATAGATTTTCAGTTCTGAAAAAAAAGTTCTTTTTTATATAGCATCAGTTAATCTAAAGTATTAACTTATCATTAATGAGTTAACCTTTAAAATCAAAAAATAAAATTTCTCAACAATTTTGAACGGATTTCACAACTATATTAAATATTTAAATTTTTCCAAATATATTCCAAATTATAACGCCTTATTCTCACACACAGTTCTTTATTAACAAATCGTAAGCAGACGTAAAAGCCAAAAAACAGTTCCAGGTCGAGTATAATCAGTAAAACAATCAGAAAAGAAATTTAATATAACAGCACAAAGCCAACCACGCTACAACACACCAAACACAAGATTTGGCGAGTAGGGTTGGAATATCGAAAGAAAAATATCGATATATCGCAAAACCAAATATCGATATCCACCGATAACCGGTAGAAAAATATCGATATATCGAAAGGAAATGGATGAAAAAGCAAAGAAGCCGTGCATTAAATGAGTATAACGTTATGAAATTTATGAGAAGGTTATGAAATAATATAAATATTATTTATGAGAAGGTTATGAAATAATATAAATATTATTTATAGAACAATATTTTTTATTATTCATGAATCATTATAAAAAAAGATAAAAAAGAATAATATTTTGGTAAAAAAAATAAGTATTATAATACATTTTTATCTTGAAGGCTTTTTGCCATATTTCGTATATTATATAATTCTACAAATTTTTCTAAAAAATAATTGTATTTTATAAAGTTTCCATGCATGCATTGAGCATTCTCAAAACATTTATCTAAAAACATGTAATTCATCTGATATATATTTCAGTACAATCACCATTTATATTATTACCTGTTTGTCTTTACATTGGATTAATTAACAGTATATGTGTTTCAATCTTATCTACTAATTATTGTTTGGCAACTAAATATTGTTTATTCTCATATTTACCCCATTATATTTATAAATTAACATGTGCTATATTTTAACCAATGATTATATGCAACAAATTATTTACATTTATAGTATTGTCTATTTTATTTCTATTTGGTGGATGATTGATCCAGATTATTTTTTGTTTTGGTAATCTTAAACTCTTAAGTTTATTTGAAGGATAAGGAGGAAAAACCTGGACCCTATTCCATAATAAAGTACAATTGCGAATAGACCTATGACTGCTATGCATATGACCACGCTGTGAAATGTTGAAACACAATAAAATTTAAAACTAGTTGTTAGCATCTACCTAATGTGCCTCGATTCCTATTCTTGAATATTCTGGCCTGTGTTTTCACTATCTAGCAATACTTATGGTGGTGTCCTCTTTCCTTTTAATAATTCTTCTAGATCTTATTTTTATTTTAAATTTACTATTTTCATTACAATTATTAGCTCTTTCATTATACATCTATTTTATTTATTATGTCTATGTAATGATTTTCAATTTCATATCGATTTTGAAATTGAGCACTTCTTTATTACTATTAGGATATTTGGAATTTGTCTTATGCTGCTTTAATCTTGTTTTCAAATTTTGGGACATTTCCCCTCTATAATACTTTTCATTGTATTATTTCCATTTTATTTTGTAAATTACATTCTATCTATTTATTTATTCAGTTCAGTTATCTATTCACATTAATTATCTATTCACATATCTATTCACATTAACATTTTGCTTGGATATGTTGATTAATCAAAATTCAAAAATATTTTGCACGTATTTTTAATTTTAAAAAATCGGTCCAAATTATATCCATTCTTGTTGCCTGACATTTTAGTAAATTTTTTTTTCATATTTCATTATTCGCCACATATTTTTCAAATATACAAAGTTCGATTATGCAGTTCAACAACAAGTATTTCCAAAACCATTGAATCCAGGATATGACATTGTGTAACAAAAAAAAATTTTTTTATGCACATTTAATTGTATAACAAGTTATAATTTACTATAACAATTTATAGGACTACTTTCTCTGTTCGTTTAGGAAACTGGTTTTCAAATTTTAGTTACAAATTAATGTGCATTCGTGATATGAATTTATAAATAAATTATTTTGTAAATAAGAAACAAATATACTAAACACAATTAGTAATTGATTCCTACTTGAAATAATTCGTTATGGTCCAACTTATGAAAATAATTATGAAACGACGTATGAAAATTCCCTGAAAAGGCATACCTTAAAGGCGATTGGCGCCAAGCATAACGAAATTATTCCTAGCGTAGTTCACATGCCAAGCGATGTTCAGAATAATAGTAATTGAATAAATAAATAGACAGTTGATTCTTACTAATAGTAAGATTTTGTTTTATTTGCTTCTGATTTAGAAGTAGATGGTGTTGCAGAAACACCTGACTCTGATGGAGAAGAAAAAATTTGTACATGGAAAGCTTTAAGGTGTGACCGTAGGTTTGATGTGTTTTCCGAAGTCCGAAATATTTTGTGACAATATTTGCACTCCGCACTTTTACTGTTTCTCGATTTAAAATGTTTCCATACTTCACTTTTTGGCGGCGACATTTTAGTTTCTATTTTCACTTGTATCACCACACTAACAAAAACAACAACAATGAACAACAAGCAACTGACCGTTAGTGACGCCAATGAGTTCTAACAGTAAGGAAGTTACAACAGCTCAGAGACAGAGTCTTAGATTGATTAAATGATTAAGCTGTAATGTTAAGTACAGCTCACGGATAAAATTAAAAACATGATAAAGAATAAAGGAAATTTCTAATTAAAATAAAATAATAAAATTTAAAATATCAATATCGCCGATATATCGGTGCAAAATATCGATAACTCGATATATCGGGTGTTAGGATAACGATATAATATATCGGTTTTTCAAATCCGATATATCGATATATCGCGTTCCGATATTCCAACCCTACTGGCGTGGGGTTTCCAATGGATTTGCTACTGAAAGATAGGGAAAAACTAACTGTAAAGTAATGATATAGAAAATAAATAATCACTGAAAATGAGTTTCAGATTAACATAAAGAAGAAGTAAAATATTAGAGATAATTGCTGATACATTTCCGGAAGAAGGGCGTATAGGTCTGCAAGCCCTTTTTCCAGAAATGCTTTTAAATTTACCGTCATATTTCGATGCATAATATCACAAAATTGTATTTAAATATCTTGACGCCAGATTTTAGGGCAGTCACATTTCTAAACATGTCATCAGAACTTTTTGTGTTTCAAGTTATAAGGCGATGAATAGTTGTGTTATTTAGTTTTATTACAATTTGGAAGTACTACACCTTTTTCCTGTTCGTGGTCATAGTTTTGGACAGTGTCATCGATAGAAACTATGACTACAGCAAAACCTTATTTAACTGCTGTGGTGGAATGCAGAGAGCGCACTTCTCCATTTTTTGTTCTAATGGATAGAAATATTATTAAAGACTGGAAAGGAGCACTTAAGCCTTTAATAAAACATAATCCTGGTCTAAAGGAAGTCCGTTTAAAATCCAAAAGTTTTAAGTGTTGAAATATAAAGAAGATGGCGCTGTACTTGCGTAACCAACTTATAATGCAGCCTACATGCCTTTCCGTATTTGGATGAAAATTTACTTGGTTAAAAGTTTAAAGGAAATTAAACCAAAACAAGTAAACTACACTTCACTTTCTTCGCGGAAAGAAAAAGATGTGAGGGAATTGTTTCAATTCATAGATGATAAAAGTTTTTCATGGCTACAAAACATGTTAAAGAATAGTTAGAAGATTAATGACCTTAATCAACATTTTTTTTTAATATCTTCAATTAGTATTCTTTATTTATGAATATATAACGAATATTTATAATAAAACTTTTGTATTATTTTTAAATTATATGTTTCTGTTATTACAAAACCTCACTGAAAATGAATTTCCGGAAATCATTCAGATCTATTTTGAAATGCATTATATATATAATGATATAAAAGTTTGCATCATTATTTGATAAAAAAATCCTTAAATTAATTGCGCAAACAAATTTCTGAACTTTACAATCGCGTTATATTATTTCATAATAAATTGGTACTTTCAGGCTGTGATTTCTCAATTTATTAATTTGCACTATATGCTCTTTTTCCGGAAATGGCCTCAATTGCTACAGTGGCAAATCCAGTTTACACAACCTCTTTGCTCCCTGCCAGCTGTGCGGTTATAATCTTTCATAACTTCACTCACGTCACAACCTAGTCGGTATGTTAAGAATCTTTTTAAAGAAGGATTGATTAGACAAATAACTATTCGAAATATCGTTTAAAAATGCAAATTGACAATGTATAAATAAATATAATGCTAACAATGAAGGAACAACTGATACATAAATTAATTTAAACTTACGGCCATGATGGTTTCCAAGTTGACGGGGTACATCCTGATAGCAGTGAGAGTGACTCCTTTTCTAGACCTTATCATCACCATTTGCGCGGCCTTCCTGAACTTTGTATTCGCCTTGTACCAGTCACAGCTATAGACGGCATAATGTAGGTCCGAGCTCTGTTGAAGAAATCAATGATATGTTATAATCTATATATTAATAGGCAAGCAGATTTTTGGTCTTGCCAATTACTCCGCCTGTATTCTGTCAAAAAAAAAAAAAAATCACATATTATTCCATACTGGTAAATCTGTGTCTTTCTTTCTGACTTTGTCACGATTATCCCTTGAGAAGATTGACTGATTAGAGTCAGTTGTGCCTGTATATCAAATGGAACATCCTGTGCGCTATTGCGGCTGCGCAATAGTCGAAAAACCTCTTCTTCCGTAGAGTGTAGCACCAAAATTGCTCAAAAGGTTTTGACGAAACTTTCCTAAAGTATTCTCCTTAAAGCCTTTCACCTATCCATACGTATATTACATCTCCTCCAAAAAAAGAAGGGAAAAAGTTAAGACGGAAAGAATATTATATTTAATACCAAAGATTATACATTTTTCGTTTGATTATACAAAAGAAAAAAAAATATATCATCGGATCATTATTAGCAAAGATGTAGCCCATTGAACATTGTAGTCATGATTTATTTTCCTACCGCTGCTAGGGTAAAGAAAGTATTGTGATCGGGTCAAATTTTCTGTGCGTAGTTTTCAACGGATCTACGCGTTTTCATTACCTCTGAACTTTAATTAATTCGATTTTTTTATTTCAATTAATAGTAGACATTTCCCTGCTCATTTTAGTTGTATAAATAAATCACAAAACCGATATAACATTGTATTTTTGGTGGAATTTCGACCACTTGGTGGTCATAGTATAATGATAATATTCAATGTAGAGTAATGATTAAACCGATATGTTTTATTCATCAATCTGAAGTTGTATTATCAATGAACTATGATGGAGTTTATGATGGTTTTTTTTCATCTTTAAAATTCATTTTGAAAAGTTCAGTTATTTTTCTTATCGATTCTACTTTGAAAGAGTAATTTGAACAAAGTTCTTCATTGAATACTTTAATAATACAAGATCAAACTGTTATTTTTGTCCTGACATTAAAAAAAAAAATGTGTCTGAGCTATACATCGGTTCAGAGGGAGGTATTTTAGCAATTTTCATTCGTGAATCTAAATTTCAGATGTTCGTTGTACTATCTATAATTTTTATTTTTACGTACCTATTTATGGAACATAGTAAGGGAAAGTATTTCCATAGCCAATAATAAGGATTTTTTTTTAAACGAGCAAGGATTATAATTAGTGAATAGTTGTTAATTCCGATTATATTTATAGTATAATTATAAATTTATATTTATTTTTATATAAATATTTGTATTTAAAATAATATTCTTAAAGTCTTATCGGAGCATTAATTAATTTATACTCAAAATAGAATGGTAAATTAAAGTTGTGTGATGCACGCACTTATGTTTCTGTTTTATATTGGTTATAATTGTTTATACTTTAGTATATTTCAGCTCTGATTTTTTATAAGAGACTGAGATAAGTAATTATATCTCATTTTTCTCTTCCTTTAATATTTCTGTCAGTTCGCACAAATTAAAAATAATATTTTTTTTTATTGTATGTAATTTTTATATTTTATATGTAATAATGGTTTTCTTTACTTGAACTGACAATCAACCTCTCTAATCATACAAAACAAACTGAAATTAGTGTAGATCTTTGGAGCAGAACTTTGGGATTCTGTAAAATTCCCACATTTTCATAAAATCAAAAAATACAGTTAACATGGTGCATTTAATATTATGTAATAAACAATGACTTACATATGTAATTTGTTCAACAATACATAATACAATAATAATTAATAATAATATAATTTAAAATAGAACAAAATCCAGTTCTCAATCGAATATCATTCGATTCCTCTTTTACAGTCTATTTCTTCCTTCCTTGAAATTCGAGACGTAAGCATACACTCATGTTCTCCAGAGAACTCCTAAGTAATTTATTAGCTTTTCTTCTGTTAATTTATTTATTTTATGTTTCAGAACATTTTATCAAATCACAAAAATATATTTTTAAGAAAAACCAGGGAGAAATTAAACATCATTAAAGTCCGTTCGGTAAGAGAATGCTGGTTATACACCTGAGCTATCAATCTAAGCCCCATTGCCATTTAACTTAAATTAAATTACATTAAATCAAACTTGTCATTTATTCATTCTAGTCTAGACTTTGTGTGCGCTTTATATAAAGAAAAATATAAATTTATAATTATACTATAAATATAATCGGAATAAACAACTATAAACTAAATATAATCCTTGCTCGTTTCAAAGGAGGTGATTACTATTTGATTTTCTCAGCCGTTAAGCGAATTCGTTTTGGTCACTATACATCACCTTGTACGACTTATGTTAGATATGATTTTTTCTAAACTCTTTTGCTTTCTAGATTAGTACTTTCATTTCCGAAAATTTATTTTCAACTTGCGAAAATGTTCTCCCTTTTTTTCTACTGTAGTCGATTATCAAATTCTTTCATAGTTTACATTTATCCATTATTCATTTACTACTAACAATGAAATACGGTTAATTATTTTATATAAACAAAATTAAAGTTGATTCAGAACAAGCTATTTTGAAAATTCGGCAGTTCTTACATTGTATAATATATCTTTACGTCAGAGATAAACTGCCGTTGCGTTTTCAGTTTTAAAGGAGAGAAAAATGAAGTTTCTGATCCCACTGTAATGCTTCTTGTGGACAGTTGTTCATCTTCATATTTGAAGTTTGGCATATTTTATTATCCTTTTAGCTTAATTACCAGAATTATACTTAAAAAATATGCCCAGAGTAATGCACATACGATATTAATATCAAAATCAGAAAAAATGGGCTTTAAAAGTTTACTTGTGACGTACAGATATATTGTTTGTAAATTATAACAAAACAATCTAACCAAAATATTCAAATTCATGTATTCAAAGATGCCTACAATAGTAAAATTTTAATGGCTAGTGAAAAAGTGTATCAAATCCTTCGAATGAAAAAGTTCTTTCCTTAATTTTTGTATTAAAAACTATTTTTATTCGAGAAAAAAATAAAGCTTATCTTACCGCATTTTCAATAATTGAAGAACCGTAACAGAATATGCTGACTTCGACGCACTGGTAAATTAAATATACGACCGAGCGCCCCATGAACATAGGGTCTCCAGTCTGGCCCTAAAAATGTTATATAATTACAATCGTAATCATAATCATTATAAAAAAAGTCGATTTATGTTAAAAACTTTTTTAAAATAATGTATATTTTAGGTAATACTAACAAATAGAAACTGGAATACAGCTATAATCAAAATGAAGGTCCCTATTCCAAGAATTAGTGTCACTAGTGGATTATAGATGCTTCTCAGTTCGTCAGCAAAACTGAAAATAAAAAAAAAATTATTATAAAATATTATAATTATGTTAAAAAGCATTGGGCCGATGAACTAATGAAAATGTGTGGTAATCCCCTCTGGATGAGACAGGGATCTATAGGAAATTAAGTGCCAGAAACTTCCAATTATATACCACAAAATAATATACCGCAAACCTTAATATACCCTTAAATAATATACCCCATTAAGGTTCGGTTAGTCTGCGTTCAAAAGACTAATCTTCCATTACATGAAAGGTCTATATGTAAGTATATATATATATATATATATATATATATATATATATATATATATATATATATATATATATATATATATATTGTAGAACATACCGATAGAAAGACAGATAAAGCAAACAAAAATTTTTCAATAATTTTTCTTGATCTTTTGAACTTAAATTATGTTAAACTTATAATTTAAATCAAATTTTATATTCATGTTAAAGATATCAAATATAAAATTGTTTGATTTTAAGAATATGGCATCCGTAATCATATAAGATGATAATTTTTGTTTATGTAAATTTGTAAATAAAAGCTTATTATTATTATTAAATATTCTTTTTTTGCACTCAATATATACAAATTTTGAATTTACGTACAAATAATGGCTTATTATTATTATTATTATAGAAGTATAAGTAAGCTAAACGTCAGGAGAGGAAATGGGGGAGGGCGAAATTCTCGGAGCCCGGGAATTTTTTTTAGAGTTTACTAAAAAAAATTTGAACAAACACAATATATGCAAATAAAAAAATCATTCCAATCTATAATATTACGTACTCTGGCAGTGTACTCTAATTTATAAATATGTATGTTGTTTATATAGTTTAATGAGAAAAGAAAGTGTTGTCTATTGAGTCTTGTTTAGCAAGAACACCGAATTTTGACTCGATAATTCAAATTTTCGCAGACAAAAGATAAGAAGAGTGTTGTGGAAAGGTATTGTGAATAATTGTTTTTGCCAATACAAAATATTTTAAGATCAAATAATGTTATAATGAAGGCTTTACTAAAACAATTATTATTGAACTATATTATCATTATTCAATAGATTTGTAAAACAATATTGAGTTGTATTTTATGAATAAAAAAAAAAAATTCTTGTTAGTATAATGAAGTATTAAGTATCGTTTTCATAATACCTTAATTCATATATTAATATTATTGACAAATACAAATGATATATTGAGTGGTACGAAGCCTCTATATTATTTTGGCCTGGGCTCAGGCAACAGCCCACAGTTGGACCTAATGTAGTCACATCGCTCACAAAATCTTATTTTTGAATTATTTTGATTTTGAAAAAATAATCATATTTGAAGGAACTAGACCAAAGATGGAACCTTAAAATGTAAATAAAAGGCACCTTGATTGTTTCTTTATTTACCTTGATCAATATATATATATATATATATATATATATATATATATATATATATATATATATATATATATATATATATATATACGTTATCAATATATAGATAATCAATAAATTTATAAAATTTAATCAGCCATTACCAGAGAGAGGACTTTATTCAACGAAAAATCCTTAAATATGCAATAAAATGTATGTAGGAATAAACCTCAAAATATACCAGAAAATCTGCCGCGGAATACATCAACGTTTATAATGAACAGATTAAATAAATCTAAATATGTATTAATAGAATTAGAAAGCCATATAGCGCACAAAATCTTAATTTTGAATTATTTTAATATTGAAAAAATATTGTAAATATTGAAAAAATAATGTACCATAAAATGTACATTAAAGGCACCTAGATTCTTTAAAATTATCACTTAATCCAATTTTTTCGTCTTGATCTCAGTCTGCCTTTGAGCTTCTAAGGAACTGTTATATTTTTTGGCTAAGAATAAATCACTTAAATTAAAAAATTTCCTGGTCAAAAAGAGGTATTTAGGCCCTATTAAAAATCTATTAGTGCATTTTTATAAATTCATAAGGTGAGGATGAAATTAATGAACATAAACATTTTCTTTGAATAATTTTTAAAAGAGTTTCACACTTTTTTCTCTTCACTTATATTTTCACAGAAGCTTCTGTTAGGATGCTAAATTTGCTAATTGGTGAAACTCTAGCGCAAAATTGAAAAAAAAAATTTTAAAGAAACAAAATTTATGTTCATATATTTCATCCCCATCTTATGAATTTATAAAAATGTATTAATAGATTTTTAATAGCGCCTATATACCTGATTTTAGGTGATTTATTCAAACACAAAAAATATAACAGTTCATAGGAGGCTCAAACACATACTGAAACCAAGACGAAAACATTGGATTTAGTGTTAATTGTAAACAATTAAGATACCTTTATTTGCATTCTCGGGTTCGATCATTGAATATGATTTTTTTGTCTTCAAAATAACAATAATTCAAAAAATAGATTTCGAGCGCGATATGACTATACCAGATCCCACAGTTCGGCGGTCATGTATATATATATATATATATATATATATATATATATATATATATATATATGCTAGATTATTATAATAAATACCGTAAAAGTTTCTGATGATTTTGTAAAATCTTGTACATTTCTGAGTTTATCTGGTGATTTGTTATCCCGTATTGAACACTGTTTTTTTCATATTCATAATTTATCTTTAGAGATGAAACATGTGAAGCTAGTAATACGAATTGAGCATTCAGGCACATGAGGAGCTGATAGTACAGGCACATGAACATTAATATGACAGCAGCACACCATGCTACCAAGAAGCATTCATAAAATAAAATTATTTCATAACAAGGAGTTGTGTCCATCGGTAAGGGATACCATCCTGTTGAAATCTTCCTCCTTCCTGTGGTCACTGCGGACATGCTTCCTTTGTGATGCAGGATGTAGTCAACTGGTATACCAGGAGTGAATATCACATAGGTGCCAGAGAGGATAATCACTATAACAACCAATGAACAAATCTTGTTCGTAAATTTACTAATCTTACGGTATATAAATTCCACTTTTTCTCTTTGTATTGATGTCTCTAGGAAATCGTTTCTCATTAAGTTGTATAATCTGCAAAGACTGTCTATATTAAACCAGAAAATAAGATGTCTACACAATGCCTGAAGACACGGCAGTGAATGGAAATTTAAGATGGTAGCTTTTTGAATATCCACTTCGATGACTAGCATACCGACGTACTGGGATATTATGGACGGTACTGTGAAAAACACCGTTATTAGCACTTGAATTTTCAGGATAATGTTCTTTTTCCCTGTCGTCCTGTAGTCGTTGATGACCTTCCATATTCCATAAAGCTTGAGGTACCTGATACTGAGACCATTGATGATATCTGAGTCATAGATAGCTGCCTGGTGGTCCATGATTCCCAACAAGAAATGAACTAAAATTACCGAAGAGCTTGTTGACTGGTCTTATATACAAACCCTTCCTAACGAATCCAGTTTCTTATTAATGTTCCAATTACCAAACATAAATTAGAATTGTAATAATTGATAGCTGGTAAGGTCCTGTCAGTTAATTAGGAAAAATTAATCTCAATTTCATTATGAAGTAAACCCGGGGATTACTGAATAAGGATGAACTAGACAATTTCCATTAATATCTTACTGATAAATTAATTTTTCTTCAATTAATTGAATTTTAAATTAGTTAAGGTAAACAATTCAATTTTTGCCATCGGTTTTTTTGAAATGAATAACACAAATTTTAATGTCTTCTTCTAAAATATTATAGTTGTTGGAACAGAAGTTCTTTATTGAACTTTATTTGAATGACTTAAAATTGAGTACATTTTTCACATTGCCATTCATATATATTGATTTAATTAAATCGCTTAAGTAAATTGTAATAAAACTGCAAACGCTTGCGAAGAATAGATTTTTTATGTTAAAAATGGATAGCTGATTCTCAATGGATAGCTTTTAAATTTCTGGCAAAAAATTACAGGAAAATTATACAAAACATATCTATGGATTCTAATAAACTAGGACGCCCACTCAATTCTGATCTGACTCAAACTGACTCAAAGATTACTTCATATTTTCCACTAAATGACCCAGAGAAGAAACAGTTTTTGTTTTAGGTAGAGAAAATTATAAATTCGCGCTCAAAATCTGATTTTTTCCTTGAATATATCCCATAATTTTCTCATAGCTTTGTTTATTACTACCAGAGTTGGAATACATGAATGAAATTAAAAATGTTTATATATTGTGAAGGTAATTGTGAACAAATTCATTCTTATCATTTTACTAAAACATCAGGGCCAACATTTCGAGGTATTTTTGTTTCATATTACGGGTCTTTATTACAACTGTTAACATCCATGAAATAAAAATATTGCGTAAGTTTACATCAAATAACAATCTCTGATAACAAATGTTATCTATTTAATCTACTTATAAGTTCATTTTTTTTTTTTAAATAAAATCTTTGTAAGTATTCTACTTTCATTAGCATCACCAATATGAAATATATTTTGTCAATCATATAGAGTCAAATATTTAAAACTTTCAAAGGAATGCTTACATATGTATATTAAGTTTCATTTTCACAAAAACCTCTCTTTTATATACTATTTAATCCTAAATTCTTTATTTATCTGTTCCTCTCTGTTCTTAAGTTTATATCAATATTTAAATTTTGTAATGAACTCTCATTAATTTAGTTTTTTCAGTATTATATTGTAAATATCTATTATTTTAGTCTATATTTAATTTATTATTTATACTATATAGTAGTTATTAATGCTTCTATTGTCAGTTTTGAAATAGTTTTTATGTTTTTAGTTATGTAATTGCTTCGCATATTTTCCATTTCTAGTGTTTTTACAATATATTTTAATGCATTAAACATACATTATATATTATAAAAAATTGAGATATAAATGGACTAACATCAAGTTTTTAACGGACATCCAATCTTTTACAGCTAACAAAAAATCAGAAAACTGTTTAAATGCATCACATAATTCCTTAAAACATAGTTTTATTATAAAATAGTAATAGTCCATAGAAATTGATGTTATTTATGTCATATATGTTTTAAGACACATTTCATTTATCATCTCTATTACTGCATTTAACTTCCTATTATGTCTTCACGTTTTCTGTATGTCTCACTATGTTCTATTATTATTGTTCACTATTTATATTTCTAATATTAGTAATTAGTTATAACCACTACATTTATCTCATATGTCATTGTTATAATATTTTTTCTGGAATGCCGTTAAAAATTTTGGAACACTTTCCACCCACTCCCTCTCGCCCTCTTACTTACCTCAGCTCTGTCATCACTTCGAACTAAAAAAGGTTAGACTGTCATTTATCTTAATATTTTTTTTATTTTATATTAGTATTACAATATTAGTATATTAGTGTTACATCATTATCACTAGTATTATATAATTATTTATATCCTTATTAATAAATTGTCTGTAATTCATGTTTATTATTTGTATTTTTACTGAACATATCCTATATCTTTGATTTGATTTCAGCCCTGATGAATGAGCCGAAACGTTGGTTCGGACAATAAAAAAATATATTATGTTGGCTGTTTGACCGATTGTTTATTTCATCGTATAGAATTATTATTCACTCACAAGAAGAGTGCACGATGTGTGCGTCGCTGATTTTGATCAAAATTTGTTGAGTGATCCTACATCCTAAGAAAGTCGACACATTAATATGTATTGTATTGGACAATATTTTCCTTATATTACATAACAAGCACCAGGTGCGAACAAAAGATAATAAGGGCCGAGCAGGTAGGTAGAAAGGTAACTGACAGGCGATGACAGATGTCACCACAGCTCTTACCCTCAGATATAAGAAATAAGTTAATTTAAAACCCTGCCGAGAAGTGGGCAGTGTGGCAAAGCCAAGAGATGTCTGTCTCGGAAGACTTAATCAATTTTAAGAAAACAGTCTCCCTTAGGTCCCTGCTGGACTCGAAGAAGAAGTGGAGGCGGTCTGGGAATGGTGTTATTCGATTAGAGCTACCTTAATGCATTCGTGGAGACCGGACCACCCAGGAGATGTCAGGACAAGGGGTGAAGCCATCCTTTGAAATCCCAGAATTTTCTCCCTCTATAAAACTGGTCGGCCAATGATGATAAGGGTGCCGCCCACGGCCGGGGAGTTAACCAACGGACAACGTCTTCGACCCTCTCTTAGGAAGAACAAGAGGGAGAGAAGCAGAGGAGGCAGGAAAAAAAGGACTTCCTCTCTGATCTCGTTTGAAACAGGACTTCTTCTCTGGTCTCGCTGGAGGATGGACTTCGAGGACGAGAACTACTAGGTCTTCCTCTGAAGATGACAGATGCTCTGGCTCCATGACTTAAGATATGCAGGGGAAGACGATGGAGAGATACTGAGGGAACATCAACACCAATTATTACAGATAAGAGATTTATGTTAGAACAGTTAATGGCTAGGTCTAGTCTGAATCATTCCATGGTTAACAGTTTATTGTAACGGTTTATTATTTTAATTTTGAGGAATAAAGATAAATGTTAGAAAGGAGGTTGTTCTTTAGTAACCATGCCCATTATTAATTTGAATATATTTCATTAAGTATGATAGCAGTAAATTTGATTAGCATTATTATTAAACTTAAAAGTCACTGATACTGGTACTGGTATTGGTGGGGGAAACTAGTCTGGCTTGTGGGCCTTGTGGTCCCTTTGGCCTACCCTTGGCTGCTACCATTAGGTCGCTACTTCTCCAATGGACCTTATATCTCGAGTTTGACAAATTATATCGACATGGTTTTTCCAGTAAAACACTTGTTTTTTAAAGCACCTTAAATGAAAAATATAAAGATTAAAAAATAATTGATTTATTGTCAAATAAATTTAAAAATTATAAAATAAATTAGCCTTATATATCAAACCAAAGTTCAATTTTAAATGTCTAAATTGTAAAAAAAATAATATGAATTGTCAATAAATGTTAAAATTTTTTGTTAGAAGTTGAAATTTTATTTTCTCCTCAATTAAGTAATTAGTCAATTAATATAGTAAGCCAAGTAGTAAGTAATAGGCCAATAGTTATTTCAAGACTTTTCTTGGAATAAAACTAGTCATTACCAGGAGTTGATTCTTTGGATTTCTAACTTTTGGAATCGATTTCAGAATCAATCACTTCATTTTCTGCAATTAATAATTTTATTTGGCAATTTTGATTAGGTTTAATTGAAGTTTTTGCTATGAGATTAGTAAATCTTTTTTATTAAAAATTGAAAATAAATGTAAAATAAAAATACAAAATATATTGCATTAAAAGACTAAATATGAAGTAATAAATAAAAAGTGTTAAACATATGAAAAAATAAATATAAATATGTAACATACCTGTGTGTAATTGTCAGTCTTTCTTCATAGTTTATGGGACTGTGATTGAAATTTGTCGATTTCTTCGAAGTGAAATTGAGAAATTTCAGAATAAATATTTGTTTTATTTTATGACGCCGTGGAATACAATTAATACCTCCTGATAAAATATCGGACTTGAGAATAGACAAAGTGGCCTGAAACGTCGCCTGATGTAATGGAATAAAGAAATTTTAAAGAAATGAAGTTTAAGGGGAATCCTGGACAAATAATATGATAAAATTATCACACCCTTTTAGATAAACTTTTTTTTGTTATATTATAAAAAATGTTTTGGTCTTAATACGTTGTATAATATTTATATATATATATATATATATATATATATATATATATATATATATATATATATATATATATATATATATATAACATTTTGTTCATTATATGATTTTTTTTTTTAAATCATGTTTCACTACCAGACCCTATTTAACCTTACAGAGGAACAAACTTATATTATTAAATATTACCCGATTTTTTTTTCATAATTTATAGTTATTTAAAACAGTCAAAACTTTTTGTACTGTTAAGAAAAGTTACTAATCTAACAATTTTCGATGAATAACTCAATAGAAGTGATCAAAAGTGTTCCTTAATGTCTTGTATACACCCAAAGATCCCATTATACATTAATAATGCAACTCAATGTTCCAAAAGTTTTCGTTGGTAATCTAGCTCACCAATTTAGCAGGCCTAGGCTGCTCGTTAGAAATTGTTTTTATTAAATGAATACACGAAATTACATGAATATTTCTCTCGCCTTTTATTTAATAAAATAGAATAGTTAGCAAAATATAATAATTCTATCCGACCAGATGGTAATATTTATCGATCGGTGCTAAGAATATGGTATAAAAAGTGTTGTGGAGTGTCCAACGTTCTTTCTTTAAATAAACGTTAATTTAAAGTGATAAACGTTAAGTAGGGTGATACATATAAATAAAAACTAATAATAATTTTACATAAGTTTTACAGAATATACTTAATTAATTTTATAACGAAAGAATAAGAATTTATATAATTATATGGATCATATAATGTAATATATAAATAATAATTTAAAGTAATACAGAAATAATAAGCCAACAATTGTATTCTTCCTTAATTTTTAGCAAGATAAAGCGATAATTAGTTTCGAAATGTCAACCTAGAGCCTAAATTTAGTTCTAAATTAAAAAAAAAACTAATTTAAAATACAAAAAAATGATATTTGTATTAAGAAAGTTGACAATTTCGTTTGTCCAACAAATAAAGGATCAAGCCAGTTCTTCAAAATCACTGATTAATATAAAAATCAATGAAATTTATAAGGAATAGATTTTTTTATTTACGAAAGGATGAAAAATAAGACATTTTCCCAATAATTTAATTTTTCTTATTAATCTTTTTTTATTGAATTAATTATAATATAAATCTACTTATTAAGTCATTGTTTTTAGTTATTTAAGGTGTATCCAAATAGAGGGTGAACCTGATGAGCCGTCATTATGTTAAGAATACTAAAACTATATCACTATATGAATAAGAAGTCCTTACAATGATAGAAAAAAGGATATTAGCATTATACGAAGGATAAAAAATGAAGAAAAGTAGGGGGTCGGCTTTACTAAAGTATATAATAGGATTTTTACATCTTGCATTTTTCATAATAAATACTTGGTAATATTTGTAGTGTGAAAAAAGTGAAAAAATATATAAAAATGATGCACGATGTTGTCAAGATTCCAGTTGATGGGGTGATTGAAAAATAGTAATGACGTTAAGAACACAAGATTTGAAAATAGTGCCTTCAATTTTGAAGATATCGAAATGCGATTTACGCGGTATTTCATAACTTTTTAATGAGTATAAATGAGTATATTAAAAGTTAAGTGTCATTTGATAACTCAAAATTTTCGCTGCGCGTCAACCGCTCGTATCGCGTCAAAGTAAAAATTCAATAGTGGTTGGTGCAATTATATAAGTAATCCTACGAATTTTTCTCTTTGCATTTTTTTGATTATATCACATCACTTTGGATGTGAGTAGCATTTGAGCCGATTTATATTGGACACTCAGTATGTGTACCGAGAATAGAGTAGAGGCTAGGCAAGCATAGGAAATGATGAACCCAATGAATATCGAATAACAGAGAATAAGGCATTTTGATCCACTGGCAAAGGGTTCCTCGAATTCTCGTTTTCAAAAATCGATGAGGAGGACGAGAGATTGAGGTGTTAGGTCTAATTATAATGAAGCTGCCAAAAGGTGATAAGTGATTAATATTGTTTTGCTTGGTTCAGAGTATATTTAACTTGATAAGATGCACACATTTATATTGCTATTGGAGGAAATATGTACAAAAAAAAACTATACAATTACATAGTAGTACACTTTAACATAGTAATAAATTATGTGAATGCGGTCCTGATGTACAGTTCATTTGGTGGCCACCAGGCAGCGGGACTGCATTAGACTACTCCTAAAACTTCATCAGAAGTACGATAGATGGCGGCAACAGCCGTCACAATTGTATAATTACAGTTTAAATAGACGTGTTTTTTTTTAAAAAGGCGAAAGCATCATCTAGTAAACTTTACAGGAACCACATGAAACATTTTTCCCTAAATCCCGACACATTTAATTTTAATTTTATTCTTTATCCTGTACAGTAGGAGTTTATTAAGATGGCAAAACTTTTATAATTACAATATATTTTTAAGACTGAGAGTGACCACTGAGAATCGTCATAATAATAATAAATTCTTTATTTATTCCGGGACACGTCCCATTAGAATACAGGCAATATTAGTTGAGATTTAGAGTCTTAGAGTAAAAAAATAAATAAATGAAAAATAGCAAGAGAATCAACAAATAAAAAAATAGCAAACTATAATAAATCATAATGACATAACTTTTAGATCTAAATAGCAAGAGAATCAACAAATAAAAAAATAGCAAACTATAATAAATCATAATGACATAACTTTTAGATCTTTAAACAAAAACAAACTTCCAACATTAATAAATTAAATATTAATATAGTTAAAGATAATGATTTAATAATAATTGAAAAAGTACAAATAATGCACTAATACATAATTAGGTACACATTTTAATTTAAGATAAGGAATATCTATTCACAATTCTTTTGGAACGGAATAGGCCAGATTTGAAAGTAGAAAGAGTATTAGAGCGACGGATGGGAGAAGGAATGGAACTTCATAAAGATGAGGATCGGAGAAGAAAAGATCTATAAACTCATAGTGATCGATAACTCGTTGTGTATGAATCTGAAGATCGTCAGTAGAGGGAAAACAGGGGAGCTGGCACACCTTCTGTGAGCAGCCAATCAGAAGCCAGCACTTAGTCACGTGACCTATGGCGGGAAATTTGAATTTGAATTTTCACCTCGACCTAGCCTTAACTGTCACCTGGTCTCACCCTGCCTTAACCACCACATGGTCTCACCTCGACACTACCTTAACCACCACGTGGTCTCAACTCGACCCTACCTTAACCACCACGTGGTCTCATCTCGACCTAACCTTAACTATTAGGACTCGCTCCTTTTTAGTCACGTTATCCAGTCACGTGGCCCGCGGTGCTTCCTGGCCTACGCTCCGCCCACAAGGATTAGTCACGTGATCCAGTCACGTGATCCAGTCACGTAACCCATGGAACCTCCTGACCTATGCTCCGCCCACATGATTTGCCCCCCTCCACCCATTGAAGGGTCAGATACCCACCTTATAGAGCATGAGTGATAAATCGAAACGACGGTATCACGCTGGCCAAAGAGTTTATACCTTTTCATAGCTTTGAAATAATTTCAAAGTACACGAGTCGGTATTAATAACTTCGAACACGATGTAGTAAATTTTTATTGATGAATATAAATTAATACTTAATCAACACTAATTCATAATTATTATTAATACTAATTTATATTTTATTGATACTCTGTTCGACCTGCTCGAACCTTTCTGAATAGATAAGAGCAGGTCGACTTATGCTCGCTTTATAGCAGGTGGTGGAGGTACTATGACCTATGGTGGGGGAACCTGACAGCCAATCAGATTCGAATATTCTCTTTCTATAAATAGGGCCGTTTTGCAGAGCTCTTCCTCATTATCTCATTGTGCTAGTTGAAGCATCTCTGGAATCCTGTGAGTTGATTTTTTATTTTTAAACCTTCTGTTCATTTTGGTTGGAGTGTAGTGTTATATTATTGTTTCATATTAGATTTTTAATTCATTTGTAATTTTTCCATCGATTAATTTTTTTTAATTGTTTAATTTTTTTTTCACAGTTAAGATTAACTCTTTTGTTTTCAATTTATTTTTTTTTTCCTTAAGTTTTTTTTCAATTCGTCTTTAATTTTTTTTCTTCTATATTAGTTTCAATTCGTTTTTAATTTTCTCATTGCTTAATTTTTTTCTTCTTTATTAGTTTTTCTATTATTTTTAATTGTATAATAATTTTTAAATAATTAAGATTAATTCTTTTGTTTTCAATTAATTTTGATTTTTCCTTATTTAATATTTTTATAGTTAGAGTTTATATTTTTGTAAATTTACGTGTTAATTTTAACATGTCGTCATTAAATAAATGTCAGTATTGTGACAGAGTTTTTAGTAGAGAGTCTAACAAAGTCTGTCATGAAAAGTCATGTCCGGCTACTCAGACATGGCGTACATGTGTTTCCTGCGATAAGATTTTTAATTCTGAAGCGCAGTGCAGAAAGCATGTACGTCGCTGTCAATCAGAAACACCGCTCGTCATGACAAAGAGAAGGCGGTTGGAGGCGGCTATGGGGTCTCTATTTCAGATAGAAACATCATTTGGAGGAGACCTCAAGACTTTTTTCCTTCCATGTTCTGAAACAATCGATGCAGTGGAATTTCTCTGCAATCAGACAGATACTCTATATCGATTGATTTCAGAATTTCTGTCGGAATCAGACGCTCCCCTAAAGTTCAATTTGGTATTGGAGGCTACGTTCGAAAACGTCAAAGGAGAGACGTGTGATCGTGCCTTCAAAACCAAAAACAAAGCTATCTACAACATCTCTTCCGTCTTGGATTGCCTAAGTGGAATGTATGCGAAGATGGCTACCGAGATGGAAGAGATGGCGATGAAGGGGAGCGGTTGGTTCCTTAAAGGTCTTGACGGTCTTCTCTTGAAAATCAATCGATTTAGACCTCTAGGCGCCACCAGCTATATAGCGCTTCCGCCTAAAATAGCAGCTAAAAAAGCAATTATAAATGTTCGAAATGATGACGAGCAGTGTTTCAAGTATGCCATATTGTCACATCTCATCGTCGATGGTGCTAATCCACAACGAGTGAGCAAGTATGAAAACTTGCAACATAGATATAACTTTGACTGCATTTCCTTCCCCACTCCTCTCCAAGAGGTGAAAACTTTTGAGCGACACAATAACATCAGTGTCAACGTTTTCGCCATTGGAGAGACCGGAGACGTGTACCAGCTCAAAGTGGTTAAGGAGGAGAAGGCTGATCATCGTGATCTCCTTCTCCTGACAACGGATGATGGGCGAAGCCACTACGCTTATATAAAAGACTTCAGCAAATTAGTGGCTTCGCAGATCTCCAAATACCGTGTCGGAAAACAGGTCTGTAAGCGATGTTTTACCCACTTCAATTTAGATGGGAGAGACGTCGCTGAGCGGGTGAGGAAGCACATGGAGTACTGTGGAGAAAATGAAGAAGAAAAGAAAAAGAACGCATTGACGTCATCCCCAACTCTGAGGAGAAATGCATCTCTTTCGGCAAGACAGTGGGCGCCTTAACCGTTGATCTCTCTTAAATCTTCAACATCCCTTGCGGTCACCATATCTGGAGCACTTGTGTGTTCATTCAATATAAAACTGATATGAGGCCGAAGTTCTAGGAAACGTTGGACCATGTAATACTTGCTGTTCCATCTGGTAGGAACATCTGAAATTAGCTTGTGTTTAGTGTCATTTTCAGTGGCTTTTATTAGCTGGTCACAGCCAACAACACTGTGTTTAAACCACGTTGTAATGCTACAAAGTTTTCTGAATAAATCTTCCAACTCTGGCACAGACACCAAGGCCTTTTCACACACTAGATTTAACAAGTGACCAAAACAATGTACAAGTTTGGCTTATGAGAACGTATCCACTGCTGCCTTCACAATGTTTGCCCCATTGTCACTGACAATTGTTGTTACTTCATCATTCGAGATGTTAAAACTTCGACACACATCTTCCAAAACATGAAATATGTATTTCGATGTATGCCTGTCTGTGAGTTCTCGAAGTTCTAGGAACACTGAGGACATCTCATCATTTTTTTTTAAATGTAATGTACAGTGACACCAATGAAACTTTTCATCTGGTGGGACTCCGTTCATATGTCACAATTCAATGTCACTGAATTTACTTCATTCAAATGTTTTTGAACAAGAGATCGCAGTTCTGAGTATTTTCCATTCAACAATTTTTTAAAAGTATTTCTTGAAGGTACCTTATATAAAGGGGCTAGAATTTTAATCAAGCAGAGAAAACCTTCCTTTTCAACTGTGTAGAAAGACATGGTATCCTTACATCATTAATTTTTCTTCTTCGTTCGCCTCCCTCATCAAATGATGGTATATTTTGGAAACTACTTCTTATGCCTGAAGCTTTTGATGGAGGAACTGTTTTATTTGCTTCTGATTTAGAAGTAGATGGTGTTGCAGAAACACCTGACCCTGATGGAGACGAAAAAATTTGTGCATGGAAAGCTTTGAGGTGTGACCGTAGGTTTGATGTGTTTCCCGAAGTCCGAAATATTTTGTGACAATATTTACACTCCGCACTTTTACTGTCTCTCGATTTAAAATGTTTCCATACTTCACTTTTTGGCGGCGACATTTTAGTTTCTATTTTCATTTTTATCACAACACTAACAACAACAATGAACAACAAGAAATTAACCGTTAGTGACGCCAATGAGTTATAACAGTAAGGAAGTTACAACAGCTCAGAGACAGAGTCTTAGATTGATTAAATAATTAAGCTGTAATGTTAAGTACAGCTCACGGATAAAATTAAAACTATGATAAAGAATAAAGGAAATTTCTAATTAAAATAAAATAATAAAATTTAAAATATCAATATCACCGATATATCAGTGCAAAATATCGATATCTCGATATATCGCGTGTTAGGATAACGATATAATATATCGGTTTCTCAAATCCGATATATCGATATATCGCGTTCCGATATTCCAACCCTAATATATATATATATATATATATATATATATATATATATATATATATATATATATATATATATATATATATATATATGTATATATATATATATATATATTATATATATATATATATATATTATATATATATATATATATATAATATTATATATTATGCCTCATCGTACCTTAATATATATATATATATATATATATATATATATATATATATATATATATATATATATATATATATATATATATATATATATTAAGGTACGATGAGGCATAATATAACGGTAAATCCTAAACGTACAAATGTAAACAATAGTAATGCTATATATAGAGGATTAGAAGGCAAATAAAGTCAGTGTTTTATCAGCTCTTGAGAGTGTTTGTTCTAGCCCTTTTCCTTTTTTTTTTGTCTTTTGTGCCGAGAAGAACATAAGTTATATATATATGTGTGTGTGTGTGTGCGAAAAATTGACAGACATTTTTTGCTTATTTATCTCTAGGCTAATCTATAAAATTACAGAAAAAAAATGGAGGATGAGGTGTGACACACCAATTTACCACAGTCTTCCCGTGCTGTAATTCGGTTGAAATAGGATAAAAAGTCACTAAAAACCATTTGGAAAATAAACATGTATTATTTTAACATTATAAACATGGAAAAATATTTTTCAGCTGACTCGAAAATATAAATAAGAGTTAGTAATAAAGACATAAATTGTAAAACATAAAACTGTCAAATTGTGTTATTTGCACTTGATACACAAACCAACTTTACGTTTCTTGTTTATAATTCGAACCACACTGAAACACCTCTCATAAGCACATCTGTTTTTATTGCCAACTTCACACAGTAGATGGTAGATGTTATTGTAGCTAATGCCATGTAACATCCGAGATTCTCTCTTCGAAGTTGAATCACTTCCTCCAGATGATTTGGCGGAATTCCGTATCTTCTCAAATATATTTCTATAGGGATAGGGACAATATATAGGACAATATAGCGACTGCTACGTCGATGCGACCTCATGGCATATGTAAGGACAAGCGTGACATATTTGTTACGCTCGAAATTTGGTTGAAGTTAAACACGGAAAAAACAGTTGATTAAATTATAAATTCAGAGAAACTATAATTCAAAGAAATATTCCACTTTCCATAATTAATGATCCATGGATGCAAACAAATTCAACCAAACACACAACAAATGAGAATCAACTAGTGACTAAACTACCTCCCAGACTCCTGTCCACAAAATATATTCCATGAAATATATATTTAATAATATGATTTGATAAAAAATTTTGACTTGAGAATTTCCGGTTGTAGTCTCCAAAAAAATAATATTATTATTTATTTCGGATTTCAATTTCAGCATATTTTTCTTCTTTTTTTTTAGTTGACTAACTTCTAGAGGCTGGTTTATTCTTTTAAAATATTTTATAAACGTGAAGAAGTGGTTTAAAATTTTATAAAGCATGTTTCTATCTAAGGCTATTTACTTAACGTTAGATAAATTAATTGAGTTTTAAGCTCATAGGAAATTTCTAAAAAAAAAATTCTATAATACTTTGGTTCTTGGCTTTGAAACTAACAAGTTAAAAAAATAAATTTCAAATTACATTAAAATAAATGCATTAAAAATTATGTAGTGTGAACGAAAAATAACAGTAAAGAAAACTATGATGCCTTCCTGTACAATATTTTTATTTTCGTAACTACCAATTTAATCAGGCAAAACAAAAATTAATAATAACGAACAATGATATATAAATACGAATAAATCCATCCCTCGGATTCACTTTTTTCGATTAACCTGAATCACATTTACACGACTGAAGAATCAAACTTGTTCCTCAAATTTTCGTGATCTGATTTCGGTTTAACGCGGTTTTCAATCGGTAAATAAAAACCAATTTTCGAGGTAACTGAACTCAGTTATTTAAGAAAAACTAAATTTATTCTTGTTTCAAAATTTCAAAATTGTTTTTTTTCCGTTTTCCTCTTCGTTTTACGTTCGTACTCGTAGTTTACAGAATAAATACATATATAACTGAAATGTAGTAGTCCATGAGTTGTATGTATATGATTCTATTTTTTTAATGTTTTTAATGATATTTTTGGTTAAGGTTAATGTTCTTTTATTTATTAGATCCTGTTAAACACGGAAAAAATTGGTCTGGAAAAAAAAATATTTTATAAAGGTAAGAGCAATGCGTCGAATTATACAAATTTGGTTTACGCGGTACTTTTGGGATACGAACTAAACGTAGAAATCGAGAGATGGGAGTACTGCATAACAAATATGAATAAATGAATTACAAATTCTTTAGTATATAAATAATAAACTATATAACAACTTAAAGTTAGGTATATTTTTATCACATACCAAAACGTAGGAAAAACGTATTTTTCAAACAGCCGAAAAATAACGGGTACTCTGTCGGTATTTAAATTTTGTAGATACTATAAAAACAGAATTTTTTTAAAATTATGTATAAAAGACATAAATAACAATTTTTTCTTACAGATATCGATTAGTTTAGAACCGTTTCCTATATCGGTCTTAAAACCCAAACAATTAAAAATATAAAAAAAAAAAAATTATAGAAATATAATAGCGATGAAACAATATATAAAAGTATTTAAACTGTAGTTTCTTGGACGAATGGCCAATTAATATAATAAGCTAAGTAATAAGTAATAGGCCATTATTTATTTCAAGATTTTTCTTAGAATAAAACTAGTAATTACTAGGAGTTGATTCTTTAAATCAATTGAAAGGGATTTCAAACTTTTGAAATCGATTTCAGAATCAATCGATAATTAATAATTAATATGGCAAGTTTTATGAGGTATGATTGGGATTTTTGCTATGAGATTAGTAAATCTTTTTTATAAAAAAATTGAAAAGAAATGCAAAATAAAAATACGAAATATATTACATTAAACATATAAAAAGTGTTAAAAATATAAAAAAAATAAATATAACTATTTAACATACCTCAGTGTGAATGTCAGTCTTTCTTCAGAGTTTATGGGACTGTGATTGTAATTTCTCCATTTTTTCTCAGTGTAAGTGAAATTGAGAAATTACTGAATAAATATTTGTTTTATTTTATGAAGGCGTGTAATAAAATTAATGTCTCCTGATAATATGACAGAGAATGGACAAAGTGGCCTGAAAAGTCACCTGATGAAATGGAATAAAGAAATTTTAAAGAAGTGAAGTGCCAGTGAATCCTGGGCAAATAATATGATAAAATCGTCACACCCTTTTAGATAAACTTGTTTTGTTATATTGTAAAAAATGTTTTGATCTTAACACATTGTATAATATTTTTATATAAAATATAAAAATTTATTCTTTAATAGATGATTTTTTTTTTAAATCCTGTTTCACTACCAGATTCTGTATTTAAAATTTCAGAGGAAGAAAATTTCATTATAACATACTACCCGAAATTGTATTTAATTTTTTTTTCTCGTAATTTATAGTTATTTGAAACAGTTAAAACTTTTTGAGCTGTTAAGCTAAGTTTCTAAACTAACAATTTTCGATGAATTGCAAAGATTGAATTACCCAAATTCTGATGTTTTTTCTAATGATTTTATCGAGTATTATAAATACAAAAAAAAATTTTTACAATATATAAATGAAGTTTCAAGCCTTAAGAGCTTATGTATACTTTACATCAGCACTACAATCGATTCTAAAATATAGGCTATCCAAAGTAATACATTATATGAGGGAAAAGTAGAAATAAAAAAAATAATCAAAAACTTCTGAAAAATAAATGACAGAAAAATGCATATCTACACATATATAATTAGTTTATAAATTCACTTATCTTAAAAAAAACATAATAAAATACAAATAAGATATATGCATATATATTTAAATTTAAAAAAAAAATAAAAATAAATAAACACCTACATACACATAGATATAGTATTAATATATAGTGCAATGTGCTTAAGTCTTTTATGTTTATAAACATTATCAAGTAAATCTGCTTCGGAACATTTAACAATATCTCTTATTTGTTCATATGGACTGAGGTCTCAGGATATGAAAAAAAATATGTGATTCATCAATTCTTAAATAAAAGTAGTGATACTAGACCCATTTAGAGCATAATGCTTTAGATCTATTTGAGTCCATCTTGGATAAATGTCAACAAGCCTTGTTTCATTCAGAGTAAGCATTTATTCTCCAGTACTTGCAATTTTTTTATAATTTGTCATGCCACATTTTTCATAATGTGTTTGACCAAACGGGCCAATAATAGCATACAACAATATGATGAATAAGTAATAAAGTAATTTTTTATTTATAACACTGAGCTTGGAATATTTGGATGAGAGACGAAATTATTTTTGCATGGCCCCTACAGCGTAATTTATTAGAGTATTAGTGAGTTATATTAGTTGTATATATATATATATATATATATATATATATATATATATATATATATATATATATATATATTATTATTATTATTATTATTATTGTTATATATTACATATATTAGTTAATGGTGAGATGGTTAATCTAGAATCTGAATGATCTCTTAAGTAAGTGACATATTTAGACCAAGATCATTGTTTTCCATTGTCTATTACAGGCCTGCGCTTAGTAAAAATTATGACTTAGGTCAGATTTTTTACCTAAGAAAGTATTTAAAAGCCCTTGATATGGCTAAAGAATGATTATTTGCTATTCTATCAATTCTGAACGAAGAGATAAAAAGACGTGGATCATGTGAAAAAAGTACAATGTCTGTTTTACCTTTAATTGTTGTCAAATCATTAAGATAAAGATTGAAAAAGGTTGGTCCAAGGACAGATCCTTGTTTTACAACAGCCTGAATATTTTTAAAATAAGATTTGGATCCTTTAATTTGAACAAATAATTTATGATTGGACAATAATAATAAATACAAATAATTATTTATAGATAAGTTAAATATTTATGAAATTTATTAATTATGAGTTTATATACTAGACCCCTGTACCAAACAGATATCTAATTGCACTACCCGCGTGACCCAAATTCCCGTCAGAAGTAGAACGATAGGTATAGATATTTATTAAAATCAATCATATTCATACAATAAACGATTCCATCGTGTCCCCATAACCAGTTGTACGTTTTTCTGCCAAAGGTTATTAACGTTATCTGTTATATTTCGAAATTTGTCTAAATCTTAACTGACATCTCGTGTAATATGAAAATATCAACCCCAAGACTAGAAGCCGAGCGCTAACTGTAAAGACGAGCGAAACTTGGTTACAGCAAGACGGTGCCACTTGCCATACATTAAATCCTTCAATTGATGTAGTAAAACAATTATTCCTAAATAAGGTGATTTCACCTGGCCATCACACCACCCGGAGCTGAGTCCTACGGACTATTTCTTATGGTGATACTATAAAGAGAAGGTGCTAGAAAATAAGCTGACGATACTACAAAAATAAAGGAAAATATTGTAGCAGAAATGCCATCAATATGTGAAACCATGTTTCGTTGTGATATTGGAAAACATCACAAAAGTTTGGAAAAATGTCGTGAGCATTACTGAAGCCATTTAGACAATATAATAGACTTGTCCTTAAATCTTTATAATGTTCAATTCTAAAAAACTTGTTGTTGCTGGCTTAGGAGAAAGTATATTATCAAATTAATTTTAAAAAATGAGATCAAATATTATAAACAACAATATATGTTTTATTCATTTGAAAAAAAATTATGAAAGGAAAAGTCACGAATTAAAATTCGCTTCTTGAAATAAACTTATTCGACAAGGTTAAAAAGAGATTGCAAGTTAATGATAATACTGCCAGAATATGAATAGTTCAGATTTTAGAGTTCCAAATGTTCATACTTTTGCGTTTAGAATGAATTATCTGAAGTCTCAATAAATATAAGAGTTATAAGCTATATTATCAGTTATTTTCTGAAATTTTATTCCGTACGTAGTTTCAGTATGTATATTTTTCAATATAAATAAACTTTGAACATTTTTTTCAACAAATAATATAGAAATGTAACACCCGATTAAAAATTCAATTAATTGCCGATGAATCAATTTATCAGGAATGCTTCAAAGAATATTGATGTAAACTGTTTACTTCCTTCCTGTTCTGAAATTGAATGCTATATTTCATTATGTGACTACCCTAGACGAAATTAAGATTAATTTCTCCTAATTAATTGGTAGATCCTTACTAGCAATCAATTATTACAATTCTAATCTATGTTCGGTAATTGGAACATTAATATGAAACCGGAGGCGTCAGTGAGGGTTTAAAAGAAAGCCGATTGTCGAACCACAACTTCAGTCTTCGCAAACAAATCATGGGCTACAAAGCTGCTATCAGAGACTCAGATGTCATCGATGGTCTCAGCATCAAGTATCTCAAGCTCTTCGGGATATGGAAGGTCATCAACGACTACAGGACAACCGAGAAGAAAAACTCAATCCTGAAATTTCAAGTGATAATAACGCTATTGTTGATGGTACCGTCCATAATCTGCCAGTACATTGCAATCCTCACCATCAAAGTCGATATTCAAAAAGCTACCCTCTTAAATTTCCATTCCTTGCCAGCTCTGCAGGTTTGTTGTAAACAACTTATCTTCTGGTTCCGTTTAGACAGCCTTTGCAGATTGAATGGTTTGATGATGAAGAATTTTATCGACAAAAGTATGTCCGAATGCGAGCGTGAAAAAGTAGTACCTATTTACCTAAAGATAAGTAAACAGACGAACATTTTCTGTTTAGTAGCTTTTCTCGTGATGGCATCAGCCCTCACAATTATGGTTTTCAATCCTGATATACCGGTTGACTATATCCTCTATCACACCGGTAACATGTTCGAAATTACAACAGGTAGGAAAAAGATATCGACTGGATGGTATCCATTGCCAATGGATAAATCTCCTTGGTATGAATTGGTCTTTCTTTATGAAAGTATAGTGGTTTCGTGGGGTTGTGCGGTTGTATTAGTGTTCATATGCCTATATTATCAAATTCTGATGTGCCTTTATGCTCAGTTCGTTGTACTAGGTTCATATATTTCGGATTTAAAAATTGAATCTCATTATCAAAAAAATACTGTTGAATACAGGATAATGAATCTACAAAAATACACAGAACTGTACAGAATCTTACAAGATCATCAGAAACTCTTAAGGTATTTATTTTAATTATGTAATAAAGCAGCAGCATATTTTTAGATATACCTTCCCCTTCAAATGCTTTTGAAAAAGTTGGAATAGGCAAGAAGTGTATTAATCTTAAAACATGTTATCGCAGCTCAATAATGATGTTCCAGGCTTAAAAAAAAATTCAAATTACAGTAATGTATTAGAGGAATGATTTCATACATATATCTGAATATCCCTTTATTAGTATATTTTACATAGTTCCACAACTGCAACAGAATGAGTACAGAAGCTAATACCAGAGCAGTGTGGCAATGATGAAGGTATATGCTGTACATACTCCTATCAATGGTTTTAAACCATGTAAAAATCATTTTTTTATTTTATTTATTTGTTTCTATTAACAGACGAAATTGATAAGGATATATCTAGACAACAGGAGTATAGACGTATCTACAGTATGAAATGATTTATGTGCAATATTTTTATATAAATAAGTTTGATTGTTCATTTGTTGTATAATATTTGTAGAAAAAACACCGTGAGAATGGAGGAGTACCCCGAAACGTTGGTGGAACTATGTAAAATATACCAATAAAGGGATGTTGTGATATATGAAAGAAATTATTCCACTACTACATTACTAGAATTTTTCTTCTTTTCATTATTACTATTATTAAATACTTAGAATTCAAATTACAGTTCGTTATAACTGATAAAAGAAGGTTAATGCAGTCAAAAAATCGAACTTTTGTCCTATTACTGGTAGATTTAGAAACAGTTATTGTAGCATATAAAAACTAACTTGGTTAGAAAGGTAGTTTCCTTACTTTAAAGATGAGCGGTGTAGCGATTGATTCGTCATTTTTTTTTCGTAAGTTAGGTATGACTATTTCTGTAAAAAACGAACCATTTTTTCCGATTGCTAATATACGGATCTCTGGCAACATGGATCTGTGGCAAAAAATTATAATTTAAAACTAATTTTTTTTAATTGAAAAGTTAGAAAAAATAAATCAAAGACGTAGGTGTGCATTTGTTACACTTACTATTCACGGAACTGGATTTTATACGTTGAGCTTCAAATATTGCCTGGTATGATATTAAATGATAAAAAACTATCTTTTTATCAATAAGAAATAATAATTTCATTTAATTTTGTAATAATAGTAAGTGTAAATAATATTTACCAATTTAAAATCTTTAATTGAGGAGTTTTATAACGAAACACATCTTTTCCACTTTTAAAAAATTACTTGGGAGGCATCTCATGGAGATAACACAAATTTTTATTGAAAATGTAGATTTGTAACACCTGTTTAACAGGATAAAATTTAAGATTTGAAATCAAATGAATAATTTCTAAGTGTTGAATATTAATTCGTAAAAAAGAAAATCTATGTTTTTGAGAAGTAGTTATATTAATTTTTGATAGATATATTAAATTTATTAGTAGAAATATTAACTTTTGTTAGAAAACTCGTCAATTGTAAAGTTAAAGCAGATTTTTTTTCATAACCTTTCTATGTAAAAATTTTTTTAACAAATTCTAAATTACTTTTTTTTTTACTTCGGATCCATGTACCTTGTTCAAAAACATACCTTTTTCTTTAAACTTTTTTACACTTAATATACTTTTTCATGTATTCGAAATCGGAAAAAAAACGTTTTTTACATAGATAGTCGCAGCCTAAAACATGACCAAATCGATCTGTACACCGTTCATTTTTAAGGTAAGGAGGCTACCTTTCAATTTCCGTTAATTTTTATACACTACAATAACTGTATCTAAATCAACCAGCAATTGAACAAGAGCAAATATTTTCGACATTTTTAACCTTCTTTTATAAGTTATAACAAACTGTAATTTGATATTTTTTAAGCCGTGATAACTTATTTTAAAGTTATTCAACTTTTTGTATATTCCGATAATTGCTTGGGGTGCGCAAAAGCATACAAAGGGGTGTATAAAGCAAATCATATTTTTTTTTTTGTAGTTACGCAGCTGAACTAAGAAGTGTCTACAATCCTCTGCTGACGGTTATTCTGGGAGTGGGGATATCTCTTTTGATCGTAGCTATATTCCAGTTTCTATTTGTAAGTAATAATTTGATAATAATTTCTTTTTTCTATCTATCTATCGGATATTTTGATTCAATGAACTTTTTCAGGGAAATACGGGAGATCTTATGTTCATGATACACGCATTCAGTTTTTTGTTGTACCAATGCATCGAAGTCACCATGTTCTGTTATGGTTCTTCATTCGTCGAAACAGCGGTAAGGAAGCATATTGTAATCCTTATAAATACATAAATAATGAGAAAAAACATTTTTTATAGAATTTAGTGCTCATTTCGATTTCAGTGATAGACATTTGATATTTATAGAAATAATATAACTTCAATTTTTAGTCATAATCAGCTCAAAATTGGAATTCATAAATATTGACAAGAAAAAACGTAAAATTTTAAAATAAAATTCAAGATGAAAGATGTTACAGTAACCAAATTATTTATTTATTTGTTATCATAACCCTCACAGTATGAACTAATTGGATCTGGAACCAATTTTTTTTTATTTTACAGCACAGCGAATAAAAAAAAAATTTAAAAACGAAAAAAAATGTTTAATATATTTTTTTGGGGGCTTTATTTTTTTTATATTCACACCTGTCATTGGTGTGAGCACATCAATGTGCTGGCAAACAACATGTTATCATGGCATGAGAAACAGTAGTACACAGCAGCTCCTCTTTCTGTCGTGATTATCGTGCATGGTTAGGCTAGGAGACCCCTCATCCAGCTTCTTTTCAACCTTCTGCGGTTTGTCAGATGGAAGTCGGTCAGTCTGCCATACTTTGCGAGCTCTTCTCTTAGCACTGATAAAATCTCTTACGTACTGGGGATAGTTTGGAAGTTGCCCAATTCTTCTGGATCTGGGCAGAGAAAAATATCATACAGCCTGCTGTTTATTGCTGGTAAACTTTTCAACGGCTTCCTCGGTCTTTAGAGGCATTTGAATAGAGAGCGTTGAGTTTAAAAAATTGCTATAATCGTTCCAATCAATAATCCCTGATACAAGAGAAAGCCTTCGGATAACCAGTCCTAGCCTATCAGAGATAGTATTGTCCTTTAAGTAATGGGAAATATCAATATTTTATGAGATTTATCATTATAGCTAATAAGCCTTAAATGAGAACAAAGTTACTATTATTGATGCCTTTATTTGAGAGATCAATCCCATTCAATAAATGCACGATTTCACGTGATTCACGCATTGTGCCCGAACATTTTTTGCTCGAGTGTTTGATATTGTCCACTGATCCGATTTTGATGTTTTAAATTATATATTGTACGGCAGAGTGAGACCATCACAAACTTTTTCTGATATATTGTTAGGTCAATCCTTGTTGAGATAGTGAACAATTTCAACTTAACTCATGTGATTTACTACGATCCATTCTGGTGGAATTATTTTTCATTACTTTCCATTTGGTTCATTTTGTTCATTAATGTATTTGAATAAGGAACTGTGTATAAGATGAAAAGCATGAGCTGATAGCAAACTAATAAGCTATTATAACGAAAACTGTTAATGTATGGATAATTCCATTTTCAAATTTTGTAGTCAATTTGACTGTACAGGTTTCTAATTTTCTTCATTTGTAAAAACTAATGCGGAATGCTGTATATTATCGTAATAATTAGTTAATACTTTTTAATAAATTATTATACCTATTTTTCCATAAAAATTAAATGAATAAATAATATTTTTACCCGCTTTACTGTCAGTAAAAAAACACTAATTTTATTCAAGGTCTTACTTGTTCAGACTTTAAAAGTTATTTAAAAAAAAAAAAAATAGATATTTTGGTTACTGTAGTACCTTTTAATTTATATTTTAAGTCTTTTCTTCAAAATACTTCTGAATTCTTAGTTTGAACTGATAATGACTTCACAATTAAATAGATATGATGAAAAATTCATTTTTGACTTAATCTGTAGATAGTTTTGAGCATTGGATTTAAAAAATATGAAATGGTGTTATGTTGAAAATTGCAAAGTTATGAAATTTTAACTTAAAATGGGCCATTGATCCTATAATGATCGGTAATACAAACACTTTTTTTTTCAAACATTTGTTAAAATTATTATCTCGAAAGTTATTTGAAATATAAAAATTAAATGTTATAATGTTTAATAAAGACGGCAAATGGGGTATTTAAAAAAAAAAAAAATCATAAAAATCTGAGACCATGGGTATCATGACCTGGGTGATGTGGATTGACCCGTATTTATGTTTCTTACGGCTGTATATCAATAAAATACTTCTATGCAACGTTAGTAAAAAAATTATAAACACATTATTCTCGTATTTGAATTACTTTACTTTTGATTCAGCCTATTTCAATTTGTTTTGTGCCTAAAAATAAAAAACAAGTGGTTATTTAATTAGGCTCAAAAGGATTACAGTTCAGCAATAACGAAACGTCATGCAGAATCGTATCTCTTTCAATCTTGATGGCGCAAGAACTTTCCTTCTGTAGCATTTTTACTTCCTTGTACGAAATAAAGGAAGTATTGTAATCCCGAAAATTTTCGGTTTTCAGATTTCGACGGAAATATCCATTTTGACCATCCCTGAATCCATTTTGACTAGTTTCGTCGTGGCGTCTGTACGTACGTACGTTCGTATCTCGCATAACTCAAAAATGGTTTGCTGTAGAAAGTTGTAATTTTGTATTTAGGATTGCTGAAAAATCTAGTTGTGAACCTTCCTTTTTGGTCACTGCTTGATTACCGGAAGCAGTACTTTGAAGGTCATAATTGATTTCCATCAAAAATTATATTAAAATACTATACAAAACTTCTCAAATTTAGTGTTTGTAACTTATATATCAATTTAAATAACATACTAGGTTTTCGTCTAAATTGGAAAACCGGAAGTGGTACTTTACTTTAAAGTCATATTAGACTTTCAACAAAAATTAAATTACAATATAATGTAAAACATCTAAAATTCGTGAGCCGAAAAGGGTACTTTACTTGAAGGTCATAATAATGGTTTCCAATCCAATTAAACATTTTTATTACTTGTTTTAAGTGCCAAAATTGAGTGTAAAATACTGGTTTTCCTCCCTATTTGTGAGATCAACCAGTCTGCAGCATGAGAATAAGATATTAGTTAAGTGGGTTTTTCCGCTTAAAATGTCGAAACTATCGATTTCCAATGCTGTATTCAGTGATATTGACAGTTTTATTGTTGTCACGGAAAATGGAGAAATATCTTGGAAACTAGTTACCTACTGAAGGAAAACGACATATAATAACGGAATGAGACCTCCTAACAAGAGTGTGTGTTTTTGTGTGTGTGTCAATAGATGGATGTCGGGACGCCGAGTGCCATTCTTCGGAGACTAATAACCAAATTCAGTATCACGGATTCAGCCACGGATTTATAATTTAATAGGCGTACAAGGAAGTCATGTGTTGCCCACATCAGATATTTTATTATACGAGTTAAAAAATAAGTTGATAAGTTTGAGTTATGACAATGAGACTGTAAAATATTTTATCACTATTTTTTTTTTTTTATTCTTAGTTTTATCGATGTACTTATTCGGATTGCTTATTTTTCCAATTATGTCATTATTTGTTTTTGCTTTTAAATTAATTATATATTTTATCAATATTCTATTTTTTTTTTTTTTTATTGAACACTCATTCTTATCTTTTTATTCCAATCTCTTTCCCATAATGACCAATGCAATCCTCTTATTATGTTTTGTAATTGACTTTGTAATAAGTCAGATTAAGTAAATAAGTTTGTAAGTAGTGAGTACATTTGTAATTAATAAGATCTGTGAAGCAATTCGATGTATTTTTAAGGAAGTAATGTCCTGCAAAGAAGTTTTTGTCATTTATGCCTGTTATATTATAAATTTTATATTACAAAATTTATTTATCGCCAGCGTCATCGGAGTTGAGAAAAATGAATAAAAAATAAAGTTAAAAATATGAAAATATAAATCATTAACAACTTTATAGCAATATGAATATTCAACTTTAAGGCATAATTTAATAGCGGCCACACTGCGGATCCGCTGAAGTAGAAAGCATAATATTTTTATATAATCTTACATTCGTGTTTTTTTTTTTTGCTAGCAGACATAAAATGATTTATTTTATTATAAGAAAATATCAATTTAATTTCTTATTACGTTTTGAATTTCATGAGGAACGTGAGAAAAATTTGCTACATTTTTTAATTTAAACTTGTTTTTGATATTATCGAGCCATAATTCATGCTATTTTTTTTTTTTATATCGAAACACTTTAGGAAATCTTTTTTTCCTTTTTCGAAGCATAATCGCTTATATAATAATATTGACCATTTATCTTCATCATTTCATATAACGTCTGGTTAATTTTATCTGCAGAGCTCGGACTTGCAGTTCGCAGTTTACAGCAGTGACTGGTACAAGGCGGATATAAAGTTCAGGAAGGCTGCTCAGGTGATGATGATGAGGTCGCAGAAAGGAGAGACCCTCACAGCACTCAGGATGTATCCAGTGAATGCAGAGACCATCATGGCCGTAAGTATATATATTTTTTGGTCTCGAGTATTCATTAGTTTTTTTGTCTCAATTTTTCTTATTTTAAGTATACATTCCAATTTTAAAAATATAGAAGTGATCAAAAGTGTTCCTTATTGTCTTCTATACGCCCAAAGATCCCATTATACATTAATAATGCAACTCAATTTTCCAAAAGTTTTCGTTGGTAATCTAGATCACCAATTTAGCAGGCCTAGGCTGCTCGTCAGAATTTGTTTTTATTAAATGAATACACGAAATTACATTAATATTTCTCTCGCCTTTTATTGAATAGAATAGAATAGTTTAGATAGCAAAATATAATAATTCTATCCGACCAGATGGTAATATTTATCGATCGGTGCTAAGAATATGGTATAAAAAGTGTTGTGGAGTGTCCAACGTTCTTTCTTTAAATAAACATTAATTTAAAGTGATAAACGTTAATTAGAGTGATACATATAAATACAAATTAATAATAATTTTACATAAGTTTTACAAAATATACTTAATTAATTTTATAGCGAAAGAATTAGAATTTATATAATTATATGGGCTATATAATGTAATATATAAATAAGAATTTAAAGTAATACAGAAATAATAAGCCAGCAGTTGTATTCTTCCTTACTTTTTAGCAAGATAGTTTCGAAATATCAGCCTGGAGCCAAAATTTAGTTCTAAATTAAGAATTAAAAATTTAAAATTAAGAAAGTTGCAGAAAAATGCAGGATCAAGATAGTTCTTCAAAATCGCTAATTAATATAAAAATCAATGAAATTTATAAGGAATAGATTTTTTATTTAAGAAACGATGAAAAAAAAAACATTTTCCCAATAATTTAATTTTTCTTATTAATCTTTTTTTATTGAATTAATTATAATATAAATCTACTTATTAATTCATTGTTTTTAATTATTTAAGATGTATCCAAATAGAGGGTGAACCTGATGAGCTGTCATTATGTTAAAAATACTAAAACTATATCACTATATGAACAAGAAGTCCTTACAATGTAACACGGTTACAAAAATAGAAAAAGGATATTAGCATTATACGAAGGATAACAAATGAAGAAAAGTAGGGGGTCGGCTTTACTAAAGTATATAATAGCTTCACTAAAATGTATTTTTTTTTTGTTTCAGATACTTCAATTCACATACACCGTCGCTACTCTGATGTCAAGATTCACTGAATAAAGACTCCATACAAAACATCATTATTTATTGTTTGTACAAAAAAAAAAAAAAAAAAAAAAATTTTGAATCTTCGAGTTAAAGAGAAAAAAATATACAGTATTGAGTGAACATTATTAGTTTGAAACTATCATTTTAAGCGTAGAATATTAAATAAAGTTATATTTATGCATAAAATTATTTTTGTAAAATTCCAAAAGCCTCAGGTTTCTCAAGTCAATTTTAGCTAAGAATGTTAAAAAAAAACACAAAAATCTAAGAAATAAAATTTCTGGCAAATTAATTCTGCTTATTATATTTGTAATAGGAAAGTGCCCTATTATGAGATACTTGCTTAATATGAGATATTCACATTCCAACTGAGTTTTTATTAACGTCATAAACAACTTTCTAGTGATCATTGAGGAACTGGGAAAGTAAAACTTTTCCAATTTAAGCCTTCCTTGCCCAGATCATTCCAATTATTCAACATGTGCTGTAAGAAAAACTTTGTGGCTTATGTTTGAGGCCTGATTTGACTCACAAGGTTATTTTTTTTTTAATTTTACTGTATATAATATACTTTTCATGTAGTTTACTTGTCATTAGTTAATTGCCTTACACTTCCTCATTTTATGGGATTAATTGATCTTGTAATAAAAAAAATGGCTGTGCCTAACATGAGACACACAGGCACACAATTTATTATTTAATTTAAAGGAGCTTATGTTACGAAGAAGAAGACTAAAGCTGCCATGAAAAAAAATACATATTACTAAATATTAAAAGGGCATTTTTACATCTTACATTTTTCAGAATAAATACTTGGTAATATTTTTAGTGTGAAAAAAGTGAAAAAATTATGTACGATGTTGCCAAGATTCCAGTTGATGGGGTGATTGAAAAATAGTAATGACGTTAAGAACACAAGATTTGAAAATAGTGCCTTCAATTTTGAAGATATCGAAATGCGATTTACGTGATATTTCATAACTTTTTAATGACTATAAGTGAGTATATTAAAAGTTAAGTGTCATTTGATAACTCAAAATTTTCGCTGCGCGTCAACCGCACGTATCGCGTCAAAGTTAAAATGCAATAGTGGTTGGTGCAATTATAGAAGTAATCCTACGAATTTTTCTCTTTGCAGTTTTTGATTATATCACATCACTTTGGATGTGAGTAGCATTTGAGCCGATTTATATTGGACACCCAGTATATGTACCGAGAATAGAGTAGACGCTAGGCTAGCATAAGAAATGATTAACCCAATGAATATCGAATAACAGAGAATAAGGATTTTGATCCACTGGCAAAGGGTTCCTCGAATTCTCGTTTTCAAAAATCGATGGGGAAGACGAGAGATTGAGGTGTTAGGTCTAAGCATAATGAAGCTGCCAAAAGTTGATAAGTGATAAACAACTTTCTAAATAAATACTTAAATAAATAAAGTAGTACACTTTAACATAGTAGTTTTTGTTTATGTAAGAACATTCGCTGGTTGTCAGTAATCATTGACAGTTGTAAATTAACCAATAAAGAGAAAAAAAAACAAAAAAAACATAGTAGTAAATTATGTGAATGCGGTCCTGATGTACAGTTCATTTGGTGGCCACCAGGCAGCGGGACTGCATTAGACTACTCGTAAAACTTCATCAGAAGTACGATAGATGGCGGCAATAGCCGTCACAATTGTATAATTACAGTTTAAATAGACGTCTTTTTTTTTTTAAAGGCGAAAGCATCATCTAGTAAACTAGTAAACCACATGAAACATTTTCCCCTAAATCACGATATATTTAATTTTTATTTTATTCTTTATTTTGTACAATAGGAGTTTATTAAGATGGCAAAACTATTATAATTACAATATATTTTTAAGACTGAGAGTGACCACTGAGAGACGTCAGTATTTGGTGCTTAGCAATAATAATAATAGATTCTTTATTTATTCCGGGACACGTCCCTTTAGAATACAGGCAATATTAGTTGAGATTTAGAGTCTTAGAGTAAACAAATAAATAAATGAAAAAGAGCAAGAGAATCAACAAATAAAAAAATAGCAAACTATAATAAATCATAATGACATAACTTTTAGATCTTTAAACAAAAACAAACTTCCAACATTAATAAATTAAATATTAATATAGTTAAAGATAATGAATTAATAATAATTGAAAAAGTACAAATAATGCACTAATACATAATTAGGTACACATTTTAATTTAGCATAAGGAATACCTATTTACAATTCTTTTGGAACGGAATAGGCCAGATTTGAAGGTGGAAAGAGTATTAGAGCAACGGATGGGAGAAGCAGTGGAACTTCATAAGGATGAGGAGAGGAGAAGAAAAGATCTATAAACTCCTACTGATCGATAATCCGTTGTGTATGAATCTGAAGATCGTCAACGGATCCTAATTCGGAATGAACTGAGGATTTGAATTGAAGGAGGCAAAAGATGTATGATAGATGGTGGGGTTGGTTGACTTGATAGAGGAAGGATGCCAGGAAATACGAAGGATATAAGGTAGGAAGGATGAAGCCATTGCAATTCTTCATAGGATCGGGAGACAAAGGAGTCCCTCGGGATCCCGAAGATGAATCGTACAAAAATCTTTATCAACCGATAAAGCAACACATCATGCTTACGTCATGGCACATTTTTAGACTATTTACAACTTTATTTTTCCGTATATTGTGAGCAACAATCGATAGAGGTGGTATTTTAGTCCCATAATAAATAGCATGTAGTATGCTTAAACCATTTTCAAAAAACGACTTCGAAATAATCTCAATTAGACAGAAAAAATATTTTTTTTTAATTTTGATTGAGAATTTATAAGAGTTTAATAGTTATACAACTGACAGTACACAATCGACTATATCGTAGAACAGGGATTCCCGGAATGTCAAAGTGCATCCCTACATTTTTTAGATAACTGGGGGTACCACTAACTGATCATAATATTAGTATCAAAGATTCGTCTTCATAAAAAAAAAAAAAAAAAAAAAATACAAACTGATTTATAAAAGTTTATTCAACAAAAAAACAACAATGCATACTACAATAAATATGCGATGTAAAAAAATTAATTGAAAATAAAGTTCAAAAATCAAAAATTTATTAATTTCACATTACAACAGTGTGTTTCACATAACACTAAAATTATGTAAATAAAATTAGGTCCGTCAAAAGTAAGAAATTTGGATATTGTCAAGAAAAGGATCAATATTTTTTAGTGGAACGCATTTCTTTTGTAGTATATTTATTGCCACTGGTATTTATCCATATCATTTTATTTATTTATTATTTATTATGTTAATTTTGATGGTTAGATGTGCGCTTCTAAAATGTGAAAATTTGATTAATTTTTAAGTAATTTATTTTATTAGTCATTTATTATTATTTTTAATTTACAAAAAAAAATATGTTATTTCAAGTAATAATTGAATGCCAATGGAAAAGAGAAGTAAGGGATAAATTAGAGAGTGATAGAAGATTTACAGCAAACAAACAAAAAAAGAATAGATATAATGTGGTAATGTAGCGATGAGAATAACGCATTTAGAGTTAAAATGAAAGAAAAAAAGTTATATATATATATATATATATATATATATATATATATATATATATATATATATTATGTCTTGCATTAGATTGATGAGTATGCTGTGTGTGTAGCAACCCAATGTATTTGGGCAGCATTGCTGTAAATAAAGTAATTTTCTCTCTCTAGAACGTCAATATTAGGCTTGATGAAGCTAAACTTGATTCCAATGTTCTCTTCAACACTCAGCGGTTTCGGCTTTATATGGAAAGCATCCTGAATTATTTTTATAGATTGCAGATTGTGTTTATTCATTTTTCAATTCATATATTAAATAATAATTTAAAAAAAGTTATCATCTATCATTGAACATGAAAAAAAGATGATTTTATCCGTGACTTTTGTTTTCTAGTTGACTTTCCACCTGGAAGGTACTTAAGTTCCACCAGTGCTACACGAATCTTCTCCTCAGAAAACCCCTGCTCTGGGCCATTTACTTCTATTTTGACTCAACCGTACTTTTTTAAAGCCTAAATTAAACCTCAAATAATAAATGAAATAAAAATACATCCAAATTCTCCTAAGTTTTTCTATCTTTTTTTTCCAAAATAAAATACGTTTTTATAAAATTATTATGTGAAAATACAAATTCACATATTAAGAGGTATTATCAACAAATTTAAATAATTAAAAATCAATTTTTTAATTTATTTATTTCAAAAGCATTGCATGAATAAGCCCATCATTCCGTCATTCTTGACATCAAGGCAGTAACGGAGTAAGTAAACTGCAACATCTGCAAAGAATAAAAGAGAAAATTGTTGCATTAGAAGAAATCATATAAAGATATATAAAATAACGGATGCTGTTTAATTTTAATAATTAATCAGATTACTTTTCTTACTTAATGTATAATTCCTTCAATAAGCATCATTTTTACAAGATAGACTAAATCTGAAATAGATATTGAAACATATACTGAAAATACATACCTGAAATACATAATGAAAACAGAGGATATATTTTTCTTTTAATCTCTATTTTATAACGAGAAACCGACTGATTATTACGTGTTGGTAATATTTATTTTATTATATATATATATATATATATATATATATATATATATATATATATATATTATTTTTTTTATTTTACGCAATAGAAATAGTTCTATAATCATAAATAAACTTGTAATATTTACAGTAATCAATTCTGTAGTTTACAGTATATCAAAACATCTTTAGATATAATAAGCATCCAACGAATCAAATTCATGAAATAGCTTTCCTTTATACTTATATTAATAATTGAATGAATAATACAAAGCTAATTTTTTAGAAAAAAAAAAAAGGAAATTTAAATTATTTTAAGAAAAATTAGTCCGTGAGAATTATCTGGAGAAGGAAAATTTCTTTTCGCCCCTATAAGAACTTATAAAATATAACCCATAGTTATATCAAAAGAAAAATTATGAGCATCTCATAGTGAATAAGGAGAATACCTCAAGACAAGTTTATTGTAGGCGGAGGGATGCGGTGTGGGAGGGGGCTATAAATTAATAAGGCTAAAAATAAATAAGACTATATACTATATATATATATATATATATATATATATATATATATATATATATATATATATATATAGTCTTATTTATTTTTAGCCTTATTAATTTATAGCCCCCTCCCATTTAAATAATATTTAAATATATATAAAATTTAAATATATGTATATATATATATATATATATATATATATATATATATATATATATATATATATATATATATATATATAATTAATGAATGAATAAAGGCTAAATAAATATATATTATGTTTTGCTGTTTTTCGAGTGATTACAACCATCCCTCCCCCTCCCCCGGAATATAATAAAATATTTCATATATATATATATATATATATATATATATATATATATATATATATATATAGTACTCTTGTTATTATTATACTAAATTATACTGACAGCCATGATCGTTTCCACATTGACCGGGTACATCCTGATGGCGGTGAGCGTCTCCCCTTTCTTTGCCCTGATCATCATCATCTGCGCTGCCTTCCTGAACTTTATATCCGCCTTGTACCAGTCACTGCTATAGATAGCGAAATGCAAGTCCGAGCTCTGATATAACCACCAAAACAGAAAAATAATAGGAATAAATCCTCAAATCGACTTAATAGCATAAAATAAAAATTACTTAATCCTCCAACAACGATAATTATATATATATATATATATATATATATATATATATATATATATATATATATATATATACGTGTGTGTCTGTATTTGCTAAAAATTCACTAAAAACCATTTGGAAAATAAACATGTATTATTTTAACATTATAAACATCGAAACATATTTTTCAACTGACTAGAAAATATAAATAAGAGTGAGTAATAAAAATATAAATTGTAAAACATAAAACTGTCAAATTGTGTTATTTGCACTTGATACACAAACCAACTTTACGTTTCTTGTTTATAATTCGAACCACACTGAAACACCTCTCATAAGCACATCTGTTTTTATTGCCAACTTCACACAGTAGATGGTAGATGTTACTGTAGCTAATGCCATGTAATATCCGAGATTCTCTCTTCGAAGTTGAATCACTTCCTCCAGATGATTTAAGCGGAACTCCGTATCTTATCAAATATATTTTCGTAGGAATAGGGACAATATATAGGACAATATAGCGACTGCTACGTCGATGGCATATGTGAGGACAAGCGTGACATATTCGTTACGCTCAAAATTTGGTTGAAGTTAAACACGGAAAAAACAGTTGATTAAATTATAAATTCAGAGAAACTATAATTATATTGTCCAAAAAATTATTTCCATAATTAATGATCCATGGATGCAAACAAATTCAACCAAACACACGGATATAAATAAATGGGAATCAACTAGTGACAAAACTACCTCCCAGACTCCTATCCACAAAATATATTCCATGAAATTTATAATTAATAAATTTAATAAAAATTTTGATTTGAGAATTTCCGGTTGTAATCACCAAAAAAATAATATTATTATTTGTTTCGGATTTCATTTTCATCATATTTTTCTTCTTTTTTTTTTAGTTGATCAACTTCTAGAGGCTGGTTTATTGTTTTAAAATATTTTATAAACGTGAAGAAGTGGTTTCAAATTTTATAATGCATGTTTCTATTCTATTAATTCTATCAAATTAATTGAGTTTAAAGCTCATAGGAAATTTCTAAAAAAAAAAATCTAAAATACTTTGGTTCTTGGCTTTGAAACTAACAACAGGGGTATGAATTTTTAAGATAATGTGGATTATTATAGCAAACTGGACTAATGATTTGTTTTTGTACTATGCATTTTATTTAATTTTGAAACATTTAATTAGATGATGATCGTAGCAACGTAATATTTATTATGAACCATCCCCCAAACTTCACTTAAAGTATGGACAAAATTAATATAATTTATTATCGCGCACATTGTCACCAATATTAGTCTACACTATATTTAATATTAGATATGTAATTATTATAAATACGAATCATAAAGAAATTAACTTTCAAATTACATTAAAATAAATGCATTAAAAATTATGTAGTGTGAACGAAAAATAACAGTATAGAAAAAATACGGCCTTTTTTCTATTACCCTGAATCACCATTACACGAGTGAAGAATTCTCAAATTTTCGTGGTCCGGTTTCGGTTTAACGCGGTTTTCAATCGGTAAAAAAAAAACAATTTTCGAGGTAACTGAACTCAGTTTTTTAAGAAAAACTAAATTTATTCCTGTTTCATAATTTCTGTTTTTTCCGTTTTCCTCTTCGTTTTACGTTCGTACTCGTAGCTTACAGAATAAATACATATATAACTGATATGTAGTAGTCCATGAGTTGTATGTATATGATTCTATTTTCGTTTTTAATGATCTTTTTGGTTAAGGTTAATGTTCTTTTATTTATTAGATTCTATTAAAAACGGAAAAATTTGGTCTGGAAAACAAAATGTTTTATAAAGGTAAGGGCAATGCGTCGATTTATACAAATTTGGTTTACGCGGTACTTTTGGGATACGAACTAAACGTAGAAATCGAGGGATGGGAGTACTGCATAACAAATATGAATAAATGAATAACAAATTCTTTAGTATATAAATAATAAACTATGTAACAACATAAAGTTAGGTATATTTTTATCACTTACCAAAACGTAGGAAAAAATTATTTTTCAAACAGCCGTCAAATAACGGGTACTCTGTCGGTATTTAAATTTTGTAGATACTATAAAAACGGAACATTTTTTTAAACATGTATAAAAGATATAAATAACAATTTTTTCTTACAGATGAGTTTAGAACCGTTTCCTATATCGGTCTTAAAACCAAAAAAATTAAAAATATAAAAAAAAATGATAGAAATATAAATAGCGATGAAACAATATATAAAAGTTTTTAAACTGTAATTTTTTGAACGAAGGGCCCAGTATTTGCGATGCAATTATTCCATAGAATACTAATGTATTTTGCTATATATTTTATTCATTTATTTATTAAACGTTTTATAGCTTATTTATTTAGTTTTATTTATTGTTCTTAAACAATATTACATTAACGTTTAATATTATTGATTCCTGAGTTTTCTTGATGAAGTTCAAATACAGATCGAAAACTAATAAAGACCTCTTTTTCTTTTCCCGATTTAATTTTTCTTTAATATAGAAAAGTCTCAAAAAAATAAATAAATAATAAAATAAAAATTAATAAAAAAGTTCACGATCGCAATACTTTACCTTACTGTATATTTTATATATGGGTAAAGAAGGAAAAAAAATAGTTGAGCATTCATTTGAATCATATTTTTTAATATTTATTGACCCACGCAATTTACCACCAATTTACTAAAATGCTTAGTGTGGTCGTAGGATAAATAAAAAGTATATTTTTAATTTAAATGACATATCAAATAAATGTACTCACCGCAGTTTCAATGTATGACGACCCAAAGCAAAACATGGAAACTTCAATGCCTTGGTAGGCCAAAAACTGCAGAGACCTGAATATGAACATAGGATTTCCAGTACTTCCCTGTCATAAAGAACATTTTTTTTTAGCAATTCATGAATATTTGTGAACATGAACTACTATTAGTCGTATGATACTTAAAACTTACGAATAAGAACTGGAATACTGCTATAATCAAGACGAAAATTCCTACTCCTAGAATCATCGTAACTAGGGGATTGTAAACACTCCTTAGTTCTTTGGCGTACCTGCAAACAAATCAGAAACTTATATTATAGTTTATTTTACTCAGATATTTGAGTCTATTTTTTGCACGAAACTGAAATTACACATACTGTTTCATCATAAATTAATTTATTATGAACTTTTTTTCCATCCTATTAAGTCTACAAACTTGAACAGAAAATATTTTTACTAACAAAATATTTTTGATAAAAATAATTGATATTATATTCGCATTCTATTAAAAATATTATAACTATAGTAATTGTGATTAAGAACTATAAGATTGATTTTTATCAATGTCTCGGTGAGAAATTAAAAAAAAAAATCTGGTTCCTCGCTTAACCCTACTTTCACCCTATTTTGAGTAGAAATTAATTTCTTCTCAAGTTGAGCTAGTGGATTTTTAAAAGTTCCTATGGAAATTCCATTTCATTTTCATGGAAAAATTTAGTTTCTATTAAATATTATAATAGTAGAAATTAATAAATACAACAATCACTTTACGAAGAGCCACTTTACACCATCGAATTAACACACTTCTACAATTTTCTCGAAAAAACGATTTTGATCGAACCCGCCATCAACGTAAAATTAAATGATCTTTAATATCAGCTAAGTCTTATCCTCATTGAAGTAGTCTCTCTCTGTTAGTAGTCATAAAAAATGGATTAATATAAACTATGAAAGAATTTGGTAGTTTATAAAGGATAAATATTTTCACAGGTGGTAAATAACTTTCCCAAAATAAGAACACTAATATAGATGTATAGCTGATGTTGGATAGCTAAACATTTTAGAATAATTATAATCAAACATATGAAATCGTAGAAGGTAATGGACAGTGACGAAAAAAGCATAAACTTAAGGGATTGTTGTAGTTAATAATTTCTACTGTTATATTATTTAATGGAAACTAAATTTTTTCCATGGAAATGAAATGGAATTTCCACATGAACTTTTAAAAATCCACTAGCTCAACTTAGAAATTAATTTCTACTCAATGTAGAGTGGTAAGGCACCGCACCAGATTTTTTTTTTCTTACGGAGGCATTGATAAAATCGGCCTTATTGTTCTTAATCAAAATTAGTATTGTTATCATATTTTTAATACAATGCGAATTTAAAATAAATTATTTTAATCACAATTTTTTTATTAGTAAAATGTTTTCCGTATCAAGTTTGTAGACTCAATAGGATGGAAAAAAAGTTCATTATACAGCCGATCAACGATAAAGAGATTTAGTATCTCAGAAGTCAATGTAAGAAAACTCAAAAACCATTTAATGAAAATCAGCCTTTATTTTTGAGTTTTTATTTTTAGACAGCACCGACTGACCTGCATGTTAATAATAAATAATGCAATTTAAGAAAAAAAAATGTGTGAAATAACTATCAATTGTTGCCATTTTAAAATATTAATAAATTAATCGTATAGCACAGAATTCTTGCGTAAAAACACACAAAAAAAATAGATTTTCAGATGTTTAGTGTGCAAATTGTTCTCAGGAACCACACTTTTACTGCCTATAATTTAGCCATTGAAGATTGTTTACTCATAAATACGTTGTTCGTTACTTTGAACTAAAAATGGTTACTCTTGAAGTTTCTTAGACAGCAGATTACTAGTTCAGGAGAACTACAGTTCTTGTGAAACTTGCATTAATATCAAAAACGACTTTTTTAGACTCAGAAGACCTAAAAATGTCCTTAAAACTTGAATTTAATTAAATTAAGTAAAATCCTGAATAATTAAATTAAGTAAAATCCTGAAATTTTTTTTACCAATTAACAAATTTACTTCGCCTATATTGCTGTGGAAATAAAAAGTATAAATAGTAAAATAAATAATATGGTATGACTAAAAATAGAAAGTACTTGATGAGGGCTTTACTAAAGACTTATACTTCACTTAAATTTTAACCTTGAAATATCTATTGTACATAATATTTTAGATATTACATAATTACAAAATGTAAATTTGTCGTTAGTTGAAGACTTTCGATAGACTTGAAAGAAAAATGGCACTTTCTTTGAGTTTGTCATCTTCAAATAATTTACATGTTATAAAAGTTTAAGAACCTGTAAACCTAGATAGCTTTTTAATTTAGTACCTTTTATGTAGTAAACCCCGAAACCATATCATTACCTCAAAATTTTCTGATGTTCCTTAAGAACTTCATAAAGTTCTTTGTAAAGTTTGGAGTTGGAAGATTCCCCCATCCCTTTACCATTATTTATAGAACTGTATTTCAGTGTTGATACGTGCAATGCTAAAACAGAAAACTGAGCGTATAGACACATCAGAACTTGGTAAAACAGGCAAACGTAAACGGCCAAAAGTATCCCTCCCCAGATAATAAGTAATATTTCATAAAAGAATATAGCTTCGTAATAAGGAGATTTGTCAATCGGAAGTGGGTACCAGCCGCCTAGGATCTTTTTCCTGCCAGTCGTGACTGCATGCATGTTTCCAGTGTGGTACATTATGTAGTCCACAGATATTCCAGGATCGATTATAGACAAGAATACTACACTTGTATTAATTAGGAAAGCAGCGGAACAAAGCCTATTACATTCCGAAGTTATCTTTGAAAATATTTCTTTTGCTGTGTCTTCTTTAGATTTTGGAATTCCTAGGAAATCCTTCTTTACCAGATCAAACAATCTGCACTGGCTGTCTATTCGAAAACACAGCACAAGAACCTTACAGCATATCTGCAGAGCTGGAAGTGAATGCAAATTCAAAAATGTAGCCTTCTGTATGTCAACTTCTATCATCCAGTAACTAAGATATTGAGAAATGATGTAAGGCATTGTAAGAAGAAGCGTCGTGACTACTTTGAATTTGAGAATAGCGTTTCTCTTTCCTGTGGTTCTGTAGTCGTTGATGACCTTCCACAGCCCGAAGAACTTGAGGTATCTCACGCTTAGACCATCGATGATATCTGAGTCTAAGATAGCAGCTTGGTTGTCCATGGTAGGTTCCTAGTACTGAACTGATGACCACCTAAGGATATCGGATATAAATCGACATACACCATATTGGATTATTCATGTTCCAATTACCGATGGTAGATGAGAATTGTAATAATTGATTTGGATATGGTCGGTTAAATGAATTGGAAATTAATTAATAGCTATTTCACTTCTAGAAGTTTCATAATAAACGATCAACTTAAACTGGAAATGGAAAAAAATGAATGACGCAACCTACTTACCATACATAAGATATGCTTGTTGTTATATAATAAAAAAACTGATGTTAGACTCATAAATAATAAAATTAAGTAGTCTAAAATATTCCCCAAAATTTTTTTTTATAAAAAATAATACCTAAACTGAAGTTTGTCGTTAGCCATGATTTGGAAAAAAGAACTAAAACCTTTGATTTATTGAACATTTCACTTATGTCCTAACTATTGACCATAGACCAAATAAAAAATTGAGACAAACTAAGGAGAAAGCGCAGCAAATGGCTAATCGAAATTTCACAATTTATTAACCTTGCAATAATTTTTTAATACAAGCAGCAAAGTCTGGAAAAGGATTCCTTCAAAATATTTCGTTTCTTAATTGTCTCTTCACTATTAACTCTACGTTGAATCATAGAGAACAGTATAGATCTTTTGTTTAATAATTGAAAATTATAATTAAATAAGAATATGTGGTTGATTCTACCAAGATGTAGTGAAGTAACTGATAAAGTATAATGTACTTAGCGAAAAAACGCCACAACATCAAAGACAATTCGACGCATTAGATAGGAGAGGCTAAGGAGTTTTACTGGTAGGCTAACCACCATTTTACTATATATCGCAAATGGTTATCGAGAAACATAGCTTAGAAAATTAATCTTGTGAATTAAAAAAACTTTCCTAATTAATTTATTTATTTATTATAACCTAACAAGCCTTTCGGCAACAGGAGTTTTGGCGGGGGTAGCATCTATTATGCTACCTCTATCTTCATCTCCGTTCATCAGCTTCGGGAATTATTCCATCAGCCGGTGCAAATGTTGCAGTGTTCTGTTTCCACTTTCATCTTCCACCCGTAGACGAATTCTTCTATATTCTGTTCATTCATGAGGAGGATGCTCTCAGTGAACATGTAGATCCCTGTCTTCCTCCGGACGATATTCCTTTTTGTCTCAAACGCGATGCAGGTCGTTAATACGTGCACGGCAGTTTTCGGAACGCCACACGTTGGGCATAGCAAAACCATGTAGTTTGGCCCGAAAGCCTTACAGGACTTACAAATTATATAGCCGGCAGATAACACGATGAAGCCACCATAACTCGTAATGAGAGGTCCTTGAGAGCCCGAAGATGAATCTAATGAATCAATTAATTTGTCTCTTGAGTATCATATCGTGCCTACTAGGCAGACTACCATATACTAGATTGCTTTAATCAAAATGGGGAAAAATGAGAGACGATATAAATAAGAACCTGACGGGTTTTGGAAGTATAGAATCACTATTCTTTGGAACTGCTTAAGGAAGGCTCTCGGTTTTTGGATAATTTGGGAAATACGGTTAGTCGAACACAGTTTTAATCAAAAATTACTTCATGGTTTCTAACAAGACGTGGAAGTGAATTAGTAGGCTAGTGAGTGAGACTAGGGGATAAGAAGTAAGGGAATTAAGAGTAATAATAGAAAACAAAGCTTATTAAATTAGGGATCGATAAATTATTTGCCACTTTTATAATTTTGTTATATTGAAACTTCAGTTCTATAAACACACACAAATTCCAAAATAAGCAATTTAAAATACAGTTTGGTATTGTTATACATATTAAATTAAATTTAATATAAGTCAGCATTATAAAACATTTATGAATTATGAATTTAATTAAGACAAGAAATCAAACACATGTTGGTACTCACCAAGGTTTTAATGGACTATATCAAATTTTGATATAATCCAGTTAGGCTAGATTCGCTATTTAAATTTTTTCAGTTTATCCGGCTGCTCTCTGAGTCATCATATTCGTTTTTCGGGCTTTTCTTCTCCAGTAGGAATATTATATTCTTCCTGAAATTTAGTCATCTGGAACGGTAGCCGAAATATCGGGAAAAACATAATATACTCCTTGGTGAAATAAGTTTGAAAAAAGGATACATCTTTTTTTATTAATGAAAGCTAAATGTATTTTTAAAAGAATAATAACAATAGTAGACATTAAATGCCCATACCTATAATAATTGTTAGGTTAGGATTGCTTTCATAAATATTTTTTTTCTTTTGGTCCATTATTTTCAAATAAGAACCATTATAATTTACCGAAAAAAAAAATTTTACCCTTCTCAAAATTGAAGATCCAAAAACCGAATAAAAAAAATATAGTGTCCATCCGCCATCAGCTTCTATCCCAGACTACCGAGCCCATTTTTTTCGAATTTTGCTCCAAAGTCAGTGAGTGATAGTGATTTCAAAATAGAAACCAATTACAGGTTTCATACGCATATATCTCGGCTATTAATTAAGAGAAAGACAAAACATAAGGTGTTTTAGAATCAGTAGGTATAACAAAGCTGGAAAAAAAAATACTAATTTCAATTTTCAATTCAAATGACAAAATAATATAAAAAATAAGGGCCGATTATAAAAAAAAATCAGAGTGAAGTAAATAATTAAAGAGAGATTGTTCGGAGTAGTAAACATTAATGAAATAAATATGTAGGAGATAAACAGATGAAGGATTTAAACTATAATTCACAATTACAAAGAGCAAATATATGTGTTGAAATAGCTTAGTTGTAACAAAAAATAGGAGGTAGAAATAGACACTCCTATACAAACATATCCTCTAAAATTTATAATTTATTCGAAATTACAATGTTGTAGAAGAGATCATATGATACATAGGAGTACAAATGTACAATAATATGCAAATTTAAGGAAAGTAGATTGTTCTAAAACAAATTTGAATATTATAATAGAAAAAATCTATTTGAATTAAGTATTACCATAATATGATTATTAATTTACAAGGTATTGCAAAAAATTGTATGATTGTTGAAGTAGATAACACCCCAAAGCACTAGCTTATTTCTAGTTAATGAAATTTCTGAAGATACCTCAAAATTATAATTATAATAGATATTTTTTTTATTCTTTAATAATTTCGAAACACTGTTAATAATGTTAAAGATTTATTATAAAATTTAAAAAATAAATAATTATTCAAAAAAAAATACCGGTATTTCAGAGGCTTGGTGTTATCAATTTTTCAGTTAAATACTTCAAATTAATTAATGTCTCTTGTGGGGTTTTTGCTCTTTTGTATAAATAAATAATAATGACTAACAATAAAATATTGTGCAATATTTTGCAGTGTTTTTGCTTACCTACCGCTACAAGGTAAGGAAATTATTACAATATATTCGATTCAAATCTACAAGGCGCAGATTTCAACGGGTCATTACGTTTCAGATCCCTCTGATCCCAAGAAACGCATTTTCAGCCATTGGTCTGTCTGTGTGGATATTTAACTACTAAGAGAATTTAACTACTTTTCAATTGAAAATGCAAAGTTTTCGAGTTATGCACAAATAAAATATTCTTTTCGTTGTGAAATTTTTCCTACATTTTCTCGAGTATGTAATATATATATATATATATATATATATATATATATATATATATATATATATATATATATATTTTTATATATTACATACTCGAGAAAATGTAGGAAAAATTTCACAACGAAAAGAATATTTTATTTGTGCATAACTCGAAAACTTTGCATTTTCAATTGAAAAGTAGTTAAATTCTCTTCAAAACAAAATAAAAATCATTTAAATCGGACCAGTATTAGCGAAGATATTTGTACATAAAATGGTTTCTATTAGAAAAAAAAAAAGGAACATAGAAAATAGCTCTATACTTATAATTCCCTTCTCCTAAAGACAAAATAGAACCCTTCCAAAAAACGGAGTATACGAACTAAATTGTAATGATTGTGCAGCCAAATACACGGAAAAACTGGGAGATCGCTAAATCAGATATTAAATAAACTTATCGTGTATATAATAATAATAAGACAGAGAATTTCAACTTAGCAATTCATTTAAATGAAAAATAACATCAATTCATCAAAGACTCAGGAGCTAAATTAATGCATCACGTTGAAAACAGTCTCGAATTAAATATATATGAACCATTTAAAATAATAAAATCTTTCAAATCCAATCCAGATTTTTGCTTAAATGACCAAATAAATACCTTCAATAGTCCAATCTTAAATTTATTCCCATCCTTAACAGAAAAAAAACAATTACTCATCGGAATTACTGGGAAAACCACGACCTCTAAACCGTACCATTTACCTACCAACAACTCTCTTCCATTTCAGTCATTTTAATTACTAGTGCAGTGCGAGAACAGTCCAATGTAACCTTTTCTGTTTGATATAATCTACTTAAACCTTGGTGAATACCAACATGTATTTGATCTCTTGTCTTAATTAAATTCATAATTGTTTTATAATACTAATTTATATTGCATTTAATTTAATATATATATATATATATATATATATATATATATATATATATATATATATATATATATATATATATATATATATATATATTACCAAACTGTATTTTAAATTGCTCATTTTTTAATTTTTGTGTTTTTAGAGAAGTGAAGTTTCAATAAAAAAAAATTGGCAAATAATTTATCAATCTCTAATTAGATTGACCCTTCTACCATATACTATCATGCGTACATCAAGTGATTTATTCTGTAAAATAAGATGTAATTTTATTTTCTTAGCTTATATTTTTGTAAACTCCCCTCAGACGGTCATTACTATAAGGTGCCTATATCTGTAGCTATTATTTGTAATTTATTGTACATATGTGAAATTATTGGAAATAAAGATATTTTTATTATTATTATTAGCAAAGTTAAAGCAAACATTTTTTCTAATGGACTTTATCTTCAAAGCGGTAAAGTCGTGTTTGAGTGAACACACCTGATATTTTAAAATTAATTCAAAAATTCATTGTAAGTTTGGATGTTGATGTTTCAACAGAATTAGCAAAAAGAAAAATTTCACGTTTAATTCCTCAAAAAGCTAGGAAAAAGAAAATCCATGGCCCTTGGTAAAAAAAAATAAAATAAGTTTTCTAAATCCCAGTTATTCTATACGTTTTATGGTTTTAAGATTTCAAAACAACGTGTTTCAGTCGTATATGTGTCTAGTTTATAAGGATCAATGGGATTCCAAACAATTGAATATTTTTTTTAATTTTAAACCAAATTCTGTTAGAATGGTCAGTCATTCAATTAGGTTATTAAAAAATTATGCAATGTTGAGATATGAGTACTTAAAGCAGAAATAATATTCAAATGTTAATGAACATTTGTGTTTTTTTTTATTTCTTTTGGTATATAAAGTAATGAATTTGTGGTTGATTTCTAATTATCAAGAAAGGACTTTTTTATTAAAGTGAGTCTTGCGATAAAAGTTTCTCTGATCTTCTAACACCCTACTATGGTTTTCCACAAAATTTTAGTGAGTTTGAAATTGTTAAAAAAAAATAATATTATTCCCATGGTATGTAATTATTACTAATAATTCGAGGAAAAAGAGTTCACAAAACAATCTTCCTTTAGACACTACTTTATTCCTGAGTTCTTCGAAGTTTCGGAGTATTCCTCCGTACTCAGGATGTTTTTCTACAATACAACAATAAATTCTCAAAACAATTCATAAATATATTGCACATTTATTAGTTATATTGCACATTTATTGCACATTTATTAGTTATTTCATTAAAACTATATTATATCAAAACTATAGTATTATGTATACAAAGGTTGTAAGATATAAAAGTAGTACGGGTTTTTATTAAATTAATCAAAAATTAAAATCCAGTTTTTATTAACTGGATTTGATTAAATTAAAGACAATTTTTTTTTCTAAAAAAATTTAACATTTTTGCAATATTATTTCTAAACAAAAATAGTTTAAAAATCGTCTAATCTAATTATTTTCGATTAAAAATTAATAAAGTATTTGCAATAAATTTGTAATAAACGATTTTATGATGAAGTGCTGACATAATTTTGATCTGACGGAATAATTTGGTTAGAAGTGATTGTTGCGCCTTCAATGCTGGATGAGATACTACCGCATGGCATTACGGCATTGCTGAAAAGCGATTCTACTGCGCCTAAATAACTTCAATAATTATTTAGACTATCCAACAAAAAAATAAATAATTATTTTGCTTCCGGACTGAAAATGAGTGATTTTGATTGTTAATTGAGTAAGAAAAAGAATATAACAGACATTTTATTGAAAAGAAATTTTTCTTAGCTCCAATTTTATTGATATACGGATTTTAATATATCCGCAATTACAATATCCAGAATAAGAAATAATATTTAAATATTTATTTTTATGAAATACAAATAGATGAGTTTAAATCAAAATAGTTTATAAAATGTTTACATCGTTAAATAAAAGAAAATCAGTAATTGAAACAGTTCATATTGTCAGTAAGATTATATATTTACTGTACTCTGAACCGTTCCTTTTTGCTTAGCGCTTGTGCATTTGGTCTGGAACATCCCTCACCAATGTCCAACCGTAATTTGCAAGTATGGACACCTGCCATTTACCCTGATACCTTTTCTCCATGGCAGCAATATCTTGATGAAACCTTTCACCATGTTCGTCACTGACGTCTCCACAATTGTCAGGAAAGAAATCCAGATGTGAGTGGAGAAAATGAATTTTTAAAGGCATACTGTATCCCAACTTTTCTAAGAATTTTTCTAAAAGTTCATTTATGTTTTGAACATAATTTTCATATATAGGTTTTCTTACCTAAAAAGCCCTTGAGAATTTTTTCAAATGCCTCTCAAGCTTCTTTCTCATTAATTTTAAGTACAGTTCTAAAGTTTTCATCTCTTATCAGTTTTCTAATTTGAGGGCCAATAAGAACGATTGTTTTCATTATTAAAATATGGCATCAGACATTTTTGTCGATCATTGTAAAAACTTACTTTAACATCAGTTGACAAAAGCTTCCATTGTTTAAATCTAGATCCTAAGAGTTCGGCTTTGTCTTTCATGAGATTTAATTCTCGTATCAAACCGTTTAACTCACCCTGTGTAATTCTGTGTGGCTCATTCAAGTCATCTGTCGGTTCAAAGTCGGAATCTTGTGACATACAAGGCTCACTTACAGCGTCTCTTGATACCACGTCATATCATCGGTACACCAAAGTTCATCGAATGTTTATTTCCAGCTACGAAGATTCACTGGACATGTATCACAATAAAAGTGAGGTGCCATGTCTTATATTGATTACCTACCTAGACTCCAAAGTAATGAAAGTAAGCTGTTTACTGTCTGAGATACAGGTCTTTTTTGAGCAAAGAATGTCACTTCACCACATAACATATATAGCAAAATTTGTCAGTACTATTAACGCATTTGAGAGGCATTTTCACAGTTTTTGTATACAAAAAGTTAGAAAGTATCACTGGCTTTCACAAATTCACCATGTTGTCAGCCATAACATAACCTGAATTGACAATACCAGTTGTTGCAGGCAGGTTTGCCAACTGCGGAAAAAAATTACCAATTCAACATTATAAGTCATATAAATATACTTAAATTATATTATGTCTTCAAAATAAGAGCTAACTAGACCTTTAAAAATGTTAATTTAGTTTTTTGTAACAAAAATGGAATACAAATTTGCTACTTTCAATCTGGAAGCATTTTGGCTGTTGGCTAGTGTAATTAGAAATTTATAATGTTATATTCAATAATTAATGTAATATTTACTATTAATAAATTATTTTTTTATACAAAACACTTTTTTTAATATTTTTCAGGGGACTTTATTTTTTATATTCACACCTGTCAGTGTTGACAACCAGTGAATTTTTCAGAATAAAAGCTATATATGGTTGGCTGTATCCATATCTTGTATGAGTGTGTTAGGATGTCCGTGTAACTTATCGTGAAATAGTTTGTTCATCGGGTCCGAATGAGGTCGTTAACTGTTGGAATACTAAGGTCAGTATGTAAGGTAATGCTACTGAGGTGCCATGGGGCTTTGTATAGTCCTGAAAATTTATGACTGAAACATTGAAATGTTTGTATGAGTGATCTTTTGGTTGTCCCGAATATCTGTGAAGCGTAGGTTCATGTGGGTTTAAGTGTAAGTGTTCAATTTCTGTTTAAATTTCAATTTTGAACGTCTTGAAAGAAGTGAGCATAATAGTTTTAGTTCTGTGTTAGCGTTTTTTGGAGTGGGGGAGAGAATGATTTGTATTTGTTATTAACCATAAAACAGGAGACCTTTAAAAAGAAATTAAAATAAACGGTTATTGTACATAAGTTACATAGCAATATCAAATAATGATTGGAAGACAAGAAAAATAATTTTTTTTTTAAGACTACATGTACAAATTAAACATATTTATTAAATAAAAATAAAAACAAAGAGAAATAATATAAAAGGTAGCACAGCAGAAAATAGGATTGGTAATCATACAGATACAAGGAATAGATTTAAGTTATTTGTTCAAAATAAATAATCTGATTTTTAATGAATTTATAAAAAAAAAGAAGATAAAGGTTTTTTAAATGATAATCGTTTGCAATGTAGAGGATCTTTCGATAATATTCGAATACATTCAAACATTTCCACTTAAGAAATCCATAACATTGCTGATACTTATATCAGATATCTTTCCTATAGCATTATGGTGACGTTAACAAGAATACAATATGACTAAAATTTTTAAAAATAATTGTTACAATATGTTTGTTTATTTAAGGTTAATCTAATATATATAAATATATACAGGCTGATACTATTTCACCACAAGTTCATTTATTTAGATCCAAATTAATACATAGTATTTTTGGTTTTATTGTATGTAACTTAATTGTTACATATCGCTTAATGACTACTTAGTAAAATATTTTAATCGTCATAAATATTGGTAAAATATTATCTTCTTCTTTGGAGTTTCAACTTTACTGGCTGTGATGACTAAGTGTTTTTAATTTTTTTTTTTTTTTTTTTTTTTTTTTTTTGTGACTGTGACAGGTCCAGATTGGATTTAATATATTGCATTGTATGCATTTAACACATTTTTTAATGTTATATATATATATATATATATATATATATATATATATATATATATATATATATATATATATATATATATATATATATATATATATATAATAAAAAAATATTAAATATATTTATACAGTCAAAACTAAATAAGGGCCTTTTACAGAGATGCCTGAGGACGGCTTAGAGGCCGAAAATTTGCATCTAAATAAATGATCTTGTAGTGATATAATATCAGCCTGCATTTATTTAATAATAGTTCCTTTGCAACTATTATATTTAATAATATTTGTCATTGCAAAGGCATCTAGGCTACTCATAAGTTTTTAGTTTATGTTTTAAACAATTACTCATCAAGTATTTTTTGAAAATCATGATTTTTATTATGCCTATTTGCCAAAGTAGCATAAGTGTTTTTTGTAACTTCTAGTCAATTCGAAAGGTTTTTTATAGGAAGAAAGTAGAAAATTACCTTGAAATCGACTATTTTTATTATTTCCAATTAATATGAACTTATTAGCTGCAATATTAATTTGGTACAATGCATTAGAAAAGTACATTCTTTATAATTCATTTTAATTATAAATATGTTTAATAAGCTGATTCAACGGAGAAACTCTATTCCGTCATTCTCAACATCAAAGTAGCGGTGGAGTAGGTGAACTGCATAATCTGGAAAAACAAACATTTATATAAATAAATTATCAAATTAATAAATTATCAAGTTAATCAGTTCATAAACTATAGACTGATTAGTAGATATGGGAGTAAACTGGTAAGTAGTATATATATAAACTGGTATATATAAAAGTATATATATATATATATATATATATATATATATATATATATATATATATATATATATAAATCTTCAAATTTTTTACATTACTACTGCTAGTAGGCGAGGAAAATTTTGCAATAGCATCAAATTTTCAATGTGCAGTATTCAGCGAATCATTACTTTTCAGTCCCTATTGAGTCCAAAAAACGAATTTTCGGCCATTGGTGCCTGTGCCACTATTAACTCTTGAAAAGATGGACTAATTTTGTCTCTTTTTTGTAGAGTTTCGTTCCCCAATGCCTGGGTGCTAAAAAAACCCATACCATAACGGTTCTAACAATTTTCATGAAACTTGATTAAAATCTTCTCTTTAATGTCCTCTAACCATTCATATACTTATATATATATATATATATATATATATATATATATATATATATATATATATATATAAATTGTCTACATGACTAACTAAACGGTAATTAAATTCCTAACAAAAAAAAGACATCGAAATCGAATCGAACCAATATTAGCAAAGATTAGAATTTGAATTTTGTAGCCATGTTCATAAAGTATTCTGTGCCTGTTTTCTTGAACACCTGGTTACATTTTTTAGTTTTTTGAATAACTCGAAAGTCGAACACTCTAGGAACATTCTAGGTGCCCATTTGGACGATTTTCAAATGGCCTACAAGTCTACACTTAAAAAAATATCCTTATCGGACCAGTATCATACTATTATATAAAAGTTCATCCCGTATTTCGCCTGTAAGGTCTAACCTACTGAACCACTCTTTACCAAATTTTAACTATATCGTCTTCATGGTTCCTAGATGGTTTTGCAGTAAGAAAAATTGTGATATCGATATTGGGGCTGAGAAAAATCCGAAAAACCACCACAATCGGAACATTTTTAGGAAAGATACAGCGCATCGAACATTGTAGTCATCGTTTTATTTTCCTACCGTTACAGTTCGCAGGAATTGCCGAACAGCAAGGGAAAGGAAAATACTGTAATCGTTTCAAATTTCCAATGTGCAGTTTTTAACAGTTCTTTGATTTGCAGATCCCCTCTGAGTAAAAAAAAGGTATTTTTGGCCATTTTTCTGTCTGTGTCAGGATTATCTTTTGAATCAGTGAATACTGACTTCACGAATTCTGAACACGAAAGACTTGTACAAAAAACTTTAGACGTTCCACTACAACTAGCATCACCTCCTCCTTGCTTTACACCGACACAAGTTGCCGAGCAAATTAGACAGTTACCTAAGAAGAAAGCCCCTGGTCATGACCTGATAAATGCTCAAGTGCTCCAGAAAATGCCCAGGAAGGCTCTAGTGTATCTAACCTCTATTTACAATGCAATACTCAGAACGACTAAATTCCCTCTACAATGGAAATATTCACACATTACCATGATTCATAAACCAAACAAAGACACAGCTACTCCATCATCATACAGACCTATCAGTCTGCTCCCGATTTGTTCAAAAATTTTTGAGAAATTACTCTACAAAAGACTTCTTGACATACTGACGAACAATAACATAATACCTGACCATCAATTTGGATTCCGATCCCAACATTCAACCATTCAACAATTACACAGGGTGACGGACTACATATCGACGGCACTAGAGCAAAAATTATATGCAACAGGAGTATTTCTGGACGTCGCTCAGGCGTTCGATAGAGTCTGGCATCAGGGGCTTCTCTTCAAACTTAAGACGATACTTCCTCCTACCTATTATCTTATTCTTCAATCCTTTCTTTCTGAAAGATTTTTCTCTGTCTGCCAAGGCTCAGAACTGTCTGCCATTCGACCGGCCTTAGCAGGAGTACCTCAGGGATCAGTACTAGCTCCGCTGCTCTACATCATCTATACACATGATATTCCAAACAGCACCGAAACTCTGATAGCGACGTATGCAGACGATACAACGATTCTAACAAAACATCAAAATCCAGCACACGCCTCACAGACTTTACAACATCACCTAACAAAACTTCAGGATTGGTGCAAACTTTGGAAAATTAGACTTAATCAAGACAAATCTCAACATATCACTTTTACTCTCCGACAAGAAACCTGTCCTCCAATATACCTGGACAATGTAGCAATTCCGCAGACAGACAAAATTCGATACCTTGGCCTGACATTTGACAGAAGAATGACATGGGGCCCACACATCAAAAATAAACAAAAAACGCTAAACCACAGACTTAAACTGTTATATTCACTTCTTTCAAAACGTTCAAAATTGAAACTTAGACATAAATTGACCACCTACACTTACTTACTCAAGCCCATCTGGACCTACGCTTCACAGATATACGGGACAGCCAAAAAATCACACGTACAAAAACTCCAAATTTTTCAGTCAAAAACTTTTAGGACTATCACCAAAGCCCCTTGGTACATCAGCAACTTTACGTTACATACAGACCTCAATATGCCTACAGCTAACGAACACATACGGACCCACTACAAACGATTTCACGATAACTTACACGGACATCCTAACACACTCATACAAGATATGGCGACAACCAACATGCCTGACAACACCCGCAGAAGGCTGAAGAGGAGCTGGATGAGGGATCTCCTAGACTAACTATATACGATTACCACGACAGGAAGAGGTGCCGCTGGGTACTACTCTTTCTCATGCCTTTCATGCCACGTTGACATGTACATAGCCAGCACATTCACTGGTTGTCTAATAGACAGGTGTGAATTTAAAAAAAATAAAGTTAAAAAAAAAATAAAAAAATAATATTTTCAAAGGGAAAAAGGGATTGTCGTTAGAAGACATATTTTCCAATAGGAAGTTGGATTTTGGTATTTGAGAAGTTATTGCGTAATGGCGTACGCAGAATTTATTTTTGAGGGAGAGAAGGAGGGAATAGATAAGAAGAAGGTAAGCAATCACCTAATAACAAATGTCTATAATCGCCAAATACGTTTTAATGAATTATTATTTCGATTCGTCAATTGATTTATTTTTCGCTATTTGTTATTTTTTGTATTTGTATTAGTTAAAATACAAATCTTATATTAATGGGAACGAAAAACATACATTTCGGTTGGAGATAGGGGAGAGGTTTATATCCTCTGGTCCGCATTCCTTGCGTACGACACTGGCAGGAAGTTTAACCAAGGCTTTGGCAGGAAATTCCAAAGGATACTAGCGATAAGATCATAAACAGTATGAAAAGGAGATGAAGGGCCATTTGAGAAGTTGATGCGACTATGGATCAAATATCAAATAATTTATTTCGTTATTGGTTTTCATTAATGTCAATCGCTAACATTAAATTTAATAGTGATTTTAATGTCTTGCCAAAATGGCCGAAAGAGCTTAAAGAAGAAGAGGAATAAAAAGATAAGTCAAATATCAATTGTCATGCGCTTAAATGAAAATTTTAAGTTGATAAATTTATTTTAATATTTTTTTCGCTTAAATTTGTTTATGCCTGAAAAATAATTTGTTATAATTAGGATAGAAGGAAGATAAAAATGATTTTTATTTTTTGGGGAACAAATGCATTCTACGTGCCTAAACGTGGTACAAGAAATCATGTGGCTATACCTGGGCTAAGATTTGCCCTTGTAAAAGTGTCTCCTAGATCTTTTAAACAGAGAAAGAGTCTCACAGACTCTGTAACCAATGTAAGGGTTAGTGCTAGTTAATGAAATTAGTAAACAACTCGAAAATGAATAGGTGTATATTGTAAAACTCTATTTTCTTTCCTATATTAAAAGTTATATCATATTTGCTATTTAAAATCTTAAGAGAAAATTACACCAGGAAAAAAAAATGTTGGGAGCACTCTGCATAAACGAAAAGAAGACTAATTACATGAAGAGTAGCAGACGCCATCTTTTGCAGCACAATGAGACCATAAGTATCGGCCACCATAATTTCTCAGTATGCAAAGAGTTTAAGTACCTAGGCTCCTTGGTGACAGACAGTAACAAATTTAAGGCTGAAATCGCCGCCGGGAACCGATGCTACTTTGCCCTTCAGCGGGTACTTAAATTTCGCGGAATGTCAAGGAAGGCACGAGAAGGCCACGATACGCCCCGTATATATATATATATATATATATATATATATATATATATATATATATATATATATATATATATATATACATCTTGCGCAGGATCTTCTTCTCTCAGACTCCCAGTATTCTTTTTCATGTTCGGTCGTCATTGTCCATGATTCACTGCCGTAAGTACATACACATACATATGGATCTTTATGCGAAGGAGGAGCCTGGAGAGCCAGGTATAACCGAAAGCTAACCGCACTGTACGGTGATGCTGACATTGTCACCTTCATCAAGGCGACCCGGATAAGATGGCTTGGCCATGTGGAAAGGATGCCGGAGGAAAGGGTGCCAAGGAAAGTGATGTATGGACAACCTGGAAGAAGAAGAAGAAGAGGCCATTCCGATGGACAGATGAAGTGGAGGCGGACCTGAGACGATTTGGTGTCAGGCAGTGGAGAGCTGCTGCAGTGGATCGAGAAGAGTGGCGAAGAATCGTAAAGGAGGCCCAGGTACCACACGTACCGTAGCGCCGAGGAAAAAGAAAGAACAAAATCTCCTTTTGAATAAAAAAAAATAATAAAAAGGAAGAAGTATTTTCAAAATATTCATTACAAAAGTAAAAAAAAATAAGACAAATCACAGATTCAAATGATAAAAAATGGAATCCCGTTAAGCGCGTGGGTTACAACTGCATCCCAACTAAAGGGCTCTTAAAGAAAGTTGTAGGTGACAGACGGAAGTCAAAAGAAAATTAGTAATATCTGGATGGGATTGATAATAATAATTGATAATATCTGATCAGAATGTTGACGGCTTGGCCCAACTCCAGGGTTCCACAAAGTTAAATGGACAATAAAATCGTAAGAAAAATTGCTTTTTATTCATTTTTTTGGCATGGGGTTTCCCATATTCCCTAGTCCCTGATTTTGAGAAAAAGAAGTAACTAATGTAAAGATTAGAATTGCCTACTTATTATTAGTATGGAGGAATATACACAGCACTTGTATATTGTTCACTATAATCTTTTCTAGCGCAAACAAATTGGCCATTTTCGGGTTTTTGTTCTCATTCCTCAAGCGAGCATATTTTTTCCACCATTTCCAGTTTTAGGAGAACACCGTTCAGTTTTTTTGGCAAGAGTCAATGTATACAAAATATACTAAGTGTATACATAGCCATTTATAGTTTTCAATTACTTTGTTAAGCTGTTTTTATTTTATCACACAGGACGTTTCGATCCTTAGTATGGAGTCTTCTCCAGCACTGGAAAATTAAATGATAAATTATACTACATTGGTTAAACTTTAGCTACATTATGTGATGTAGAGCTCAGCAGATTAAGTAAGAGGACTTTTATGCATTAAGTTTGCAGAATTTAAGTTTTAAGTTAATATAGTAAAAATATAGTTTAACCAATGTAGTGTAATTTATTTTTCCAGTGCTAAGGAGGATCTTGTGCATATACTTAGCTGGGGAGCGAAACGTCCTGTATGTTACAATAAAAACAGCTTAAGAAATTAGTTGAAAACTGTGCATGGCCTACAACCCGATACAAAGTGTCAAATCTTTAACATAAAACAGAAGGTCGACAATATAATTTGTTAAATAAATACATATTTATATCAGTTGATGTCCGCATGATGGAATAGTTGAAGGATCAATCTAATTAGGGATAGATAAATTATTTGTCACTTGTATAATTTTGTTTTTATTAAAAACTAGTTTTAAATGTTATACATTCATTTTCAGTTCTAAAAACACATAAAAATTCAAAAATATGCAATTCAAAATACAGTTTGGTGTTATTATACATATTAAATGAATGTTACATTTTATTATCTATATTTATTGTTAATTAAATTCATAATTCATAAATGTTTTATAACACTGATTTATATTGCATTTAATTTAATATGTATAATAATACCCAACTGTATTTTGAATTGCTTATTTTTGTATTTTTAGAACTGAAGATGAATGTATAACATTCGAAACTAGTTTTCAATAAAAACAAAATTATAGAAGCGGAAAATAATTTATCAATCCCTCATCATATTTACATAATCATGTAGTTTACTTAATATTAATTTTGCAACTTACTGCCATCAGCGTTTCCACGTTTACAGGATACAGCCTTATCGCTGTAAGACTTACTCCTCTCTTAGCTCTGACCATCAACATCTGGGCCGCCTTCCTGAACTTTATATCCGTCTTGTACCAGTCACTGCTGTAGATGGCAAACTGCAAGTCCGAGCTCTGTCTGCGTAAAATAGAATTAGAACATGGCTCCAAAGTTTTTGATAATAATGTTAGTATTATATATAATCGAATATATAATGATGATTAATTAAGAAAAAAAATAGCAACAAGAGAACCTTAGTAGACCAAAGGTAAGTTATACGAGGTATAAATAGATAGAAGTGAAAATAGATAACGTATAGTGAAGGTACTCGATTATAATCATACCAGAAGAATAATTAATCAAAGCACGAAAATGATACAGACTATATCTAGAATAAAAATATATAATTATTGAATTTTACAATGAAGTTCGATTTTCGTTTATTGTTGAATTTATTTTTGTTTCAAATATCCTTGTCCCTTATTCAATTTTTTAGTATAAATTTTGAATTCACCTTGCTTGGAATGTTTTATTCTATTGTTTAACATAGATAGCAATATTTTTATACATAGACTGTGTGATATTTCTATGCAAAGCCGGCGCCGCACATTCGGTATTTTCCAAGTGCCGAGCATCAACTCGCCGAATAACGAGCAGTAAGTATGATCAGTGACGGATTTTTACACTACTGCTATATTTATATAAGCTGAATTGATCTATTTTTAATACATTTATTTTAATATTTAATATATTTAATATTTTTTAGGTTTTTTAATATTCGTTTGAATCGAGAAAAAAAAAATTCCCCTCAAATTTTGCATAATAAGTAAGTACCTGTGCGTAGATCCGTACGATAGACAAATACTTGGACGCATACAGACACTTTTTCCTGGATTATTGTCGTTGAGAAGCAAATAAATAATCATTGTGCAATCTTTTTAATTTTTCTCTTCTATTATATACGTCAACGTAAAATGCAAACAAGCATATTATATGATTTTAAAAATTCTGATGGTTGATAATTGATATTTTTTAAAAATAATATTAGAATTTGGGAAACGGGATAGAACATCATTATAAACATAAAAATATTACAGTGAAAAATATATTTAAAAAAAAACAGAATAAAGACAATAAAAATGACATATCGGAATAATTAAAAAAAAATTAAATAAAGTGAGTAGACATTAAAAAATATGTTATAAAATTATAGCTATATCCGATGTTTAATATAGTGAAATACGATCTCGGATCAAATGATTGTGCCAACTCTAAATTAGTTAGTCTATCTCTGACTCTTAATTTGTAAACAAATATCTTTGAACTGTATTAATAAACAATAAAGCAGAACATTAAATTACTAACTGTGCCTAATATGTCCGTATAATGTGTCCACCTATAACTCATTATCAATTATAAAAAATGATAATATTTTTTGAACTGACATATCCACCATAAAAAAAAAGTCTACCTCAGTAATATGCAACTTTAGAATATTTTTAAATAAAGTAGGTATTGAATAGGCATTGGTTTAAAATATAAATGTCTTTACTTTTAAAATTATTATTATTTATTTTCTTTGATTATTAAAATTAAAATTCAGCCACAAGCCGTGACGAATTGAGTATTATGAAACTAAAAAGATTTGGACCACTTTCGCGGTTTTAGATTTTTTTTTTAATGAAATTTTTAGGTTTTGGTGTTTTTATCTTAATATTTTGTTAAATGATTGTGATAATCATTTTTTATTTAAATTCACTTTTTGAGGATTACATTCAATGGATTAATATTTAATTCCATATTTTTTTTTCTCTCATAATATTAATTTGTAAATATTAACAATATAATATATCGTTAATAATAAAACCAGAAGATTGTGTAGAACATCTTAAAATCCTTAATGAGCTTAAAGGGAGAGAGTGGATAAGCTCATAAAGTGACTACTTACCCAGGAAATTTACATTGGTGAGAATCTCAAAGTAATTATTCCAGACAAAAAAATATGGAAAGAAGGAGGACCCAAATTAGAAAATTCCTGGTCTGGAAGGAAAAATAATGTAAATATCAATCATATTACTGCTATTCTGGCATTGAATTGAAATCCTGAAAAAAGATATCTAGGGTTTATTAATTTACCTCAATGTGGACTTCGGAACACGAAGGAATCAAGAAGGGATTCAGAAACAATGTTAATCTAACCAGGAAAAAAAATGAATCATGGGAAACATAGAAGAAGGAAACATACTAGGACTCCAAAATCTGGTATGAAACAATCCAAAATCTTCATCAGTTTATCAAACGAAGGACAAATTTTGCCTAAACCTAATTAGTTGAAAACAAAAACGGATCTCTTCTCGGTCTATTGTCCACTAAAATATCATCTCAAGAAGATGAAATTAGGTGAAGATTGTACTTGCCCAGGCCGGGCAATACACAAAATACAATTCTTATTTGATGTTGTTATGTGATATCAATTTCACTTTTGATTTTCGAAATATTTTCAATTTATTATTTTATGGATCAAATTTATTATAATATATATGTATATATATATATATATATATATATATATATATATATATATATATATATATATATATGTATGTATTATTCAGTATGTTAAGTAAACTTTTATAAAAGAGTTTTATTTTTTTATGAAGACTAGTTTTTAATATTAATGTCATAAGAGCCGGTAAAGTTTCGCCAAGTTAAGTGAAAAGAGGAAGTGGTGAGTGAGACATAACGCTTTGAGCTCCTAGTCTAGAAGATGAAAAAAAAAGTAGAGCACTTTCTTTGTTAATGTGAAGCCCTAGTAATTTTTTTTTGAAGATTTATTGAGAAGCCAAGTAACCATTAAGTGTCTATAATCGCCAAATAGGACGTAAGTTTGAAGAATAAGAATGAAAATTGGATACAAAATTATTATTCAAAATACAAAACTTATATAAAAAAAAATATTTTTTTTTAAATTTCGGGAGGAATACATAACCATGATACCCGTCTCCTGCGTACGCCACTGTAACAAATTAACTCACTTACCGCAGCTTCAATTGATGATGACCCGAAACAGAACATGCAGACCTCGAGACCTTGCAGTGCGAAAACTTCACTGATTTGAAATATGAATCCAGGATTCGTACTTTTTCCCTATATGACATATAAAGAGATTTGCAATAATTATAAAATCGATAACAAATCTGTTAGATGTACATTCAAAATTTTACTAACCAGTAAAAACTGTATAGCGCCTATTATGAGAACAATTATTCCTATTCCAAGCGTCAGCGTCACCAATGGATTATACACGGTCCTTAATTCTTCGAAGTACCTGAAAGCATAATTGTATATTTGAATATAAGATATATAAAAAAATCTATTAAATTTAAGTGTGTATATTTGAACTGATATACTATCGAGCATTCCATATCTGACGATTGAACATCAGTTGAATAAATTGTCGGAAAGAATAATGAGAATCTTTAATAAAACTTTTTATTCTGATGAAAAATTATAAAACGGAATTCTCAAAAATTAGTTCAAAAACTTTATATATATATATATATATATATATATATATATATATATATATATATATATATATATATATATATATGTATATATATAACACTCACACTCTATATTATATAACAATATAATGTTTTTGACTTTTTGAAAGAAAATTAGTGAACATAATACTGCTGTCATACACTAAAAGGCTAACCAGAAATCCCAAATAGAAAGTCCAAAAACCAATGATTATGATCTAACCATTGGATTTTGAGCTTTCAAATGTCATACAAAAGTGTAGTTTTTAGAGAAATTCGGGTACAATACAAAAATATATTTTAAAAAAATATTTGGAATTAGGGCCTTTTAGCTTTTCACTGCCGAACAGGAAGGACCAGGGACAGAGTAAAACGTCTTTCAAAAACTGTCGAACCAAAGATATTGAATTTATTACACCTTTAATTGATTATTCCAATTTATTGATATATTAAATATTCGATTGAGTATTTTTTTTCGTTTCTTGTATTTCTTTTTACTCTGATATCCCTTTTTATTTATTTTTTCACTTGTTTATAATTGGCATTAATTTAGTTGGACTATTTTTTTTTTTTTAGTAATTCGTAAATATTTAATCGAAAGTATCACAAATTTATAACATACTTGAAAAATGGATATGTCAGATTATATATGATATCAAATATATATGGTTACCCTGTAAAAAAAAAGACTAAATAGTGATTTTTATCAAATCGTTTGGTTTTTAGATTCGTCTTGTCAGTGGTCAAATGACTTTAATCTCACACAGTTAAGGAGGTCAGTATATAAATATGATCTTTAAATATTAATTTTTATTAAAAAAAATATTGATATTGACTTATATTATTATTATTATTAGATTCGTTTTGTGATATAGGTTTGTTAGAAACTACGATTCATTATTGTGAATAATTCTTTTTAGAGTTATGATGTAGCAGAAATTAATGAGCTTTATAATTACACACCTTAAAAGTTTTTGATGATCTCGAATTATATTAATTAGACTGTCATAAGCTGTCGAATTGTTGTTTTGGTCTCGATTTATACAACTGGTACTACTTCCACTATCTTTTACTGCTTCCATCTTTAAGTTTGAAATTTGGAATCCGAGTACAGTAAAATGAGCATAGAGACACACCAGAACGTGGTAATAGAGACTGAAATACACAGCAAGAAACAGACCACCCCAAAATATACAAACGGCCTCGTAAACAAATATAATTTCATAGTAAGGAGACTCAGCCATTGGTACTGGATACCAGCCACCCAAGATCTTCTTCCTCCCTGTAGTGACTGCTGTCATACTTCCAGTATGATAAAGGATATAATCCACGGATATCCCAGGATTAACAACATATAGTGAAACAATGACGGCATTCACAATCAGAGTAGCCATACAGCACATGTTTGAAACCTTACTAATTTTCCTGTATATATCGTCAACTTGAGCGCGAATTTCCTCCGGGATATTAAGGAAATCCTTCTTTATCAAATCGTACAATCTGCACTGGATATCTATGCGGAACCAGAACACGGCGATCCTACAGCACATCTGCAAAGCTGGCAACGGGTACAAATTCAAAAACGTCGCCTTCTGTATATCGACTTTGATATGGAAATAGCTGAGATATTGGCATATTACGTAAGGGAGTGTGAGTATGAAGGTACAGAAAACTTCAAATTTGATGATCGTGTTCCTTTTCCCCGTAGTCCTGTAGTCGTTGATGACCTTCCAGAGCCCGAAGAGCTTGAGGTACCTGACATTAAGACCGTCGAAGATATCCGAGTCCTTGATGCTTTGGTCGATCATGGCTGAATGGCTTCTGGTCCCAAACTGATGTCCCTGAGGATGCCTTAAATACTGTCATATATAGCCTCTCCATCACGACAGTCCTGTCTTATTAATGTTCCTATTACTGGAGACAGATGAGAATGGTAATTATTCATCGTCCTGAAGTTTCTGTTTCTGGCAATTAATTAATTTGGAATTAACTAATTGCCCTTCTGTCAGAAGGAGTTTTCATATACCATGATAATGAGTGTAATATTTTGACCTTCGACTGGAGATTAATATATGATGTAAGGAAGTTTGGCAGTTCTTTTTAAAACGCATTATCGACTGAAAAATACCTCATGATAATGTAAACAGCTGATTAACCCAAATATGGGTAAATTGCTAATGTTTATTTAATTTTTCGCAAACACACTATAATTCTTCTTCTTTTTTTAAAGTGTTTTCTACACCTATTACTTTCTCAAATGCTTATATATTTATCTATATATAGATCTTACTTGTTTACTGCATTTTAAATTTTCAAAACTACCCATGAATTTCGAACAAATTACTTAGCATTCAAAAGTTAGCAAGTAAATTTTTTTTTTTTCTCTTACATTAACTTTCCCTCAAATTCTGTAATTTTGACAGTAGGTTTATTAAATATTTCTCCATCAATTTTGTTCACATTCAGTTTGTATTTGAAGAAAAAGAAATAAGGTATTTCGCGATCTTAAACAGTGTAAAAGAAAATATCAATTTTTTGATGTTTGATCTAATGCTGGGACATGGTTAATGGTGAAAGTACAAGAGGCAAAATTTATAACACGGAAAAGAAAAAAATGAAGAATTGTAATCTTCAATTTATGATTTAACGCATTCAGCACCGCAACAGTTGATATCAGGTAAAGCCAACGCTGCGGCCGGGGTCGAAGCAGTTGCGATCACTACTACGTTGATAAAATGCCCCCCCCCCACCATAACCTTTTCTTAATGTGTATTTCCCTTAAAATTGAGGGAACGGTTCAGTACTCTTATATTCTATGAATTAAAAAAGCGGCTTGTAGGCCAACAAAAATATGAATTCTGTTTAGGCCCGCTCATACCCCATGCCAAATTTTTTTTTTGTCATTCTCGTAAAAACAGAGATAAATTTATGATATTAAATTAATTTTTTCTTTAACTATCTATGATAAATTTGTGTTGTCGATTTGATAAAATTTGCATCATACGATATACGGCGTTGTTTATTTTTCTCACAAAAACCGTGGTTGGGATACTTGGATATCTGGATCCCACTTCAAATTTTTCATCTTTAAAATTGTATGATTTCATTTATTTTTATTTTATTTATAATGTCTACTGTAATTAAATCAAGGCAAATAGCAAGAATCGCCAACAAATTTGTTGAGTGCGTAAGTGCCCAACCGGTTACTTAGTCTTATTTTCTTAACCGGTGTTGGAAATAGCTTAATATAAACGATTCCATTGCTGAATGTTTACGTTTGTAACATAATGTAGTTACGTTTAACAAAAATAATTTAAAATTATTTTAATTAAATTTCTTTGAACTTAAATTCAAAAGTTAAATGCAAATAATGATTTACCAGATTGAGTGCGAATTATTCAAAAAGTATTTATAATAATTATTTTTGACAATTATGAGGTGTTTGGGTAAAGGGATAATAGTCATTTTTTAGCATGGGTTTATGTTATATTTTATTCGTTAAAATTAATTTTATATTTGAGAAAAAGGATATACATATGCTTTTTGACTCATAAGTCAATGACAGTGTTCATATGGACATAATTCCATTGATTCATATTTTTTTCCTCAAAGGTAAAGTTCATTTTAAAGAACAATATAGGTATAAACCCATTGTCGCAAATAAAAGACTTTTAACCCTTTACTCAAACACGCAATAGGAATTCTTTACTGATTGCGGCCTTTTTGGTATGTATGTATATGCACATTACAAACCTATATATATATATATATATATATATATATATATATATATATATATATATATATATATATCCGAAGTCCGAAGAGGATTGGCTGAGTGGGATAAGGCGCTTGCAATACTTAATAAAATTATTTTAATTAAATTTCTTTTAACTTAACTTCAAAAGTGAAATGCACATTAAATTTACCAGATTGAGTGAAAATTATTCAAAAAGTATTCCTAATTAAGTAATCTTAATCACGGTAAAGCAACGTCGAGGTGATACTTGGATGGGTGACCGCCTGCCGGGGAAAGCAACGAAGCCCGAAATTCTCCAAGTGATTATTCCTGAATTATTAGTTTTCAAGGATACCAAATAACCGCCCGAAGGTTTGGTCCATGGACGGGGAATAAAATTTAGGTCCTTGTGCGCCATCGGACCCCGCACAGCCATAATCTAGGCCGATTTATCACTGGCCTTGAACCCGTGAAGGACACTGCCGAATGGGACCCAAATGGACTGGTTATGGAGTTATGAGTAGCCTTCTGCTGCACCATGAAAATCGTGATTCGTAGAAACATGAGGTTAGGTGACCCCTCCAGGATGTTTTTGTCTATCTGCCACAAGCGATAAAATGTCTGTAAGAAGACCACATAGCGTGGCCAAAGATCTTCATGGTCTACGGTGCCAACAGAAAAATAAAAAATCCTTTAATTAGGGATTGATAAATTATTTGTCACTTCTATAAATTTGTTTTATTGAAAACTAGTTTCGAATGTTACACATTCATCTTCAGTTCTAATAACACACAAAAATCCAAAAATAAGCAATTCAAAATACAGTTTGATATTATTATAGGATCTCCTAAAGACAAAATATATCCTTTCCAAAAAAGCGGAGTATACGAACTAAATTGTAATGATTGTGCAGCCAAATACATGGGAAAAACTGGAAGGCCACTAAACCAGAGATTAAAGGAGCATGTATGTTCATATAATAATAAGACACAGAATTCCAACTTTGCAATTCATTTAAATGAATTGCAAAGTTGGAAATTATGAGAAAGAGAATATTATGGTCGCCGGACGATAGTGCTACTCCATTCCAAGAACTCCACATAATCATCATAATTTGTATATTCTTCAGGTTTCATCAATAGCCTAATCGCTTATGTACTCAAATCCCGAACTAATGAATTCAGTTCGAATCAAATCCTTATAAAAATGATCCAACTCAGACTAGGGATGCCATCTAGTAAGCTCAAAATGAAACTGAACAGTTAATGGATTAATTAATAAGATTGATTTCAAGGGTTTCCAGATTATTTCACACATCTTGAAAAAAAGAATATTTTTATGGTAATAGAGATCTACTAATGAAATTTATAAAAATTGATGAATATTATTGTTCCAGACCTTATTTTTCTTCAGTAATCCTACCAATGTAGGATCTACGAATTTTAATGTTTCTCAAACCATGCTTCTTATTCAGCTTAATAGTTTTTAGATGATCCTCCTGCCTGTTTAAAAATATTACTTAAGAGACGTCTTAACAATTTAATATCAAATATAAAAATGTAAAATAAGGAGTTAGAGCAGCAATTCATATAAAAAATAAGAAAAATTGTGAGGAGCAAATAAATGCATCCATTTTTATTTTTCTGTTGGAACCGTAGACCATGAAGATCTTTGGCCACGCTATGTGGTCTTCTTACATTTTATCGCTTGTGGCAGATAGACAAAAACATCCTGGAGGGGTCATCTAACCTCATGTTTCTACGAATCACGATTTTCATGGTGCAGCAGAAGGCTACTCATAACTCCATAACCAGTCCATTTGGGTCCCATTCGGCAGTGTCCTTCACGGGTTCAAGGCCAGTGATAAATCGGCCTAGATCTACGGATTATGGCTGTGCGGGGTCCGATGGCGCACAAGGACCTAAATTTTATTCTCCGTCCATGGACCAAACCTTCGGGCGGTTATTTGGTATCCTTGAAAACTAATAATTCAGGAATAACCAATCACCTGGAGAATTTCGGGCTGCGTTGCTTTCCCCGGCAGGCGGTCACCCATCCAAGTATCACCTCGACGTTGCTTTACCGTGATTAAGATTACTTAATTAGGAATACTTTTTGAATAATTTGCACTCAATCTGGTAAATTTAATGTGCATTTCACTTTTGAAGTTAAGTTAAAAGAAATTTAATTAAAATAATTTTATTAAGTATTGCAAGCGCCTTATCCCACTCAGCCAATCCTGTTCGGATATATATATATATATATATATATATATATATATATATATATATATATATATATATATATATACACATATACACATGCTCCTTTAATCTCTGGTTTAGTGGCCTTCCAGTTTTTCCCATGTATTTGGCTGCACAATCATTACAATTTAGTTCGTATACTCCGCTTTTTTTGGAAAGGATATATTTTGTCTTTAGGAGATCCTATAATAATACTAAACTGTATTTTGAATTGCTTATTTTTGGATTTTTGTGTGTTATTAGAACTGAAGATGAATGTGTAACATTCGAAACTAGTTTTCAATAAAAACAAAATTATAGAGGTGACAAATAATTTATCAATCCCTTATTAGATTGATCCTTCTATACTATCAAGCGGATGTCAACTGATTATTTCCTTTATTTCGATATTTTATTGTCATACATATAATTTATTTCAGGGCTTGGCGAACTCCATATCCTTCTACTTGCCGATAAATCAGCACGAATTGCCCGGTCATATGGCATTTATAACGAGGAAACCGGAGTGCCATTCAGAGGTGTTTTCATTATCGATGGTCAAGGTAATCCACGCCAAGTGACTGTAAATGATCTCCAGTCGGTCGCTCCGTTAATGAAACTTTAAGGCTAGTCCAAGCATTCCAGTTTACTGATATCCATGGAGAAGTCTGCCCAGCCAATTGAAGACCCGGAAAGAAAACAATAAAGCCAACACCCGTCGGAGCTGGTGAATACTTTGCCAATCAATAATTAGGTCATCTGAGGCAACTTTTAAGTTGGCATCACTACTTCATCACTTGTTTTTTTTTTTTATTTATCTATCTGTTTTTACCTGTAATCTATTTGTTATTTGTTCCTTTCTTGCCGAATTATTTGTGCTTGCTAGTATTATGTGTTTGTGAAGAAACTTCTATTTTAGACAGTAGCAAAAGTCAATATATATAAAAGTTAAACATTTATGACTACTTTGTATCTACTGCCGTTACGATATTAAATATCAATATGTCTTTTTCAAGTCTAAATCTGTAGTCATTATTTTTTATTATATTTGTATACCAAGGGTATTTGTATAAATACTATCTGAAAGTATTATTTTGATATTAGCAGTATAATCATAATTTTGTTCCTACAGTACACATATTATAATATGTGATAAATGGAACAATAAATAATTTAAATATAAAAATAATAATTTATTTCGTTAATTGTTTTTATTAATATCAATTACTTAGATTATCTAAATGTAATATTTTTGCTAATGTCTGACTAAACTGGCTGAAAGAGCTTGAAGAAGAAAAGGAATTAAAAGATAAGAAGAATATCAATTGTCAACTGCTTCAATGTAAATTTTTAATTAATAAAAATATTTTAAATAAATTAAAAAATTTCTATGTGCCCTTTAACACCTGAAAAACAAATAATTTGTTATAATTAGGAGAAAAGAATGTTAAAAATGTTTTTATTTTGTGGGGGGCACATGTACCTTCCGCACCTAAATGTGTTACAAGAAATCACGCGTCAAATTAACTTAAATAATGTTCATTCATTCATAGGCTGAAGGAGGTCAATGGACTGCCTCGTCATGTTGAATAAATAAAAATTATTATATTGTTAATTATAATTTTTTTTAACAAAATCCAAATGTTACTGGTTCTGATTAACTAAGGAGGTCTCTAACCGGTTTCTTATCAGGCTTCTACTGGCGTTGTCGGGCAGGAGAGTTTCGGTTCATTCATTGTATGACTGAGTTAGTATTTTTTATTAATTTTTCCTGAAATCGTATGTGTTTGTTTGATGCTGGAATTGTTTGATGAAAATAATTTTACTATCCTACCATTGTGCTTTGGATATTCTGATAAGTAACTACTAAATAAATAAATTGATGGAAAGTTATTATATGGTGGTGTTGCAGATGTAGTTATTCTCAGACTATTGTATTCCTTTTGAACATATTGATCAAAAGTTTGTATCATTATCATATTAATCATCAGACATTATTATTCATGATCCGGTAATAGATTTTCAGCTCGACTCGTTTGAATATTTTTAAATTAAGTAAGTATAAGTAAATTAACAACGTTCTTCACAGAAATTACAGCATCTCTACAATTTTTCTGTTTATGTTGCAATTTTTTAAAGGTAGGAACTTTACATTCATAACGGATGAGAAGACAGGTTCTCTTCTTTTTGAAACAATACCGTAACAAAAGAGTAACATACCTTTTGCTTGGCTAACTTCTGTTTTAAGACAATATCTGGACAAACATTGTTTATTAAATTAGTTAAAAATTCGTTAAATTAATTTATATTAACATCGTATTTTTTCTTCACATAGTAATTCATCCTCCTAGTGAATGTCACATAACGTTAATAAAAACAAATCGTTACCCTAAATAGGGTTATGCACTATTCCAAAGATTGTAATATCCCTTGTTTTCTAAATTACAGTACCTCTGTTGAGGGTAGAATATTTCTACTCGTACCATCTCACGACATAAGACGTACTTAAATACGAATTAGCAGACAATATAGTGTTTTTTCAACAAGCAATAGTTTATATACAACTAACATAAGAACTAAATAAGATAACATTCGTCAAATATATACAAAAATTATAAAGAAATATCTACAATGAACAGCAATAATATTATTCTTTACAACATATAGAATAATAGCATTTAAAAAAAAATAAAGATAGGTTATAAATATAGTAATAAATAAAAATTATAAAATGCTTTTAAGAAATATGAAATAATAATACATAATTATGATAATAACTGATACTAAGAATTTAGGAACCAATTATGAAGACATTGTAATAAGAATATGAATTTTTTGCCCATAACTAAGTATATTAAAAATTTCAATTAAAATAATTATGTAAGAAACAATAAAAAAAATGGTTGCAACAATAAATCCTTTTATAGATATAAAATAATTATCAAAACACATGTATATTTAGAACAATCAGAACCTACTGTAAATTACAGATTTATACTTATATTATTACAAAATCCAAAATAGGGCAATCCAGAAATGTATTTTACTTGACAATAAGAGGAAATGGCCAACATTTTTCCAAAGTTTTCAATAACATAACTTGACAATTTTTATTAACTCAAATGACAATATCAGTTGACATCCGCATGATGATATAGAAGGATCAATCTAATTAGGGATTGATAAATAATTTGCCACTTTTATAATTTTGTTTCTATTGAAAACTAGTTTCGAATGTTATACATTCATTTTTAGTTCTATAAACACACAAAAATTCAAAAATAAGCAATTCAAAATGCAGTTTGGTATTATTATAGGATCTCCTAAAGACAAAATATATCCTTTCCAAAAAGCGGAATATACGAACTAAATTGTAATGATTGTACAGATTGTACAGATATACATGGGAAAAACTGGAAGGTCAATAAATCAGAGATTTAAGGAACATGTTCGTGCATATAATAATAAGACAGACAATTCCAACTTTGCAATTCATTTAAATGAAAAAAAAACATAAATTCATCAAAGACTCAAGAGTTAAATTAATACATCACGTTGAAAACAGCCTTAAATTAAATATATATGAAGCACTTGAAATAATAAAATCCTTCAAATCCAATCCAGATTTTTGCTTAAATAAATAAATATCTCTAATAGTCCGATTTTCAATTTATTCACATCTATGACAGAAAAACCAGTTACTCACCGGAATTACTGGGAAAACCCCGACCCTTAAACCACTTACCTTTAAACGCCCCACCTTTCTTCCATTGCGAGTTCAGTGCGAGAACAGACCAATACAAACATTTCTATTTGATATAATGTACTTAAGCCTTGGTGAGTACCAACATGTATTTGATTTCATGTCTTAATTAAATTCATAATTCATATAATTCGTTTAATGCTAATTTATATTACATCTAATTTAATATATATAACAATACCAAACTACAGTTTTAAAATACATTTTGAACTGCTTATTTTTGAATTTTTGTGTGTTATTAGAACTGAAGATGAAAACAAAATTATAGAAGTTTCCTATAATTTATCAATCCCTAACTGATGACAGTAGTTATAATATTGTAATATGCAATGTAATTAGTTTTCCATATTATAAAACTTATAGGGTTCTAAATGTTATTATGTAATGTTGGGTATGATTAGTTATCTGATTTTTAGAGCTTGTTTTGATAAAGGGGACACATCCCGAAACCTCAACACATTTTAAAGGAAGAAAATAAAGCATATATGAAAGTTCTCAATTGTTCACCTATTTACCAATATGTATTACATAACAAAATAACATACTTAATTATTAAATAATGAATAAATATTAAAAAAATAATGAAAGGTTGTAATTGCTGATCAGAAAAAGGAAAACTTGTAAATGCATCAAATTATTATTTATTTTTTTTAGCGAAATGTTTACAGACTTTTTATTTTCCAAAAATATTACTTTGAAATTTTGATCTATAGGATATGGATAACAATACAGTAATAAATAATATGAAAGTAAACTAACTATACATTATATAGCAATATTATAAATATTCATGTTTATTGACAACAATACATCCATAGTCTTATCGATTTCATATATTTTTTATTTGATCAGGGTTTTGGTGTTTCTGGTGAGTGTGAATTATATTTAACGGCTTCAACAATTAGAAAAACTTCAATTCTACTCCGTTATTCTTGACAATACAGTTGATGAGGTGTAGGTGAACTGCATGATCTAAAAAAATGCATTGGAGCATATTGAATAAATTTATATATTACATTAATAAAATTATACATTAAAATTTAAATTGAGGGTGCACAATGCCAAAATAAAACTCAAGAATACACGATCAAATAATTTGGAAACCATCCGCATGATAACTGGATTGACCTTATATTACTGTTTGAAAATATCGAAGAAAAAATAAACAACTAATTGTTCTAGGGAATTCATCGATTATTATCCAAATGGAGGCGAGAAGGCTAACAGGAGTTGGGTATGTAGTTTGAAAATTAGATGCATGTGATTTTTTATATAAGATAAATGAAAGTGTTTGGTCTAGACTTTTTATTTTTAAATAAACATCCTAAATCAAATACATAATCAAATTCATATATACACACTCCAATATTATGGTTGTGTTCGTATATGTAGCAGGCTGGTTACAGGTTATTAAGATCTAAAATATCTATAAATCCATCCAAAATATAACGGTTAAATAGATGAAAATTAACAGATAAATAATAAAATTTAAAACGGTCGAGATTTATTGAAAAAGAATTAGTAATAATAATGTAATATAACTCAATATAATTATTTGATTAGTTAAACGTCTGGTTTTGAAGAAAGTGATAATTTATTAAAGTGTTGATGTGAGATTCGCAATAACTGGTATTCATGTTATCTTATGTAATTTCTGTCCTGATAATAGCTGAACTGGCGAAACGTTGACTGTTATTTGAGAGGCTCAAGGTTTTTTTTTTGGGAATATTTAAATGACCTAATAATATTTCTGATCCTTGTTTTTTTTGTATTTTTTTTTAAATTTTTGCGTTCATTAATTTCTTATAATTTAAGAGTAAACAGCAGATTTCTCACGATGACAGCCGTTAACCATTGCACATAAGCTATAGTCGGCTGTGAGTAAAATATAGCCGATAGTCAAATCCTAATATATGGAACGTATTGTATGAAGGCTAACGACAAAACCATAATGTGTCATTAACTTCTAGATTAAATCCTCTAAAGTTCCCAATTATAGGTTAATTAACTTCTTATTCGAAGGCTCCTTCCTCTGCTAAATATGCTTCAGGGCCTAGTTAGAGAGAAATGCTTTAGGTATAAAGGCCTTCACAAATTAGGTTGCTATAAGCAAAAGCATCAATCCAGTGTATTTCATCTGTTTATATATATATATATATATATATATATATATATATATATATATATATATATATATATATATATATATATGTATGTATATATATATTATGTTTATTACCTACTCATATTCAGTGATTATTTTTTTTTTTTTTAATCTTTGCATCTCTATTGCATTTTTTCTCTCTTTTCCAGTTAATCCTTTATAATTTGATAGCATAATAAAATTTCACATGTTATCAAAAATTAGTCCGTCTCTAAGGTCGTATTTTCAGTAAAATAAAATATCTGATACGGACACCGCATGACTTCCTTGTAGGCATATCAAACAATAAATCGGTGGCTCAAAAAGTGATCCTGAATTTATTAATATTAGAAGATTGCAGTATCTCAAATATGACAATCGGCGTCGTGACATTAATTAGCGTTTATCTGTTGGCATACACACACCACTATAAAAATGTTAAAAACGGTTTGTACGGACGTTGAAACGTGCTTATTCACCAAAATCTTGATTTGTGATTAGCACGATCCGTATTCCTTTTAAGAAGGTGGGAGGTAAAAAAGACAGTTCCAAGTTATATATATTATTTACATTGATACAAAAGTTTTCGATACCAAATTTGAGATGTTTTGCATTATATCTTAACATAATTATTGATGAAAATCTATTATGAATTTCAAGTAAAGTACCACTTCCGGTTTGCCAATTTTAACCTAAATCTACCTATCTTGTTGTTTATATTATTATATAAGTTTTATTACCAAATACGAACATACGGCTAACAAAGCATGAAACAGTTGAAACAGCCACATATTTGCTAATACTGATCTGATTTCGATGAAACTTATTTTCTTTTTTTTTTCTAGGAACTTTAAGTAACTTTCGAATGCAACAGGTTTTCAGCCTCCTAACTCAATTTGGAGGGATTTTAGAATGCGCAAATATTTAAAAAAATAGAAAAACACAGAGAGGTAGGGAAGCCGAAATGAGACCTCCAAAAGATGCTTCCTTAACACTAACTCCATTAATATACAAATTTTGAACTCTATAAGCTAATTTCAAACCAGTGGCTCCCAACGGGTGTTCCGCAGATCACAAGTGGTCCGCGATAGGCTCGGGGTAGTCCGACAGTATTCTCCTGCATCTTTTTTGTGAGGACTAATTGTTAAAACTGTTTTATTATTTACCTTTCCTGAGATCTTAGTGTTAGTTAAAAATTTGTAGCAAATAAATGCATGATAAAAAAGTGCCGCAAAATGCACTTTTTAATGTCCAAATTCCTAAGTCGAGTGCGGGGAGGGTTCCCACATGGTTCAATTTCTAACTTGGAGTTCTACAGACTACTACGGGTCCGGAATCACTGGTTTACCGAGTTCAGATTCTTAACTGAAAATTGATGAAGGTGATATAGTTCATCATAAAACTATTAGCTGTTAAGCAATTTACTACCATCAATAAGTTATAACAATTTTTTAAAATGTTTTTAAGAGAAATCCAACAGGCACAAAAATTGGCTAATTACTAGCCTCCACAGAAAGTTCGACCAGACCTCGCCCCACAAAAAGACGTCACTGCGTTGATTGCAAGGAAAATAAGTTATAGCATCATTGCGAGAAATTCTGCTATTATGTTTGCTTGAGCCATGCCGACATATTTTAACAATAGTCATTAAAAATAATTTAAAAACATTACATTGCAAAATACTGTGTAATTTATATTAGAACTGGAGTTTATTTACATGTTTTATTGTTATATTGTTTACAATAATTTCGTGATTAAATGTTGTTTTGAGGTCCGTAATTATTAACGGGTCAATTTGACCCAACTTTCCCATTGATCGTGATTCCAATCTATAACATTCCCACAGTTCTGATAAATTTGCACACGTCATAAATTAGTAATGTAAGCAATGATTGATTAATAAATAGTAATAGTGAAAAGAAAAGGGCTTCTCTTCAAACTTAAGACGATACTTCCTCCTACCAATTATCTTATTCTTCAATCCTTTCTTTCTGAAAGATTTTTCTCTGTCTGCCAAGGCTCAGAACTTTCTACTACTAGATCGGCCTTAGCAGAAGTACCTCAGAGATCAGTACTAGCTCCGCTGCTCTACATCATATATACATACGATATTCCAAACAGCACCGAAACTCTAACAGCGACGTATCCGGTTAGCAATTTTAACAGCGACGGTATAACAATTTTAACAATACGTCAAAATCCAGCACACGCCTCACAGACTTTACAACATCATCTAACAAAACTTCATGATTGGTGCAAACTTTGGAAAATAGACTTAACCACAACAAATCTCAACATATCAGTTTTACTCTTCGACAAGAAACCTGTCCTCCAATATACCTCGACAATAATAATTCCGCAGACAGACAAAATTCGATACCTTGGCCTGACACTTGACAGAAGAATGACATGGGGCCCACACATCAAGAACAAACATAAAACGCTAAAACAAAGACTAAAACTATTATACTCACTTCCTTCAAGACGGTCGAAATTGAAACTTAGACAAAAATTGAACACGTATACTTACTTAAACAAACCCATCTGGACCTACGCTTCACAGATTTACGAGACAACCAAAAAAACTCACATATAAAAAATTCAAATTTTTCATTCAAAAACTTTCAGGACTATCACCAAAGCTCAATGGTATTTTAGCAGAAGTACCTTACATACAAACCTCATTATGCCAACAGTTAACGAACACATACGGACCCACTACAAACGATTTCACGATAACTTACACGGACATCCTAACACACTCATAAAAGACACGGCGACAACCAACATGCCTGGCAACACCCGCAGAAGGTTGAAGAGGAGCAGGATGAAGGATCTCCTAGCCTAACAATGCACAAAAATCACAACAGGGAGAGTTACCACTGGGAACTACTCTTTTCATGCCTTTCATGCCACGATAACATGATGAGCACATTCACTGCTTGTCTCATCGACAGGTGTGAATATAAAAAATAAAGCCCCCCCAAAATATATATATATATATATATATATATATATATATATATATATATATATATATATATATATATATATATATATATATTTTTTTTTTTTGGGGAGGGGGCTTTATATATATATATATATATATATATATATATATATATTCAATGCAATTTTAAACGACTCCGTTTTGATCTAACATTTGTGGTACTAATTATTATTGGTAAATTACAATGAATTTTAAAAAATGCCTCAGGATAGTTCCTATACGAGATGGACACCACATCTGTTTCATGCACTCTCTATTGGATGTGTCAGTATATACAATAATTAATAATCGAATATTTCATTTATTACAATAAGCTCCCTGTAAGATCTCTGTATTATTTAATGATAATATATCTATATCATTTTTGGCAGTAACACTCACAGTCATCAATGTTTCCCTGTTTACTGGATACATCCCAATGGCTGTAAGCGTCTCGCCTCTCCTGGCCCTCATCATCATCATCTCCGTTGCCTTCCTGAACTTTATGCCCGCGATGTACCAGTCACTGCTGTATGCGGCGAAATGCAGATCCGAACTCTGTCTGTGAAAATAACACATTAAAAGGAGGGATCTAAAATTGAGCATAGGCAAGCTTATAAAATTTCCATAGTATCTTAAATACCACTAGTAATTAGTTCTGAAGAGGTATTATTTTTTATTATTTTTTTAATAATAATTATAATAATATTTCAATAACAAGGCTGGAAGAAAAAAGAAAATTGGTTCCAAATATATTAGTAGCCGTTTAGAAGATGCGCCTTCAATGCAATGAGAGACAATACTGCATGACATTTAAGTCTTGCTGAACTGTTATTCTATAGCGCCTGAAGAGCTCCATTCTTTATTCTCTTATTTTTTTTATTAGACAATAAAAGCTGATCAAGGCTGAATAAAAAAAAAAAAAAATTTGAATGAGAATAATAAATTTATAATTTTTATTAATAGTGTTTCATAAATGTATTTTACAAATACAGAATAAAAATAAGAAACATAAAAACAAAGATAAAAAATAAATACATTTTTAAAAAATCTATTGAGAAAATAAAAAAAAAATGTTATTTTCAAGAACACATTAATAACGATTAAGTAAGATCAAAGATTTTTGTAAAAAACTTTTATGTATTTATTCGTACCTGTCATAGATCAGAATGTCAATAAGCAAATATAATAAAAATAATAAAAGATAGGAATATAGAAGGATAGTAACCTGCAGTATCTCTTCACGGTTTTAAATCAGTCCTTTAATTCACGAAAGAAAATCTCTCCTCCAGCTCCTTTCTTGTCGTCTCCTAATTAATTACACCTTTTCAATTTAAAAAAACGAAACACAGGCGTTAATGACCTTGGACTTTTAAACGCTTTCAAGTCCTTAAAATCATTCTCAATGAGATGATCGTGCCAGGAATGATACTTTAAATTTTCAAGTGTACCTCAATCAAATTTTTTTTCCTTTCCATAAATGTTTTAAGAACTATTCAAAATTTTCGTTATAAATTTATATGATTGTAAATACTTTTGATATTTTATTTTTATTCTCCGGCTCTTTAGTCTCCTCCTCGTGTTCATGGGAATGTGAGCTATAGCCTCTTATCTGTAAGTATTTCCTTGTAAGTTAGTATAAAAGCCTTTAAGTTGGTAAAGCCTTTATGTGTTGGTCGGCTCTTGCATAATCTGTAATAAATTGCTAAGAAAATTTTTTATAGCTCTCCTGTTAAAAAGTCTATATTCAAGCTAATACCTTTGCACATTGCGGTGACAACTTAAAACAAAAAAAATGAAAAATATAAAATTTCGAATGTAACAAAAAATACATAAATTACAGTAACAAAGCTTTTATTTACAAATTAACATCAACGAAAATAATTAGCTTACATGATTACGGATGTCATATCCTTACAATCAAACAATTTTTTAGATGATTTACGTTGACGTATAAATAAAATTTGATTTAAATTATTAGTTGAACATAATTTTACGTGCGATTTTAAGTAGAAAAAATTAAACAAAAACCTACTAACATAAAAATAAAAAAGATGAAATAAAAATATATTAAATAAACAAGCAACACATGTTTTGTTCTTTTATGATTGTAGCGTTTAAGAGAGGATTTGTTGCTTTTGCCAATTACTTGTATTAATGGACTTTCAGGAGCTATTGTTTTGACTGAAATATGTGGCATCTTGTGTTAAGACAATTTGTTGTATTAAGGGTAGTTGCAAGTCTTTGTTGTGTTTATTTTTGTATAGGGAGGGTAACTGTTGATAATTCTCATAGATAAATTTTTTATTCTTTCCAGTTTTCTGTGATTAGTTTAACAAGTCGAACTCCAAACGGGTGAGGCATAAGTGATCTGATTTCGGATAACTGGTTTGTACAGGATTAGTTTATTTAGGGGCTTAATTTGAATTCTTTATAAAAATATCGAAACATTTTGAATTTTTTATTTTTTTTTTACTTTATCTGTCTTTCTATTGGTGTATTCTGTGAATGTGAGAGATCTATCCAGAGTTAAAACAAGATATCGTACGAATTTTGAACAAGGGATGAGGGCTTAGCTTATATAAATATGATTATTTCCATGTGGTTGGCACTTCGTAAAAAGAATGCTGCATATTTGCTTGGATTGATCTTTAACTTCCATTTTAGGCAATGTTTCTTAATTTGTTTGAAATTTTGTTTGTAAACGGTTAACTATTGCAACTATTCGATAGGAAAATGTGTACAAAGCTGTACAGGATCGGCGTATAAGGACCTCATAACTTTAGCGTGGGTTGGAAAGTCAGACATGAGTAGATTAAAGAGTGTTGGAGATAGACAGGAGCCTTCTGGAAGACCGGAATTAATAGGAAGTATGTTGGAGGTAAATTTGCTAATTTGAATGTAAAATTGTCTATTTGATAGGAATGAGTGGAAGGTATGGATCAGGTACGAGGGGAATTTGTACGTGATTAATTCATGTATCAGTTTAATATGCCAAGCAGTGTCTAAAAATTTTTCTATGTCTAGTAGAAGCCAGTATTTAAATGGTAATTACAAAATATTGAAGTTTCAAATTTTCATATTTTTTTTTTTATAATTACCATAATGAAATGAAATTGATAATTAAGGAAATAACAGACATTTTAACGTTTACGAAGTTTGTCTGTAGTTGTTTTCTTATTTTTTTTTAAATTAAATCTTTATTAATGTAACTAGTGTACTTGGAATGCAATATAAGATAAATAAAAAGTATATATGTATATACTATTATTATATATATATTTTTTTAAGTTATGACTCGAAAGCCATCATTTCATTAATTATTTTATCTTTTTATTTATTTATTAATCTAAAGGGACTTGGTCCCAGAATATATAAAGAATATTACTCTTATTATATAAAGCAGTGAATAAATCATAAACATAATATGATATATATATATATATATATATATATATATATATATATATATATATATATATATATATATATATTCTTTTTAATACGGCTAATCCCCGCTACTTACCGCCATTTCGATAAATGAAGAACCAAAACAGAACATCGAGACTTCAACTCCTTGAAATATAAAGACTTGGAAGAGTTTAAAGATGAAACCAGGGCTGTTTGATTTTCCCTAACAAATATATTACCTATATAATAATAGTTTAATTTTGTTTCATCGTCGATATAAATTTAGTTAAATAAGTAACTTACTAGCAGAAATTGTATAGCACCTATAATCAAAATCAGAATTCCCATGCCAAGTGTCAACGTTACCAATGGATTGTACACACTCTTTAATTCCTCTGTATACCTAAAACATATTTCTGGATATATTTTTTTATTATATTTAAAATGTTTTGTTTGCATGATATTCGTACCTTAGTAGTTTTTGATGGTCCCGAAGTATCTGATTTAGTTCTTTAAACATTCTTGAATCATTGTTTCGATCAGATCCTTCTTCATTGTATTCTGCTTTCAGGGTTGCAACGTGAACCCCAAGAGCCGTGAATTGGGCATAAAGAGAAATCAAAACTTGAAAAAAAAGACAAAAATACACTGCAAGAAGTATCCCGGCCCAAGTAACGCAAGTAGCTTCGTAGACAAATATAATTTCGTAGTACGGCGATTCGGCCATAGGAAGAGGATACCAGCCTCCCAAGATCTTCTTCCTTCCGGTAGTCACTGCATCCATGTTACCTGTATGGTACAGGATGTAATCGACAGAAACACCTGGATTGAATATATACAGCCCTATAATGCTGAAATTCACAATCATGGATGCCGTACAACACATATTCGAAGTTTTACTAATCTTTTTGTACACGTTCTCAACCACCACCCGTTTACGTTCTGGAATATCGAGGAAATCCTTCTTCAATAAGTTGTAAAGCCTGCATTGCCTGTCCATTCGGAACCAAAACACGAGTATCCTACAGCACATTTGTAGAGCTGGTAATGGATACAGATTTAAAAACGTAGCCTTTTGGAGGTCGACTTCGATTGAAGCATAGCTGAGGTACTGGAATAAAACATACGGGACAGCAAGGATAAATGAAACGAGCACTGTGAATTTTATAATGGCGTTCTTCTTCCCTGTAGTCCTGTAGTCATTGATGACTTTCCAAAGCCCGAAGAACTTGAGGTATTCAACACTAAGGCCATCGATGATATCAGAGTCTGCGATAGGACCTAGGTAGACCATGCTCGTTGGCTGGGTTGTAACTGTACTGACAATCCTCCAGCTGTGTCTTCATCTTATATCAACTGTCCTTAACGACAATGTTGTCTATTAATGTTCCAATTACCGTACGTAGATGAGAATGGTAATAATTAATTGTCAATAAGGACCTATCAGAAGAATGCGGGTTAATTAATTGGCATTTCATCTCAAACGTTTTCATATTCCATGAAACGATCGACATGCTTAAGATATAAGTGGAATAAATGACATTGAATCATATGGAGGACTTTTGGAAAAACTGTTCCGCAATTTGTACTTATCTAACAATAATTTTTTAAAGACCGGATTTCCATGTTATTGCACATTTTATTCGCTTGTGTGTAACACCTTTAAAACTAATTATCCATCCGATTCACGACCTATGGCGTAATATATTAAAATTTAATATTGTACGAAATTTTGCGTTTTCTCTTTTTGAGATAAATTGTACGATTTTGTTTTTGTTTTTCTCATAAAATTGCACATTTTTTACTTTTTGGAGTAAATAAGAAGATTTCGGTTTTAAAAGTATAAAACAGAGCATTTTAACCAATACAATATATGTAAGTCCAGAATGAAACAGCTAAAACTAAAAAAAAATGCTTATTTGTTGAATCGAACATTAGAAACAGATTAAATTTTACATAGAAGCTCCTAAAGTAGACAGGGCCCGAAAACACGATTTTTTTTTATATCCTAATACTGCGAAAATGTTAAAAATTAGGAAGAAAAAAAAGGGTAAACAAATAAATAAAATCAATTCATATCATCCGATCGCGCATGACCACCATAGGTTGTAGAATTTTGCAAAAATTCACATTTTTATGATAATTTTTTCAAGTTGCCTTATACGAATGAAATCGCTCAAATTATTATGTATTAGAATCACAAAAAATATTGTTGAAATATTATTTTATTTCATCTGCGTCTTTAGCCGCAATGCCTTAAAGATTGATAAAAAAAATTGAAAAAAATTAGCTTAAAAAAGTGGTCACTGTTAAAAGATAAATCTGTAAAACTATTAACACAATTTTTTTTTTTACTCGTAGATAACACGATTTAAAAATATTTTAAATTGTATAAGTTAAATTATTTCAAAACTAAGTATTTCCACATTGTAGTAACCCTCCAATGGGTGTATGCATTTTTAAGCGTACCATCTCACAACATAATGCGTAATTAAGTAACATATTAACAAGTTAACATAGTTTATATAAAATAAACAGAAAAATAAAACAAAAGATTTTTATTGAAATTGATAAATTAGTTGCTGGGATACAATTATGAGATTCTAAACATAAAGCCTTAAGTCTCTAAAATGCTAGTAAGTTAAATGACCTAAGGTAGACTGGCTGGTACTGCACACTGTTACCGCTAACAGTGCCGTGATATGTTAAAAAACCCCAGCTCCCAATAATTTTTTTAAATATATCATTGTAGTGTACACAAATTTCTAAAAAAAAACACAAATTTTTACATCATTAGAGAGCCCTAAACCCAATGGTTAAATTCTAATGTAAATTTTCAAAGCAATTCGGGTTCAATACAAGAATTTATTTAAAAAAAGGATTTGGAGGTAGGGTCTTTTAGCTTACAACAGCAGTGTTACTGCATGTGTATTTCGTTTAAACTGCTTACCACAGCGAACAACTCCTCTCGTATAACCTATATCGTTATAACCTTTCCTATGTGTATAATCATACTATCACTTCTCTATATATAATACTGCAGTAAAGATTTATTTTCCGGTTCTCAAGAGCGATGGATTTTAACGAATGAGGTCTCAAAAGAAAGGGAGAAGTGACGAATCCTAATTTTCATTGTTAAATTCTTACTAGGGCTTAAGTGATGAAAAAACGAGGAGGGAAAGTTGGGTTTTAAAGTTTTCGATGCCGGCATCAAGATCATATCTCGACAAAACGAGGACTTTAGGGTCTTGAAATTAAAAAAAACAAAACATACGAAAAAGATATCTTTCCACTTGATATCTTTTATTTATTGATTTCTACTTTTGTAAATTGTAGAATTTTTGTTGGTCATGTGAAAACTCCTTAATTCTAAATTTGGTCTAATTGCGTTAGTCCTAGAGTTTTTTTTACCATTATTTTGTCTTTTTGATTCAATTTTGTTTAAAAGGTTTTTTGAAATTAATAATCACTGTTAAATGTTTTAAATTATAATGAAATATCTGATGTGGACAATATATGACTTCCTTTTACGCTTCTTAAACTCTAAATCGGTGGCTCCAAAAGCGACTCTGAATTTGGTTACTATCGTAGGTTCCGAAGATTGCAGAACCTCAAAAAAGACACTCAGCTTCGCGACATCCATCTTTGACACGCACATGCTCTTGTTTCTGGAGGTCTCATTCCCTTATTATAAGTCGTTTTCTTTCAGAGGGTAATAAGTTCCCAAGAGATTTTTTCGTGTTCCGTGACAACATTACAATTGTCAATGTCAGTAGATAAAGCATTGAAAATCGACGGTTTCGACATTTTAAGCGGAAGAACCCATTTAGCCTATATCGTACTCTCCTGCTGCAGACTTGTTCAGCTCACAGATAGACGAAATAATGAGTACTTTAAATAATGAGATCAATCATATGATCTCTGTATTTAATTTTAATATAATTTTTGATGTAAGGTTATTAAGACCTTCAAGTAAAGTACACCTTTCAGCTCACCAATTTTAACCAAAATCTAGTATATTATTTATATTGATTCAAAAGTTTTTTTTACCAAATTTGAGATGGTTTTCATTATATTTTAATATACATATTCGTGAAAGTTTATAATGACCTTCAAATAAAGTACCACTTCCGGTTTCCCAATTTAGACCGAAATCTGGTATGTTATTTAGATAAATATATAAATTATAAATACTAAATTAAAGTTTTGCATCATATTTTAATATAATGTTTGATGGAAGTCAATTATGGCCTTTAAGTAAAGTACCACTTCCAGTGATCATGCAGTGACCAAAAAAGGAGACTCGCAACTAGATTTTACAACAATCCTAAATAGGAATTTTCAACTTTCTACGGCTAACCGTTTTTGAGTTATGCGAGATACAAACGCACGTACAGACGTCACGACGAAACTAGTCAAAATAGATTCAGGGATGGTCAAAATGTATATTTCCGTTTAAATCTGAATACCGACAATTTTTGCGAGTACTTACTTCCTTACTTCGTACAAGGAAGTAAAAAATTACTGATATATTTAAATAATTAAAACACACAAAGGACTTTCGATTTGGCTGTGCTTCAGACAAATATAAGATTTTAGAATTTTGAAAAAAGAAAACGTTTTTAAATTGATCCAACCAGACTAAGATTTGTTTCACTGCGTTTATTATTCGCTGCAAAGTTTCGGTTTTATCATACCTTATCAGGTACATTCTAAATGGACCCAAAGTTTGCATTCCATCATAACAATTTATAATCATTTTAATTGATATATCTTATTATCTTATATGTTGATATATTTTATATTTGATATATCTATCTATATATCTGATATATCTAGCATTTCAAAAATATTGCTCATTTTTTATAAAGGGTGGTGACAAAATATAAATCGGCTCAAATGCTTCTCACGGCTAAACGGATGGTCTGATGAAAAATAATGCCAGAGGAAAAAGTTTCACTTCTATCGATTCATCGTGGACAACCAGTATAAATTAATATGTGTGTGTGTGTGTGTGTGTAAGACGCATTACAACTACTTTTACTAATTTGCTTAGATTTTATCTTCTGAAGGTGGACACGTTTCTACTTGCAGTACACAGTTGTTTATTAAATCGTACCTTTGGTGCTTGTATAAGAAAATGTTGAAAAGTATATGATTTAATGTTAGTGGAGTTTCTTCTTCGTTGTTACATGAATCTGTGTGTGACGAAATGAATTATTTTATAGTGACAGTAGTATTTAGATGGTCCGTGTTCTATCAGCAATTGTGTCAATTTTTAGTGTGTACTTTTTATTTTATTTTGAAGTTTTGAAGTGTAATATGAGAGATCGCCCATAGTCGATTGTTGCCGATATCTATCCCACTCTCGAAATAAATATGCTCTAATAAATTTTTTAGCTAAGGGCAATGGCACTGAGCGTTAGTCAACGGTAGATTGTTATCGTTAGCAGCTGATTTTGCCAAAATGTCAGGTCTGTTTTATTGACGTAGACTCCGATGTCATCTTTAACCCATTGTACTGAGATTTCTATGTTTTTGTCCAGAATCCTAATTAGGTTGAATCTGATTCGCTAGGTTTGTAAGTCGTGAATTTTCGAATTTTATATAGAGTCAATTAATAATTTGATGTCAATATAAATATTATAAGATAAGCCGGAGTGGTCAGTCTTTCTTAGGATTTAGCATTTAGTATTTTGGTCTTGATTTCTGCTCTTATTTCCAGTTTTTCACTGAGGGTCCAGTCTATATTGGTTATCATAGAAAGTGTGGTTATACTGAGATGTGAAAGAACACCATGTGTTTGTTCGCTTTTGCTTCCGTCTGAAGAAATAGAAATTGTATACAGTGTCATAATTTTCTACTTCTCCGATATATTTAATTAGCTTAGCGTGTAGTGATGGGTGTATCCATAATATGAAGATCCTCAAATACTGCGAAATCCACAGATGATGTTTTCATTTGCTCTTGTGCGTTGCCTGAAGATGTAGTTGAGTCCACTCTGCGGGTAAATAAAGACATCATGGCACTTCAGCCCTAGACCATCTCTAATAGACTTTACCTTAACTGTGAGAAATCCTATCAGAGGCTGATCGGGAACCCTAAGCTTGTTACAGAGACCGAAAAGGATGTAGTGCTGCCTCCACGGATGATATTGAAACAGGTCAACCCCCGATCATAAAAGATAGATGTCCTTTGAGTGAAGGTCATAAGCTCATAATCATTGCGTGACCATATGCGTCTTGTTCTGGGTCGGGTCCACGTTGTCATCATGGATTCGCTTTCAATGTGGAAGCGCCTTTTGTCTCCCGAGGTTAGAAAGAAAATAATTTATACCTCTAGTGTGTTGTGACTCGGTCTACATTGGCATACCTGATTCTGAGGACGGCAGAATCCCAAAATCTATTAACTAATTTGTCTGGTTCATTTTTTGTGCCAAAAGATACGACCATATTACACCATTTATAAAGGAATTAGGCTAACTGCGAGCAAAAGTATATCGTAGGCTTAACCTATGTGCCTTGCTAGAAAGTGCAAGACTCTGGAGTTTTAGAGGATCTAAGAAAAGAATTTTTAGAGGTGAATGTGAAGTTGCATGGTATATTCCAGTAGTCAGCGTGCAGGACTGAGCCTTCCAAGAAAGGCTTTCAACGCTGCGGCGACCAGAAAGATCAACCAGCTTCCGATGGAGATCAGATTTGTATTCTCCTTGTGTGGCCTTACGAGTGCATCTTGAAGCTTTCAATATACATTTAGCTACTCCCTACCCTTTCCTATTTTTAGTCGTATTTTCTCCGAAAAAAATAGACTACAGTGGGTCGAATGTCGGCGGTGAGGGGTGGGACTGCGTTTTCTATCCGTTTCATAATTCCTAGAGCACGATTATGGAAGTTTTGGAGATATCTGATATATTTAAATATATATATATATATATATATATATCCGGTACATTTGAGCACCTCCAGCGGCCCCCTTCGGATCAAATAAGCTGAAATTCGATATGTACGACTTTCTTCCAGGCAGAACGATACCATTAAAGAATGGATAAATTCCAGCCAAAATTTCGGTATGTTTACCTGAAATTTCGGCGTTTTTAGAGTTTTTCGCATCTCTACAGCTCCACCATAATAGTTTATAGGGCTGAAAATTTGTATGTGAATTGGGTTGGTGTTAGGGAAGTATCTTTTGAGGGTCTCAACTTGGTTCCCCCATCCCTCTCCCCCTGGGTTTTCCGATTTTTTAAAACATTTGCGTATCGAAGGTCAGCGAAGAGGCAGAACCATATAATTAAAGTATGGGTAAATTTCGGTATGTTAGGGAACTGTCTTTTGTGGGTGAACTTTTTTCTTACTCCCCCATTTTTTTAATATGAAAATATGATTTTAGTGACGGAGCTCTGCTGCTCACGGACTTTTCTTTATATATTATTTATTTCTCTCCCTTTATCTACATATATATATATATATATATATATATATATATATATATATATATATATATATATATATATATTTACATTGTAATTTATTATTATTTGAAAATGTATGTGATACTCACTCAAAAAAAAAAAAAAAAAATTAAAGCTTCCTAAAGAGGATTCTAAGGGGGTCACTGAGGACCACTCCATTCCATCCGCTCCTCGCCAATTGGAACGTGGAATGGCCCACAGTGGGAAGAACTTATAGTAAACTCGAACATTTTGGCTAATAATGAAAGTTAAAATATTGCAAATTTTGTTTACAAAGTGTAGATAACAGACATTTATTGATCACGCTTGGCACTTTTTGTCTAAATTAAAGGCTTAATAATTCCGTATTAAATTATTAAATTAGGGCAGTCCAATGTTGGTCAGTTTCATTTAGAAAATGTTTTTACTTACTGTTTCAATAGAAACTTACACAAAACTTAATTTTTTTTATTTGATTACACCAAAATTTTCGTATAATAACCAACATATGATAAAAATTGAAGGTGATTTTTGTTTTTGTTTTTTAGGCCTTCGCATTAAGATATTGTATCTTTTTTTTTTCATTTTACGATAACCGTTTAAAATCATCTAGAAAAAATATTGACGTATTCATGAAATGACCTTTTCAGATTATAAATATGCAATTACATGTTGCCACTCTTTTTGAACAATTACTTTTTAAACTTTTTTTTATTGGCAGCCAATGGTAGTTAGTTTCATTAATTTTTTTCATTAAATCTTTTTGTTTATATGTTTACACCATAATCATCGTAGAGCAACCAAAATCTGTATAAATTTGAAAGTGAATTTTTTTCAATAAAAAAATTTATGTTTTAAATAAATTAAGTCCACAATAATATTGATTTATTCTGTATTTGATAGGTTTTATAATTGTATCTTAGAGTATATATTAGGATAATTCTAAAAATCTGCTAATATTCCATATTTATATACATAAATAATATTAAATTTGAGAAAGCCTTGCATATCATATAATTTTTAAAGCATTTCCAGAAAATAGATTTATACCTTTTATTTTCTTGTTAATTAGAGTATCGAAATTGCTTTAAAACGATACCAGAAGCAACGTTCTAAGATGAGTAGAAACAGAGATATTAGAGAATATCCAGTCCTTCCTATATTATTGGCCCCACTGTGTGACCGTGAGTGTGAAATACTGTGTTGATTATTTAGAGTGACGTGGAGCGGCTGGCTTTAATTCCATTAGTTCTAAACTCCATCACGCCACGCCATCACCTAATCACTCCAACCGACCATGAATGCAGAAAACTGATACATATAGTAGAACGATGGACAGCACAGTTTTTAGGTTGTACTATAATAATTTTAAAAGTAATATGTTCAGTAAAGTTTAGTTAACATTTACAATAATGATTGTATAAAATACGTTATAAGATTATTGATATGAATAACTTACAATTTGGTTTATTTCTTACCATTAATTATGTTTAAGAAATTAATATTAATTAAATAGGAAATATGCATTTATAGTGGATTTATTTCCACTATTTTTAAAATATTTTGGTGGTTAAGATTAAATTATTTAATGTTCTTGCTATTGTAGAGCACTATTTATATCCCATTAATTCTCAAGAGTTATAGTAATCTGTACATCGAAATATTTGTAGACTACAATTATTATAAAATACATGTTTATGTTTATACGTGAGCATGAATCATTGTCAGTGGGGTCCTTAAAAGGTGGCTCGCAAAGAAATTATAAATTATGTATATTATATTTAATGTAACAGCACATTCGTTGATAGTTATTTTAGTAGTTCATCAATTTTACCATTCTGAAAATAACAAATAAATTCATAGAAAAAAATCTAGATTTAGCTATATGCTTAATTTGTTTCATATACCTTTTAGAGTTTCAAAGAAAGACTTCGAAATGTCGATGACAATATTATAAAAATGTTTTTTCAAATATAAAGTTAAATGTCAATGGAAAATTGTGTTTCACAAAATAATTAAATCATATAATTAAATCATATATATATATATATAATTATTATTTTAATTATATTAGAATTATTTTGAAAATGTTTAGAGATATTAATTAGTAGTTATTTTAAAGCATGAAGCAATAATAGTAGCAGCTGAGTGAAGAACATTTCAAATTTAATTAGTTTATGTGAGAAAATTATAAAGGCAGCATTGTTTATGATTGCTAAAAGTTATAACTTAAAGATTCTTGGCATTCAAATTCACTTGTTTGACAATACGTCAGTTAGCATAGTTTTATACAATAGTATTCAATGTTCCCTTAGCCTTATTGATTAATTTTAAAGTATGAATAAATATATATATTTAAAGGTGTTAGTGTTTAATTAAACAAAATAAAATCTTTCTATTCTATCATTCTTGACATCAATGTAGATACAGAGTAAGTGAACTGCAGAATCTGAAAAAAATAAATAAATAAATATTAGATACTTTTTAAGAGAAAATTATTAAAGAGAGTCAATCACAAAGACTTATAGCCATAGAAATAGATTACTGGAGGCGACCATGTGGTATCTCATGGCTTCAAAAAGTTTCAAATAGTGAAATAATACAGCAAGTTCAAGAAGGGGAAAACATGGGCATGTGATGAGGATGGAAGAGGGACGACGGACTAAAATAATTTTGGAATGGAGACCAGAGAGAAAACGGAAGAGGGGTCGCCCGAAGAGAAGCTGGTTGGAGGGCGTCAAGGAAGAAATGGTGAACAGGGGAATGCGTGAAGGATACTGGCGAGACAGAGGAAGGTGGGAAAAACTTATATTTGGTGATGGCATATGACCGAAGTTGTAAAAGTAAGCTAAAGCTTAGTATGAAACACTGTATTTCAAATATGGTATGTTATTAAAAACTTATTCTCTAAAAAATTATCTTGGGCAAGAGAATAATCACGGAATAGTTATAATAATGATGTTAAAGTATACATTATCAAACATGAGATGGATTTTTATAATTCAAAAATAAATATGTGATTACCATTTACAATTATTGTTTTTTTTATCAAACAAGAGAATAACAGATTATGTCTATAAAATTTCTTTAGCTAACTAATTGTTTTAATAAAACAATATGTCGGATTTTTTAGAAGTGATATACAAATTTTTAATACAATATATAGAAAAAAAAATATAAAATGAAATTCAATAGTCTATTAATAAAGAACACATTGATTAAGATTTTTCTTTACGTCAATATTATCTATTTTACGTGATTTATTTATTTTATTAATTAAAATAAGTTATGTTGTATAGTTTATCGTATTTAATTAAATGTATGCTAATTACTGAATTTATATTATTTACTAAATTTATGTTAATTAATTATATTTATTTGTGTAATTTAATTGATGTTATTGACTTTAATTGTATTGTTTGATTAATTAATAAAATTTAACCTATGTAATCAACTGATTGAATTTATTTGATTTAATTATGATGTTTATTTATGAGCACTTGAGAACGGCATTGTTAAAAACCCAAGATTTGGTGAACCAAAACTATGTATTGATAAATACATTTCTTACTCGGAGACCAATAGGTCTAAAGATATATTATTTCATCCAAATTAATATTAATATACATTGATTCAAAAATTAGGAAAAACGATTTTTCCATAAATAAATGAAGGCTCAAAACATTACACCACTATTTCTTTTATTTTATTTTTAAATTTTAAAGTTTGTTAATGTCAATATTATTAACATAATAAAAATGTTTACATATTAGGAAATTTGGTCCAAATCTTCATATTATTTATTGTTATTCTTATTATATTTATTATTTTTTGGTGACAATCATATTTAATTGACGTATGCAGTTTTACATATTTTTTGAAGTAGGTGTTATATGAAAATTATTTAAAATATATTTATACAGTTTGCTATGTTGTAAATAAACTGAACAAGGACCTTTTCAGAGATACCTGAGGATGGCTTAAAGGCCGAAACGTAGCATCAATATAAAAGAACTTGGGGTAATTACTTTTTTTTTTTAATTACACCAAATATTTTTCAAACTTTAATAATTTAGATAAACCCAAGATGTACTATATGGTTTCCAAAGTTTTTAAATACATACTGCCATTAATGTTTCCACATTTACAGGATACATCCGAATCGCAGTGAGGGTCACACCTCTCTTCGCCCTTACCATCACCATCTGAGCCGTCTTCCTGAACTTGATATCCGCCTTGTACCAATCACTGCTGTAGATGGCGAATTGGAGATCAGAGCTCTGTCTGTGGAAGCAAAGTTAAAGAAAAGCGTTGCATAGTACAATGGTGCCTATAGCTTTCTAATAAAGAAATTATATCTCTAAAATATTACAACAACAAAATGATAATAAAGAAATATAAATAATTGTTAGGATATAATTGGAAGATTCAAAAAAAAAAAATCAGAAGATTCAACCAAAAAAAAAAAAAAAAAAAACCTGTACCATTACAGACCATGAAGGGTGTTGGGTTCAGTTCTTGGTAAGGACCGTACTGTTTCTAAGCCAACGGTTTTGTAAGGAGGTGATTTGGCCGAGATCACGCTCAATCGGCAGGTTTTTCTCCCAATTAAGGGTGCACCCTTTATAGAGGCTGGGTGTGCTCCAGGAGGGTCTCCCGATCCCACAGGGTTGATCCACGGCTGATAACAGATTGAATAACTATCTGCCTCAGCCGGTCTCGAACCCGGGACCGGGAGCATGGTTGCACCGTGCCTTACTACGGAGCTACTCCGCTCCCTTAGATTCAACCAAACCTTCTCAAAAAAATCATCGCTGAATTTTTTTAACAAAAACGATAATATTAGTAAAAATAATATTTGGCAAACCAATGAACAAGAAAATATATTTTCAAAAATTAATTATATCCCAAAATTGACTGGATATTAAGAAAATATTTAAATTATACGATTATAATGACGTAAAATTTGGTCTAGACAATCAGAATAAATTTCTCAATCATACAACAAATATGAAAGATGAAATAAGTATTCTCGACAGACAAAATACAATTTATAGATTGGACTGTCTAAATTGTGAGAAGCTTTATATTCGGCAAACTTCGAAAAAACACAAATCTAGAGTTAACTAACATATATCCAATTTGTAATATTAAATTGTTTAAAGTTATATTGTACCTATTTTATACACACATATATATAATCTGATTATTTCAACTTTTTGGATACGAAGTACTACGAAGTATATTACGTTCTACTGTTTCAGTTTTCAAGATATCCAATATTTTCATTAATTAGGAATAAATATATTTTGCTAGGTATGGGGTTTGATCTTTTTTATTCGTTTTTTTTTTTTTTGTGGGGAATAATAAGAATATAAACAATTCAAAACGAATCTGATTCAGTGAAATTTATAAAAAAAAAAAAAAAAATTTAGCTATTAAACCGTATTTTTTTTTATCTTAAAAAGAGAAAAGGTCCTCCAAAGGTTGACCTTTCGATCATAATATGCAATAATTCGAAGTATGAGAATCTACCATAAATCAATATAGGTCCACAATGTTTTTTATCACTACTCCGATGCTTTTTGCCTGTTTATTTTATCTTATATGATTTTTAAGTTGAATTAAATTAGTATTATTATTATGGTTACTTACGGCCGTCTGGATCGATGAAGAACAAAAACAGAACAGAGAGACTTCAATACCTTGGTAAGCCAAAAGTTGCAAGAATCTGAAGATATAGACAGGATCTCCTGTTTTCGCCTGAGGAATGAATAAATTTCTATTGATTATTTATTTTATTTTTTTAACTACTGCAACATTAGTATTTGATCAACAAGCTTTATTGCTTTATTTAACGATTATACCAAACAATAACTTTTACGTATCATGGGGTGAATTCTACGAGTAGGTAACTACAATATGGCGTTTTGAGAAAACTAGACATTTGAATTTCCTAAATTACAGAATGAAATTTCTTCTTGAGTATCAACTTATTTATTTTTTAAAAGGATTCACCTGAAGATGGTCCATAACAGTTACCTATTTGAAGTACATTGTGGACCTAAAGTAATGTAATCAATCTATGCAATTACCCATGGTTTCGGGAAATTGTAATTGCCTTGCAATTGTAGAACTCAACCCACGAAATTCAGACAAAAAAATATTATATGAGCCATCTCGAAGGAAAGAAGAGTAATTGATAAACTTCGAAGAGCTGAATACTATTAAAAGTTATATCGTTCGGGAGTTGAAGTGATTCGTTGTATCGGTTTTGATTAGTGTTGGTTACATCAAAATATTATTAAAATAACGCTTGTTGCTTTAGGTAAATAATTTTGGTTATTATTTTCATATTTTGATGACTGAATTTAGAGAGGAATTACAGAATCACTAACATTTTTAACGCTATTTTACAATGCTTTATTCAAAATGAAGCATTTTAAAATTAAATTAAACTTTAAGGATGTTTTTCTGAGATTATTTTTCACATATTATCAGCTAATTGTGAATAATATATCTTCCACCTATACTAAATTTCATTTTTTGATTCTCATATCACATTCCTCGACGTTTTAGGGCAATTTTTCCTATCATCGGGACATCTAGATTGCAATAATAATTAACAATTCATTTGTAATTAATCATTTTACTATATTAGCAAGTAAGATTAAATTAAAATCTTGTTTGTGCATCTGTAGCCTTCTTATCATTACTTGATTCCATTCTAGCCATCGATATATATTTTTGTTTTGACTGACAAAATACAAACATAACTTCTTGACCTGTTATCTTTATTATCAACTAATTTTAATTATCTCCTCTACCATTGGTCTTATTTTTGCTACCATTGCAATTTTTATTTTGAAACAGTATTTCTAATTTTTATTTTTTATTTAAATATAAATCTGTTGGTATATTGTTGATTATATTGTTTTATAGTATATATTATATTTGACTATGATACCTGCATAATTTGATTACATATTTTTAGTACCTGTTCAGAAATTAACTGTCCTTTTAATATTTTTAGTTATACATATTGCTTCTTTTAATTTTCAATTAATTTTATTTATATTTCATTTTATAAAATCCTGGTATTTATAAATACAAAGTATTAGATAATTTAATCTTCCACTATAAAATTAAAAATAAATTGAATTGAAGAAATTATTTTTTACTTATATCAAGAAATATACATTTTTCACATTTTTACTCTAATATGTATATTAGAGATCAATATAACTTACGAAGAGAAATTGAAAAGCGCCAATAATCAAAATGAGAATTCCCATTCCAAGTGTCATTGTTACCAATGGATTGTATACACTCCTCAGCTCTTCTGTATATCTGAAATACAAAAAAAAAGTTAAAATATTTAAGTACTATGTACAACTGAATCATGAAATAACATGCCTACGTTTTACCTTAAAAGTTTCTGATGATCTTTAAGGATTTTATAGAGTTCTTTATAAACCGGAGAATCTATATATTTATCAATAAAGCATACATTTTTTATATCTCCTCTACATTGATCAAGCTTCAATGACGATATGTGCAGCCCAAGGACAGAGAACTGGGCATAAAGACACATCAGAACTTGATAAAACAAAACGAAATAAGCTTGTAAATATAATCCACCCCATAAAAGAACTATAGCTTCGTAAATGAAAACGATTTCGTAGTACGGGGACTGATCCATCGCAAGAGGATACCAACCTCCCAGGATCTTCTTTCTTCCCGTTCTAACAGCGGCCATGTTGCCAGTATGGTAAAGTATATAATCGACCGATATACCAGGATAAATGATATACAGTACTACAATACTGGCATTCACAATCAAGGAAATCGTACAACAGAAATTCGAAGTTTTACTAATCTTCTTGTAAATTTCTTCCACTTGTGCCAGATTTTGTTTCGTTATTTCAAGAAAATCTTTCCGCAACAAGTTGTAAAGCCTACATTGACTCTCCATGCAGAACCAGAACACGAAAATTCTACAGCACATCTGGCATGCTGGTATAGCGTTCAAATTCAAAATCGTCGCCTTTTGAATATCGACTTTTATTAAGAAATAGCTCATAAACTGAGAACTCACATATGGCAATGAAAGTAATAGTGTGACTAATAGTTGTAGTTTAATGATGGCGTTCTTCTCCCCCGTTATCCTGTAGTTATTGATGACTTTCCATAGGCCAAAGAACTTGAGGTACCTGACACTTAAACCATCGATGATATCTGAGTCTTCTATGATGGGCTGATAGCTCATGGCTGGTTGGCACCTAAACCAGAACTGATGGTTCTCCAGGAACCAGAATAAGAAATTGGCATAACGACTATATTGGCTTATTAATGTTCCAATTACTCATCGCAGATGAGTTTACAAATAATTGATAATCAATTGGTCTCTTCTTAGGGATAAATTAATTGTCATCTCATCTGTATTTTATATTCAATGAAAGACATAAACTCATTTTACCTGGTTTAAAATGTAAATATATATATATATATATATATATATATATATATATATATATATATATATATATATATGTATAAATATTTCTGGAAATAATTAAATAATACTATATAGGCCTAATTCTTCAGATTGGAACAAAATTACATAAAAATATCATGTCATTTTTTCAATTCTTTATGATAATTTTTTTTTATAGCTAACGATAAAATGTATGTGAAGCATGGAGTTAAGGCATTTGGAACTATGTTTATGGATAGTAACACCATATATAAATTATCTAATTATGGATTTTATTTACTTAAAATGACTATTTTGCGGTTAGCTCACTATAGTATCCGCAGAATCAATAGCTTAAAAAAGTACAATCTCATTTTTATTTCCCTATTTTATTATTAAGGTACATATAACTGGAAAATAATTTTAAAACCTATCATATTATATTACACGAAGAAAAAATGATATGTTTCTATATTAAATAATTTCCAATTATTAGGGAAGATTAATATATTATGATTTAATTATTTATGAAAGAAAACTTCTCATTGACATTAAACTTTATATTTAAAAAAATATTTTTATAAAATTGGCATCGACATTTCGATGTCCTTCGTCTTCAGGATGTTTATTTATTTTAATGAGAGGGCACTTTGCATTTAAAGAAAATAAACATCCTGAAGACGAAGAAGGACTTCGAAACGTCGATGGCAATATTATAACAATGTTTTTTTAAACATATAGTTAAATGTCAATGGGAAATTGTCTTTCACAAATAACTAAATCATGATATGTTTGTTCCTTTAGGTCCAAGTCTTGCAGGTTGAACCGAAATTACGTAAAATGTAACAATAAAATTATATTTTAAAGGAAAAAGAATATAACACGATAACTGACCATAAAAATAAGAGATGAAAAAAACTTTTTTTTATATATAAAATTATAAATTAGTACATAAAATCTTCTTCATCTTCCCAATCGGTGTCAAAAGAGCGTTTTACAATCTCTTCAAACGACTTTATGGGGCAGCCAATATCACGAGACAATATCACTTGGACAATTCAGAAATATTTCTAGGCCATGCTCGATTTTGAGAATAAAAAAAAAGTTATATTGCGAGAAACTGTTTCCTATAATTATCACAACCATTTGTGACTTTTTCTTTTATCAAATCGATATGAAATTACCACAGATAACGCAGTTAGCTTTTCTTCGACAATATCTTTTATAGTTTATGTTTTGTTTTTAAGTGGATCCATATAACAAAAACACCTGAATGTTTCAGTTGACTGGAACTCTTCGTAAAAAAAACAACGGCGAGTTTATTTTTGCAGCTGAGTTTTGAATTAAACAATAGACAATAGCTTATAGAATAGAAATATAACAACAATTGTGTATTTAAAACCATTATGTACTTCTTTTAAAACCGATTTAGGGCTATAATTTACTTTTATGTATAATCAATCAGAATTTTTGTTGTTATAGTTACACATCTTTTTATCAAATTTTTTTGGATGATTCTGCATTGAAAAAAATTGACACATATCCAAAATCGTTTAATCTAGTAGATTTTAGGAGCTGAAATGAAAATAAACACTCTGAAACAGCTTTATTTTTTATACATATATATATATATATATATATATATATATATATATATATATATATATATATATATATAGTAATATCACCATAATGATATATAAAATGATGTCGGCATGGTTTTTCGGGCAAAACATCTGTTTTTTCAGAGAAATATATTAAAGGAAAAATACAAATTTCAAAACGTAATTGATTTTTGGTCAAATAAATTTTAAAATGTGTTTAAATTGGTAAGTAAACCAGTCTCATAGATTTTTTCACACGATAAACGATGGCTGATTTTGATTCAGCGCACTAAAAAAACATAATGTTAAAAAATCGATGATTACAAAAAAACAATTTTTATTTAAAGTTTCGACGGTCCTTTGAGTACTTCTGATTGAAAATTTTGAGTACTTCTTTGGATAATATATTGAAGAATTCATTGGATAATATTGATAAATTTTATTTCTAATCTTTCATCCTCCGTTTCGGAAGACCTTTTCAGAGAATTTGGATCATCAGATTAATAAAAATTATTATTGGTACTATAATTAACAAGAACAAAAGCGTGAAATATTTAAAATTTATTTTTTTATGGAATATTTGGCAAATGTAAATCATTATGAATTGTATAGTTTTAAACACGCAAAAATATTCAGAGTATTTTCTTTTTTAATATTCAGAGGAATTCCCTACTTTCTAATATCCACCATCCTTCTCTCTCCTCTTTCAAATTCCACCTTTTTCAACATCTCAAATCCCAAAAAGACACTGTCCAATCATGAAACTGTAATTCAAGATTAATCTCTAGTAGAAAATATTTTTTTCAATTATCTCACAAAGTTTCAACTCTGTGAATCATTTAATTATATTTATGTCCTCCAATCATGGAATTCTGTTTAGATGCGAGTAATTGTTTTTGACGTTGTTTCATTATTTTTATATTTTAATTTTCAACGTTTTTTTCTTTCTCTTTTTGTTTTTTTTTTTCATTTTTTTTGGGCAGTACAATTATTTTTTTTTTATTTTTTTTTTACCAATAGAATGTTCTTTTTATTCTTTATTCATATGTTATAATTGAGATTATTGTAAATATGAAATGACTTTTATTAATGTTGTCTTTGGCCAGACTTTTTTTTCTGTTTTCTTTTTACTGTAATTTATTGTTTTCTGTTTACTTTTTGTAATTCTTATGGCACCTAATCCCAGAATAAAGTTTATTTTTTTATTCTATATAAATAATTTTGTAAATATTATTCATAAAATCTAAATTAGTAACAATTAAGGCTCAGACCAACTATGTTATAAGCTGTGTATTTATATTACTCAATAAACCGAAATTCCATTCGTCAGAACGTTGTCTTTCCTTTAATACAACTTGTCTTACCATAATTTTATAGTAATAAATTCTTTATTTGTTTATTGGACATGTTCCTTTAGAATAATATTACAAGCAGTATTAATAGAGCTTTAGATCCTTAGAGTAAAATAAAAAAGAACAAGAGGATCAACAAATAATAAATAAATAAAAAAGTTAAACGAATAGAAATAAATAAAAAAGAGAGACGAGGGAGAAAATGGACTAAGGAAGAGCGAGAGGAACAGTCCAGGAAGATGAGAGAGTATTGGAGTAGAAGGAAGGCGGAGAGTGTGAAGAAGATTATTAAGTGATCCTTGCTGGCCGATTCGTTTAAAAAAAAAAGTATATATATGAAATTATACTGTCATAATGATGTAACTTTTAAGCCTTTAAACAAATACAAACTTCAATTATTAATAAATTGAAAACAAATATCGTCAAATGACAATGAACTTTTAATAATTTAAAAAGTATAAATGCTTTGGAGATGTAATAATACATAATTAGTTACAAATGTCAACTCGGAATCCCAAAGATGAATCGTACAAAGCAATTCATTAAAAGTCATTGTGTTGGAAACTTAACCTTACTACATATTCTTTATATATTTAGCTTAATTATTCACCTTAGCTGTTTCAAGAATAGTGTAATGTAGTAAAGAAAGGATTGAATTCACTTGCTGTTATTAGACTTTGATGTATAACTATGAGATTAAGGAGTTTCATATTTTTGTGTGGATTATTATCATTTCAGATTAATGTTTATTTCATTTTAAGTCATGCTATTTTATTTCTTCATTACACTGTTTAAAATTAGCCTCCATTTTATTTTTACTATTCAATATCTTTCTCGATCCTGATTAATAAAAAAATAATTAATTTCAGTCTTATTAAATTAACTCGTTAAACTCTTAAATAGAACAAATATTAATATATTATTCAATATTTAAATTGATTTTTTTTTTTTTAGTTTCCTATTTCATTTTATTGTCTAAACATATCTTCGTTCCCATAGTAAACTTATGAATGTGAAAATCAGTACTTTTCAGGAGAGCAAAAAAAATGTTACATTATTCTGTATGAGGGCCGATTTAGTTCATTTTAATTTTTTTTTTTTGGTATTGCACTAGTTTTATCTCATAGTTTCATATAATTGTTTTACCTTTACAACAATAAGCATATTCGTTACTTCAATATAGAAGCTTCAGCCTTTAAAATATTTTTCATAAAAATACAACTGCGATTTTAGCACTTTCTAATTACTACAGACTATCACAACCGAAATACTATCGAAAAATATCAAAAACAAAAAATCGTATTTTTCACATTCGTTAGTTTAACATGGGACCGACGATATAATACAGCAGACTTACTGTTTATTACGATAAATAGTATTTATAGCTGGCGAGTCAGCCAACGTCGTCGTCCTGTGATACTCTAGTAAACCTTATTTCAATTCAATAAAAATAATTTTATTACCATAATTTATGCATAGTTTCGTACTTGCAATCTTATTATTAGTTAATATTTATTATCTAATGTGAAAATTAAATTTAAAAAATGTCTAAACATCTAAGCCTGTACAACACGAAATCGAAAAAAGTTGTAAACTTTTTCACCCCCAAACTGTATATTTTTTAATATTGTACTTGTCCTATGTAGACATAATAGATCACTATTATTGCATGTTTTATTGTATTTATATGTGTTGCAAATACAATGATTTGTTGTAACACAGTCATCTTATTAACCAACCATCAATAGTATGATAGTAGTAGTAGTAAGTTGATTATTGCGTTATTAATTTAGTCAGATATGAATAGTATTAGGTATTTTTTTTTTTCAATTCAGTGCAACATAAATAGCTAAATACTTTAAATCATTTTATAATGACTTTCTTTGTAGAAATAGTATTTTTAGTTATATTTGACAGTCACAAGATGGTCTCGTTTTCTAAAAAAAAATTGTGTTTTTAAATAATTGTATATGTGGGGCATCTGCTTGTTGAAGTGCTTTTCAGCCGTGAAATTAGGAAATACAGTTGTGCAACACTCTAATGTCATCCAGTATAGTCACACCCTACATTGAAGGCGCAGCAACTGCCGGGGCAATTACTATTTCTACTATTCATTTTGGGTCAAATAAAATTTACTAGAACATTTTAGTTGGTATATAATTGTTATAAATTAATAATAAATATATTATTATATTTTAAAGTATAAGTACTAATTAGCATAAAATAGTTTTCCAGTTCATCTATTATAATATATTAGATTGTAAACAAATTATCTATATTATTTTTTTTTTTGAACATCATTATTATTTTGTTAAAGCATTTTCATTCTTTTTAAACCTAAAGTGTATTTATGTATCTTATTAGTCTTATTATGTTATTATCTAGTAGACATGACGCTTTAAAAAAAAATTAAAATATTTTTAATATTTTTACAATATATATTTTTTTAAACTTTTGTTTTTCTTTTTTATCTATTTTGCTGCTCCCTTTTCAATCAAATTTTATGAATTTCTAATTTTCTAAATACTTCGTTGCTACACTAATGTCAAGATTAACAGATGAAAGACAACAAATATTATCTTAAGTAAAGCAAACAAAAGAATATTATGATATTTCTATTCTGTTTTTATTTCTATTTAAACCGTTTCCTGTAACATGAAGTTGAAATATTTTTAATGGAATCACAAGTCTGTAATTTGCCCAGGCTATACGTTGAACTAAGAGAAGATATATTTTAAATATATCTAAATATATTTTCAGAGCTTTCCATATAATAATGAATAAAAACCTTTTTTTCTGGAATAAGACCAGGACCACTAACGCACCGTGATGATGAATATCTCTTTTATGATGCACACCACTCAAGCAATGGTTATCTCGAGGTTTTTTTTTTTTTTTATGATCTACTAAAAACACCTATTTCACATTACTCTTTTACCTTGTCTTTTTAGCGTTTCTCTTTGATTTTTATCAAAATCACAATTTTTGAAATAGTAACATTTGAAGCAGGTCTCCACAATTCATAAAAACTAAATTCTCTAATTATAATTATTATTATTACATTGAAAATGTATCATCATGCAAATTAAGTAATTTTTCAATTAATTCTGCATAATCGTTAAAATATATTTATATTTTAAAATTACATATTTTAAAATTTACATATTAAACTGATTGAATTACTTTGTAAAACAAAAGAAAATCGAAATGGGTAATTTTAAAAATATACAGTATTTAAATTTCTTACTGCTAATTAAGCTTACCAAAGTATAGAGATGCACACATAACGCAACAATCATAAGTAGAGTATTTAAGCAACCCCCATTAGATTACATAGAATTTCCATATACATTTGTAATATTATATTTAATAATAAATATTATTTATTATTAAATATAATAAAACAATAATTTATTATAATAATTTGTTTTTGTAATATTAAGGTATGATTTTAAATATTGTGGAACATTTTTTTATTTAACCTTTTTGGTCTCTCATGCCGATCTCTTCCAAGTCTCTTCTTGCGAATGGCTCCATCTTCTAATACAGTACTTCTGGCTCCTCCCTGTGAAAGTGATCTTGGAGCATCGCTATAGTCGGTATCTCGATTGGCAATCATTAATCATGTTCAAAATTAATTTGTTTTACACAAATTACTTATTTTTTTACTAAATGTTTATAATATTATCTGATTACATTTATTATAATTTTTTGTATTTTAAATTTGTTATACTATTTCTTATTGAAGGACAATATTTTGTTTTACATAACTTGAAAATGGGCAAAGATGTTAAAATTCGTTAAATAAAATAAAAAGAAGTAAATAAAAGAACCACATACAATTCTTATGCACCCTTATGAAAATTAGAAATGACAGTTGAAAGTAAAAAAATTTTGAACTATAAAAAACAATAAAAAATATCTTCACACGAACCAATATTTTTCTAGCGGAATAGGAAAAATAAATAACAAAAGAATGAATTAATTTTATTAACATTTTAGCACAACCTAATATTCTACTAATACGCTATCAAAACCAATTAAATTTACCTGCTTTATGAACTTTTATGAACATTTTATTCAGCCATTCGCGACATAAGGGCAGTTACTGAGTATGTAAATTGCAGAATCTGAAAAAAAAATACAATAAGGAAAGCAAAACAAAAATAAATAATAAACAAATACCAATTATGGAAAAGAACTTTATTGAACATTGAACATTATACTTATTGATTTATTTTCAAATTCCAATGAATAAACATCTTATATTATTTATTACTCAAAAATATTATTTTAGACAAAAATTTATAGAAATGTTGTAGCTAAATTCACAAGGTAATAATAATAAAAATAATTACTTTTATATTTATGTAACTAGATGTAATTAGTCAGATCATTTGTATATTCATAAATAGTCACTACTTACTCATTGTATTTTTTTTACTAATTTTTTATTAAATTAATTGTGTTTTTTTCAGCATTGCTTTTACTAAATTCTGTTACATTTTTTTTAATTTCTTAAAATTCAATTATATTTTTAATCGTTTAAATACGTGTACATTTATGGCAGTTAAAATATTTTTAAAAAGAATATTAGGTCATTTAGAAAAATATTTATCATATATGAGACATTTAAAATCATTGAGGGTGGTTTAAGAAAAGTAAAAGCGATGAGAAGACACCACAAAATTCATGATATAATTATAAGAAGAAATAATATAATACCAACACAGTGAAGTCCAAACTAAGAGCACCCAAAAATTGACAAAAAAAAAAAAGAGTTTTTTAATTATAATCAAAATTTGAGATTTTACGGTTCAAGATACGTAGAATCCAAATAATTGTCCGTCCGCCATTCGCGGTTTTTCTCCTAAAATGTTGGTCTGATTTTTTTGTATATTTGGCACCAGAGTCAAAGATCATGATGATTCTCGGAACTCGAAATTACCATCAATCCTTTTATAGCGAAATATAAATATATATATATAGAAATATATATATATATAAATAATCACAGATAATAAACCATAGTTTGATAATGGCTAAAATAAAAATATTATTTATGCTTCTAATGTTATTATAACAGGAAATCCAATTACGCATATATTTTTAAGTTTAAATAAAAATTGTTTGCATCAGTAATACAAATTATAATTAATAAAATCAAATTGTGATTAACAAAAAAATGGGCGGGAATAAAAAAATAATTAATATAGAAAATTACAGATTTTCCCTATCATCAATTTTTATGTAGCCGTAATTAAATAACACACAAGATTAAAGAAAAATATATATTTTAGATAGACGTTGGAGACTGGAGGTTCCTGGAGAGAAAGATAAACTATAAACATATTTCCATTTTGGAAAAAACGTGACTCTCACCCTTTATGCCGTGAGCTTAAATATACTTATATTTTCATTGACGATTTTACAAATAATATTATAGTGAACTTATAATTAGCGCACTTATACATAAAATATAATTATATTGACAATACAATTCAAATTATTATAGTGACTCCATAATAGCTTACTTACAGACATTATCGTTTCTACGTTGACAGGATACATCCTGATCGCTGTAAGACTTACTCCTTTCTTGGCTCTGATCATCAACATCTGCGCTGCCTTCCTGAACTTTATATCCGCCTTGTACCAGTCACTGCTGTAGATGGCGAACTGGAGGTCAGAGCTCTGTCTGCGAAACATGAGTTAGCTAAAGGGGTTTGCATTTATTTTTGGAAGATAACTACCGAATAACAGTACCACATGCAATTCCAAAATTCCGGCAGACCATTCATTAGTTAGTTGCCCGATTTACAAACATTACAGGAAATATAATCTATTATCTACTATACTAGAACTCAGCAGACTGAATTACTTGCACCATGTATTATTTGCACAAGAGCCTGCGTATAACAGCATATTGCAAATCAAGAATGAAATAGGTACAACTCAAAATGTCTAATCTCAGAACGTTTAACAGTTAGACCGCTATTACCCCAAAGAGCCGTAAGCCGTCAAATGTCAATATGTCCCTTTCGTTTGAATGTTCGGTTTATCATGGATACGTCGTGAACAACTATACATCGTATAAAAAAACTGTTTCGTTCATTTATACTTAATTATTGCGTTATCGCCATCATTTAATTAATATAATTGAAAATATATACTGTAAATCGCGGTAAGAGCATACTCGGGGCCACTGCATACATGGGGATTTATTTTAAATCTATTTTATTGGGAGAGCTTCCCTCTATGGGGATTTTACTATTTACTTCAAATTTCCATAGAAGGCAGTTCTGTCAACCAAATAGATCTGAAATAAAACTCCATATATCTACTTGCCCTGAGTATGCATTTACCCCGACTTACCTTATGTTTCTTTCTTTTATTTTTAGTGTTCTATGTTTTTATCATTATTAAACGTTCATATTTTTTATATGGTAGAGAATGAAATGTATAGAGTCAGTAGTGAATAATTATTTAATGTTGTATTTTTTTATTTTGGACAATTTGTATATGTTTTTCCCTGTACAAAAGGAAAAAATAATAAATCTATTTTATCTTTTTTTTTATGATTTATGTTTTTAAGTTATATTTAGGCAGAATTATATATTATTCTATTTTTTTGTATTACTGTTTAGAACTTCAAATATTAATTTTTAATTTTGATGATATTAAGCTTTATTTTTATTTTTGAATTGCCTCATATTATTTTTCACTTCTTTTTTTGAAGATTTGTATGTTATTCACTTATGATATTATTTATAATATTCATGTTCATCAATCAATTTCGTCGTGTTATAAATTTTCAAAACATTTAAAAACTACAAAAGGTAAGTTAAATTGCAAAACAAAAATATACAATCGATTAAGATAAAAATTGACTATGCATTAGAATTTCGAAAGTTGAAAACAATTGTAAAAATACTAAAAATATCTATGTCACCTCACTGGCACAACACAACTCATTGTATGTAAATAAAAAAATTGGTTTTAAAAGCTCAATAATATATAATAGAAAAAATAATTCTAACAATAGAAGAATATTTGAGGCAATTTGCATAACCAAATATATTTAAAATGCTGTTAATTTCAAAAGTGATACCAAAAAAAAACACTTTCTGATATTTTTTAATCAATATTTTAATCACTTAAAAAACCAAAAACATATATTTTTAATTAATATTTTAAATAATAAAGAGTACACTTAGAAGACTTACCGCCTTCTCGATGGATGAAGACCCGAAGCAGAACATAGAGACTTCAATTCCTTGATAGACTAAAAACATCAATGATCTAAATATGAACATTGGACTCCTTGTACCACCCTGTCAATAATATTAATCAATAATTTAGTGGTATATATATATATTATATATATATATATATATATATATATATATAATGATCATTTTAGTCATATAAAATTATTAACTACTTACAAACAAAAATTGAAAAACAGCTATTATCAAGACGAAAATCCCCATTCCAAGTATGATAGTTACTAGTGGATTGTAAATACTTCTAAGTTCATTGGCGTAACTGGAAAGAAATTTAGATTTTGTTAGAAGCGAAATAATTTTTCTAAGGGTATTTTAGATTTTATCTTATATTTTTACTTTCCAAGTAACATTCAACCCTTAAAACTTAAAGGATATTTATAATTTCATAGTAACAAGTTTCTAACCAATTGGTTCACCTTCAAGTTTCAAACCTACAAAAAATCGTATACATACTTGAGCTATATTTTCAATTACATAATACTAATTCATTTATAGATTGTAATTTTTGGATAATAAAATCAGGAAGTTCTAGAATCGGTATAAATAACTACAATGACAAGTTACGTTATCAATTTTAAAATTCAATAAATAAAGGCCAACACTATTTCGACATCCTAAATAAAATTAGCATCTAATTACTATAATATGATCCTAAAATAAAAAAATTAATTACAACAATTAGACAAGATTATCTTAAAATCTTCAAGGATTAACATCCGGAGAGAGAGTAATGCCTTGAATTAATAAGGATGTAAGAGCCTAATATTAAGAAAAGGTATAAACTAACTTAATCGCAATGATTTGATACTGTTTAAAATAAATTTTAAAAATATATTAATTAAACAACATTCGTGATTTTGAATAATAACCTTATAATTTATTATTTTTAGTTTTTAAGACGTATACAAATTGAGAGGGAACCCTACCACCTGGTGAGTTGTAAATAAAAATATAAAGGAACCGAAAGTACTAATAATGTAACGCGTTTACAGTAGAAGAAAAATAATTGAGCATAATAAGAAGCATAACAAAAGAAGAGACGAAGGAGGTTAAGAAAAAAACAAAAACGAACAACTATTATAGTTTTAGCAAAAAACAGTAATGCAAGGATAAAATAGAAAGACATGCAGAATAATCTATATAATATTCAAAAACATGGTATACTAAGAAATAAACTTTTTAAAAAATTGAATAGTTTCGTTATATTTCATTAATGATTACTGTAAATTACAAAGTTTATTTGTCAATGAATATCCTGATTAATATGGTAATATTTATTCTTTTCGAAATGTTATAATGTAATGATTTATGGTAGTGTTTCCCAAACGTTCGACCTCTGAGTACTCTTTCTGCAATTTATAACCCTAAATACCCCTCGTCAAAAGAAAAATACATATATTTTAATGACAATCAAAATATATTTATTTTTTCCTTTTAAAAAAACATAAATAAATAAACGAAAAATAAAACTAATTTATAATGAAATATAATTAAAAGTTATATTATAAATTAAATTTATTAGGATCAATGATAAGGATGAAATTGTTTTTGTTGAGACTACAGATCATCAAAATTTGATTCCCTGGTTGTTAATTTTGATCTAAGATGTAGTTCCATGTCCAAAATGCTGTTCCTTTTTTGTTGACTTAATGCCTACAAATGCTGAAAAAGCAACTTCACATAGTTATGAAAACCATATATACAAAATACTAACAAGTAAAGCAGTATTTTTTATAATTTGTTCAAAGCCCGTTGTAGCGCGTATCCTCACCTAACTTTTCTCTAACCCACTGGGAAACACTGATTTATACAAAAACTGTGTAATAAGGTTTACTGTTAGTGTAATATAGTAGTAATTTATCCCGTGTAAAATTATTATTTATAAATGAAATTGCATAAATTGAAAATATAGCTCAAATATGCATATGATTATTTGTAGATTTGGAAATATACTAAATATTGAACATTTCTGAAGTTTTAAGTGTCTAATATTCCTTAGAAATTAAAAATGAGATGAAATATTTTTATTCTTTTATTTTAATTATTATGTAATTATCAAATACCTTATGAGCTTCTTGTGATCTTTTATAATTTTATAAAGTTCTTTGTAGATCGGAGAGCTACTAGTATTGCATCTACTCTTGGGATCTTGATTAGCAACTATTTTCAAGGTAGACAAATGAAGACCAAGGACTGTGAACTGTGCATAAAGACACATCAAAACTTGGTAAAAGAGGCTATCATACACAGCCAGAAGTATTCCGTCCCATATGATCAGCATCGTTTCGTAAACGAAAATAGCTTCGTAATAAGGAGACCGGTCTATCGGTAATGGATACCATCCGTGCATTATCTTCTTCCTGCCTCCCTTCACAACCCCCATGTTCCCCGTATGGTACAATATGTAGTCTACCGATATTCCTGGTTGTATCACATACAAAGCCACGATGCTGGAATTAACAATGAACGCAGCTTTACATAGTATGTTAGATGTTCTTGTTATTTTCTTATAAATAAACTTCGCTTCTTCACGCTTGTGTTCTGGTATAGTCAGGAAATCCTTTCTAATCAGGTTGTACAGCCTACAGATGTTGTCGATACGGAACCAGAACACCAGGACTTTAGAGCATATCTGTAACGCGGGCAAGGAATGCAAATTTAAAAATGTAGCCTTCTGCAAGTCTACTTCGATCAGGAAATAGCTAATATATTGACAGATAATATATGGAATTGAGAGAAGTAGAGTTATGAATAATTTGAATTTTATTATCACGTTCCTCTTCCCCGTGGTTCTGTATTCGTTTATGACACTCCATAAACCGAAGAACTTGAGGTATCTTACACTTAAACCATCGAGAAGATCTGAGTCTGTGATAGCCTCGTGATAGCTCATGGTTCACTGACTGTACCGGACTGACATCCACGCAGGTCGACGATTAGTAAATATAAAGTGGAACCAGGGAATACTCTCGCTTATTAATGTTCCAATTACCGTACGTAGATGAGAATGGTAATAATTGACCATCAATGAGGTCCTTTTTATTAATTGGGCATTAATTAATTGTAAACACGGCCGAAGAAGATTCATACTGAAACAGATCATCAATGAAAAAAAAGATATCTCACTTAAAACTTCCGTTTATACTCGTATAATTTTGCAAAGTTGGAGATTGAACCAATATAATTTTTTATATTAAGTTAAAATCATCCGTTAATTTATTTAAGATAGAAAAAGAGATCATCTCAAGTATAATAATCATAAGAAGATTTTTGTACTGAAATAGTATGCACACCATATCATTATCTCATAAAAAAAATTTCTTAAGCGATCAAGCCATATTTTTATGTTGTAATTCTGAAATAAATTTAATTAAAAAAAATAATAGAATAAAATAGTTGCACCTAATGGAAAGGAATATAAGCAGCTTCGAAAGCCGAGCTTTTCTGAACGAGAGTTGAAGAAAATGAAATTTTCCAGTTTATTTAGGATACGTTGGAAATTTATTTGGTTAAGCTATTTATGTGTTCGTTGACTGTTGACATATTGAGATCTGTATATTAGGCAATGTTACTGATGTATTATGGAGCTTTGTATAGTAGTAAAATTTTTTGGCTGAAAAATTTGTATGTGTGGTTTCAATATAGAACGTCATGAAAGAGGTGAGTATAATAGTTTTAGTATAATGGTTTATTGTTTTTGGTTTGTTCTTGATATGTTGACTCCATGTAATTTTTCTGTCAAATGTCATGCCAAGGTATCGAATTTTGTCTGTCTGCGAAAGAAGTATATTATACATTAATCAATTAATTAATTGATAATTAAAAATTATTAAGTATTCAATATTTTAAAAAGAAAATGTAAACAAATCTTAATGGAATTCTTCTTTTTCTTTTTGTTGAAAAAAGAAATTAGACATTTAAGTATTTCTTCCTACAGTTTTCTTGAAGTGACAGGATACAGGAAGGAAACAAACAAATAAATATTAAACCTAAAAATGAAAAAGCTTAAATTTAGGAAAATTCACAATTAGCGTCAATTTAAAGACTTTTTTCTCATTATCAATGATTTTTCACTTACCAACCTTAACTTCTAGGTACTTTACATTGACATTGAAAAAAGGAAATATAATTTAAGTTACGAATGAAATTATTTGGGTAAAATACGAAGGAAAGTTGCAATAATTCATAATTGAAAATATATATTAGGCCATAAGCCTTCATATGTCGTTGGAATTTTGTAAAAAGGACAAATTCGACAAATTGGGTGCTTACAGATGTTCACCTTTTTAGTATTCATGTATAAAAACCTGCCGATGCATAAAAATGGCGAATCTGTAATTACCATATTTGTACAAGTCCTTGTAGAGCCCTCGATGTTACGATGGTGAAGCATCAGCTGCACACTGCATATTTCTCATTTTGGAGGTGTAGCTTTTATAATAAGGAGTCCGTGTGTAAGTCAGGAATGGCTGATTCTCAATCTAGTGATGACAAGCACTTCTTCTGCTGCTGCTATTTGTGCTTTACCATGATTTTATTTATCTTTTTATACCTTTTAATTTATTGTGTCCTTCGCTAGTTACCCAAAGCTGGACCCAGGTCATCATAGCTTGACATTTAATGAGATATGGATGTTGCTTAGTTATAATGATAATACTGCTTCTTAGGCAGCCTGATCGGCCGCTTCATTGCATTTAATTCCTTAGTTTAATGGAATCCAAACAAGTACTAAGTAATTGTTTTGGTTTTTTATATTCGGTGAATTAGCTTAGACTTTCTTTATCAAAATGTCTTTTGATTATATTTTGTTAGGGGTGAGGGGTGCAGCGACAAAAAAAAAGAAATTTCTGTAAAGCAAAATTTGTGTCATTCACTTCTTTTTGCAAGCGAAGAGACCTCTTTTAAATACCTTGATAAAGCATTCAGAAAATCCATTTGTTTTGGGATGATAGGGACTAGATTTTATGAGTTGAATGCCGTTTGCTTCACAAAAGTCCTCAAATTCCCTTGAACAAAATTGGCTACCATTGTCGGAAACAATGTGCTTAGGAATCCCATATCTAGCGAATACATTTCGACGTTTTTTAATTATTCTTGCCGACGTTGTTCTACCAATCTGTTTGACTTCTGGCCACTACGACAAGGCATCTACTATTGCCAGCATACTTCGTCCGATAAATGGTGCCGCTAAGTCAATGTGAAGTCGCACGTATGCATGATCTGGGATATTTCAGGGATAAAGAGGGATTTCTGGTCCTTCATCTCTACCTTGTTGCCAGGGAGTACATCGTGCGATCCAATCTTCAACTTCCTTGTCGATTCCTGGTCATCATACAAAATAGCGTGCCATAGATCTCATAGAGGCAACTCCCGGGTGTTCAGTGTAGAGTATCTTCAGCGCTATTGAGCGAAGTATCTCGGGAAAAAGAATTCTCCCTAACATCATTGTTACTCCATCCTCAATCTCCTAGTTTGGCCCAATATGGTTGCAAATCAAAAGAAACTTCGACTAGCCATCCGCTCTTGGTGCACGATTTCACTTTTCCTAAGATTTTCTCAGCCTTGGTCAATTTTTTAAGTTTCTCTCTAGATAAGAAGGTCTCAATTTTTTTTTCCTGAATGATTTCAAACGCATGAGGCACTTCCCTAATTTCAAGAGAGGTTTCTTTTTGGCCTCTTGGTTATCTCGAAAGTGCATCTCCTGAATTTTCCATCCCCGCTTTATACATCAATTCATAGGAATATGAGGTCACTTGTAGAGCCTCCATACCAATCTGTTATTTGTGGCTTTTGATAAATCCCTTTTCTCGCTACCACAGCTCCCAAGCCGACCTCAAATGTATCCAATATAGGTGCACTGGTTTTTCCTCGTCATAAGGAGCAATCGTGTTGGTAGATGAGAGGGAGTTTTTAACTGCCTGAAAACAATTATCATGAACTGTCGTCCAAGTCCATCTCTTTCGGCTACTAGCGAGTTCATGAAGGAGACCACATTTTTCATTAAATTGAGGTATAAAACGTTCATAATAATTGATTAGACCAAGGAACGCTCTTAACTCCTTGACATTCACACGAAGCAGAAAAGAAGCTTTTCCCTCTTTACTTCATCTTGCCCTCTCTCCTTTTATCCCATCCTCGTCACCAGTAAAGGATTAAAACGATATATATTAATTTTTACTTCCTTGTACGAAGTAAAGGAAGTATTGAATTCGCGAAAATTTTCGGTTTTCAGATTTCAACGGAAATATCCATTTTGACCATCCCTGAATCCATTTTGACTAGTTTCGTCGTGGTGTCTGTACGTACGTACGTTCGTATTTCGCATAACTCAAAAACGGTTTGCCGTAGAAAGTTGAAATTTTGTATTTAGAATTGTTCTAAAATTTAGTTGTGAACCTCTCTTTTTGGTCACTTCTTGATCACCGGAAGTGATACTTTACTTGAAGGTCATATTAGACTTTCGTCAAAAAATATATTAAAATATGATGTAAAACATCTCAAATTTGGTAAATAGGACTTTTATATCGATATAAATGTATTTACTAGATTTTGGTTAAGATTCGTGAGCGGAAAAGGGTGCTTTACTTGAAGGTCATGATAAGCTTACATCAAAAATTATATTTATATTAAAAGAGAAATCATCTGTTTCGGTAATAAAGGTTACAAACGCAATTTGGTTTCCAATCCAATTTAACATTTTTATTACTTGTTTTAAGTGTTAAAATTGAGTCTAAAATACTAGTTTTCCTCCCCATTTGTGAGATCAACAAGTCTTCATCTTGAGAATAAGATATTAGCAAAGTGGGTTTTTCCGCTTAAAATGTCGAAACTGTCCATTTCTAATGCTTTATCCAGTGATATTGACAGTTTTATTGTTGTCATGGAACATGAAGAAATATCTTGGAAACTAGTTACCTACTGAAGGTAACTACGTAACTAGAAAACGATATATAATAACGGAATGAGACCTCCAGTGACAAGAGTGTGTGTGTCAATAGATGGATGTCGCGATGCCGAGTGTCGTTTTTACTGCAATCTTCGGAAACTAGTAACCAAATTCAGTATCAATTTTTGAGTCACGGATTTATAATTTAATAGGCGTACAAGGAAGTCATGTGTTGCCTACATCAGATATTTTGGTAAGTAATAATATATCAACATAAGTTCATCGAGCATCTGTCTAAATCCCAAAAATGTATAAAATATTAATTTTATATGAATAGTCTTCTTAACTTAATATTTCCGATAATACAGGCCCAATAGACCTCAATTCATTTCATTCAAAGATATTTATATGTATATATATATATATATATATATATATATATATATATATATATTCCATTCTCAGGGCATTTCATATTTCACTCCTATATTATCTATTTTATTGAAATAAAATTCAGATTCGGAGATCCATAATACTTTTTCTATTTTTTTTTTTTTTTTTGGGGGGGGGGGGTTACTGCTAATTATTTAAGTATATTTGTCATATCTTCCTTTGCGTTATAATTTTAATAATATTTATAAATATTTGATGAAATCTCATACTTTTAATATGCCACATTTCATATTCTTGTACAGACTGTTTATATTTCAGAACTGCGTTTCAGGAAAAGGAACGTTGTTAAAACATGCAGATTTAATGGATCAAATATCTAGTATATTGGAAAGTAAGGAGTTCACTTTGTCTGATTTTCCTTTTTTTTATATCAAAGGATAATACTTCCATTATATGTAAACTGACAACCCATTAGTCTATAATTTTATATTTATTATGTTAATCTTTGATAATTCAGTGAGCCGTCATTCAAAAATACCAGACTTGCTAACACATAGACAAGAAAGGTCAAAGAAATGTTGATGTTTATATGTAAGTTTTTTTTTTTAATGCCTAAATATTACGGTCATTTCAAAATTAAAGATTATTTCCAGTATTAATTTCTCGGTTAAAAAATGTATGTATTTTCAATTTTTGGTATGTTAAATTTTATCTAAGTAGGCTCCTTTTCGTTCACAATAATCAGGAATTCAGTTTCATGAATATTACGTTCTGAAAATTTCAAAAATGTTAACACTTTCTCGAGAGAGATAATTGTTCTGGGTAGAGGGAAAAAAAACGAGTGAAAACATGATATGTTTAAATTTCAACAGAAAAAAAAAAATATTTACAATTTAATATATATATATTCACAAATCATTTCTAAATACTTTTTCTATCAAAGCACTTTAGGAAGTCTAATACTCGTTACCAACAAATAGCAATTGCGAGTTCCACAAATTCTTCTTGTATTCATGTACTTTCCACTTATCCACAACTATAACCACGTTTCGGAATTTTTTCCCAATCTTCAGGATTACTTTCTAAAAAATTAACAATATAATAAAATAAAAACAATATTGTATCAACATATCAGCATTAACAATCACATTTATATATATATATATATATATATATATATATATATATATATATATATATATATATATATATATATATATATACAATACAACCATATCTATGTATATTTATTAACCATAGATACTCCACATTACATTTATAATTATTTTATCTTTTAGTCAGTATAATATTGTATACAGGATACTGTATTTGTACAAAAGAGTTCATTAGCTCATACTTGTTTGGTTAGTTGTGAAATGATCTTTGAAGAATATGACTATTTCAATTTGCGATTACGTCTGTACAATAGAATTTTCTATTAGTAATATGAAATACAACCAAACCGTCTAACATAGACCAGTTAGACAAACAAAATGTCATTTACCAATTGGACTGCGGAGATACTGAAAGAGTTTACATTGGGAAAACAACCCCGAATCGTTGATATAGTTGTGGATAAGTGGAAAGTACATGTAATATAAGAAGAATAAAATTTATGGAATGTCACAATAGCTATTTGTTGTTAATAATCATTTCTAAAAACTATTTATTTTTTTTTCCTAAACAAGCACATTTTTTTTTTATCTATAACGACTTATTGCAACTTTTATAGTCATATCTTATCACCAAATATGAGTTTCTGTCATCTTCTTCTGACCTGCCAGCCATTCCTTTGTCCATCATTCCTTCTCTGTCGCCTTCAAACCAGTTTCTCCTCTGGCGCCCTTTCTTCCGTTTTTTCTCCTATCTCCACTCCAAAATTCTTTTAGGTGATCGTCCATGAGGATGTCCTCCATTTGTTTCATTTGCAGCCTAATTTCAATATTTGAAACTTTTTGAAGCCGAGATACACCGCATGACCGCGTCCAATTGTCCAATTGTCCATCTCTAGGGCTATAGGTATTTCCGATTAACTCTCTTTAATCTTCCATTATTAACGATAACACTTTCCAGGAATGATTTATATATAATTTTAAAAATTTTAATTCAAAAATATCTGATGTGGACAACACATGACTTCCATGTACGCCTATTAAACTATAAATCGGTGGCTCAAAAACGACACTCGGCGTCACGATATCCATCTATTGGCACCCACACGCACACAAATGGGGAGGAAAACCAGTATTTTATACTCAATTTTAACACTTAAAACAAATAATAAAAATATTTAATTGGATTGGAAACCAAATTGCGTTTGTAACCTTTATAACCGAAACATATGATTAATGTATTTAATTTAAATATAATTTTTGATGTAAGCTTATTATGACCTTCAAGTAAAGTACCCTTTTCGGCTCACCAATTTTAACTAAAATATATTAAATACATTCATATCGATATAAAAGTCCTATTTACCAAATTTGATATGTTTTACATTATATTTTAATATAATTTTTTATGAATGTCTGATATGACCTACAAGTAAAGTACCGCTTCATGTTTTCCGATTTAGACCAAAATCTAGTATGTTATTTAAATCAATGTATAAGTTATCAATACGAAATTTGAAAAGTTTTTCATAGTATTTTAATATAATTTTTTATGGAAATCAATTATGGCCTTCAAGTAAAGTACCAGTTTCGGTGATCAAGTAGTGACCAAAAAGGAAGGTTCACAACTAGATTTTACAGTAATCTTAAATACAAAATGTCAACTTTCTACTTCTAACCGTTTTTGAGTTATGCGAGATACGAACGTACGTACGTACAGACCCCACGACGAAACTAGTCAAAATGGATTCAGGGATGGTCAAAATGGATACATCCGTCGAAATCTGAAAACCGAAAATTTTCGCGATTATAATACTTTACTTCGTAAGTATTATCTTGGTAAATATAAGCATTAACCAAACAATCGGTACAACAATTTAATCATGTTTGACAAATGAGGAATATGATAACAATGGCGACTTTTCTTTTTTCCTAGACATGAAATTTTTTGTGACGTCTATAGAGAGATACTCCAGAAAGAGAATTTGTTGAAGTTTTCAGGTCTTTTGGTATCAGTAGATGATGATATTTTAGAAAATGAATGTTATATGGTATCAGATCTATCTAGATAAAAAAATACTTAGAGTTATTAATTACGTGCTTACCTTTGTAAATTGATAGGGTATTGTGAATGAGGATGAATGAAACTACTCAATTATCAATAATATGTGTACAGCCTTTACAACTAATGGTGGATCCTTTATAATATAAACAAACTTTATATATGGCTTCTTCTGGTTGCAATATTTAAGTCATTTCAAATTACTGTCTTTGCAGTGTTGACAGGTTTATTTTAGATTATAATTTGACAGGTTTAGGTAAGTTTTAGTTTATTTTTAGGTTAGTTTTATTTGGAAAGGTTTAGTTTAATTTTCGCAGTGATGATAGACAATTCGATAGTTAAAAGTATCTTCTTTTTTTCTTTAAGTGAAAGGAAAATTTTATGTACATAGAGAGGAAAATACTTGTAACCGACATAAAACAGCGCATAAATGCTATTCAATTCACAAATCGTCCCTTATACTCATATTATATGATGAGTGGAGATATTCCTACATCGAAATATGGTTTGATAACATTGAAAAAGTGAATTATATTTGCCATAAAATTACCTGAAATGTGTAGCCTACAGCTTATGACATGTTAAGGGGGAGAGAAATGGAGTAATTAACTAATTATAGTTAATATATCGATCTCAAATTAATAGGTCTTGACATTCATCGCATTTTAGAAATTTTTACAACCAAGGATATCCTTCAAAAAGCTTTGTGACAATTTGTTTGCTCTTAATTTTGAAATGGCTCATTTATTTTATTGCCCATAAGCTGGTATTTTATTTATTTATAAGCTGCCCGTATTACAATTATAAATTCCCAAGCTTTTACATTTATACTATTGAGCTAGCATTAGTTGTAAAATAAAAAAAAAAACTTTACATGCAAAATATGTTCAAGTTGGAAAAATATAGATGAACTATAACAATAAAACTTCTTTCATCCTTTCCATTAATTTGAATTACAATTTACAGTTATGTGAAATAATAATGCAGACCGTCCACCACAATTTATATTCATATAATTTCTAATTTCCTATTTATGCTTAAAATATTACATGTTTACTGATGATTATACAATTCGGATATAATTAAAGGAATGTTTTCCTGATTAGATGATGATTCTCTATTCAGTCATTCGAGACATCAAAGTAGCCATGGAATAGGTGAAGTGAAGTATCTGTAAAAAAAATAAAATAAAATAATAGAGTTAATAACTAATGAATCGTTTCCGTTAACATTTATATTTTATATTTACTTATATAAAGTAAGAATAAGTAGGGTTCGAGAAAAATAGGATATTCAAAGCCAGTTGTGGATAGTTACCCTCACAAACATATGGAATAATGAACAAATAAACAGAGAAATTCTTAAAAGTAATTGAAATGAAAGGATGAAGTGTGAATCAGGCCTGAGTTCTTCTTATTTGTTTGTTAGTGTTTGCTGATCATCTGTTTTGGATTATAATTTTCTTCTGCTGTGCATTTTTCATTCTAATTTCTTTTGTAATCATTATTTGTCTTTTCTTTTTACTACTTGATTTATTTTAATGTATTTTAATTACAATTTTGGTAACTTAATATGTGTGATCTCTGTTTTCTGCTGCTTGGCTGTTATTAATATAAGCTTCTCCAGCTGTTTTTATATTTCCTTCTTTTTCTTTCAGTATGTATTTAAATTTCTTGGGGTGAGGTACGGGCTCTAGTTGATGTATCTTCTTAGACTGTTGATTTGAGATGTGCTGATAATGAAAGATAAGCTCGTATAGATATGGGCCAGATTTAGCACACCTCACAAAAAACATTTAAAAAAAAGACCAAATGACTGTTCAACATTTGCTGTTTGAGGAGTCTTATTAGGCTGTTGATATGAGATGTACTGTCTCTTGTCTGCAATTATGTGATCTTATCTTTGTAAGTCATATTTATGCCATAATTGACAAAACGTCAAATATTTACCAGCATTTTAGGGCTCATTACATTTGATAGGGCGTATAAAAAAATTACCGTCTGACGGGTTAAAATGAAATTTAATTTTTTCTTATATCTCTGTTAATTCTAATGTGGTATACGTAGTCAGTCATTGGTATCTTTTTAATCCTAACGCTATACTGAATCATTTACTAAACAGGTCTCTCTGTGAGGCTTAGTAGATACTTGTTTAGCATTCTTTCAATCAAAGTTACTTTGAGGTATGAAATTCAAGTAAATTCTGCGAAATTAATGGAAAAGGAAATTTTCAGACGCCGAAACCACCCGTTTGATACGGGAAGTTGAAGAGGAGCCTAACCTCAATGAGCGGAGTGCTAGGAGCTGGTTCGCCTAATTTGAAAGTGTCGACACAAGCTTGGAGAGGTAGCTTGTGGACAGCGAGGCTCTACGACACGCTATTGAAGATGATCCCACAAAAGTACTCGGCAGCTATCCTCTGAACTTGGTTACTCACATTGCAGCCTGGAAATATGCCCCCAAAACTTGCTGTAATGGATTCCATCGAACTTCTACCGCTTCTACCCTATAGCCATGATCTTGCACCTTCGGACTTTTATCTTTTAGTAATGGCTCATTTTATCAAGAGGAAAACATTTCAAAATATTGGAGGAGGTAAAAATTGGAGTTGAAGACTATTTCCAGTCGAAACCCAAAAAGTGTTACCCGAATCGAACAGCCGGCTTCTAGATGGCAACTCACCGTAGAACATAATGGACTGTATTTCGAAAGTTAGAAGAAATTTTATGTAAGAAAAAAATAAATTCCATTTTAACCCTTGAAACGGTCATTCTTTTTATACACCATATATCCAAAAAAAAAAAAAAAATAGATCGTAAATTTATATGTTTAATTGACAATTTTTTGTAGTTTTTGATTTGAAGCAGAGTAGGTATGGATTTTTGCATTCTTCATATTAAATCCGCTAACTTAAGACCAATAATTCAAGTGTAAGTTCTACAGTTTGCTAACACTTTGCCATATGAACCTAAATGATGTACCAATTATTAATGTCAATCCAATTCATAAGGTAACCATATTTATTACTTACAGACATGACCGTTTGTACGTTGACTGGGTACATCCTGATCGCAGTGAGTGTTTCCCCCTTTCTAGATCTCATCATCATCATCTGTGCGGCCTTCCTGAACTTTATATCAGCCTTGTACCAATCGCTGGTGTAGATGGCGAAATGAAGATCAGAGCTCTGTCTGTGTAAAGAGAATTAGAGAGAGGCGTGGCATGGTTCAATTAGGTTATTCACAAACGAAATTAGTAAAAAAAAAAATTAGAACTGAATAGATAGATGCATTTAATCAATACGTACTAAGTACAAATTCAAGTCATAAATAAACAGATATGGGCAATGGAAGAAAATCAGTCTAATATTAAATGTCTACAAGTATCTTATGACGAGGGGTACACCGCCTCAATGTATCTCTTGCGGGGTATATTTGACAGTGTCGCTTGGCGTATGATGCTGGAATGAAGTTGGACTAGAGACCGCTTTAACAGAGATTTTGAAAGAAATCATAAAGACTGCAGACAAATTTATTCTTTTTCTTAAAAAAAAATTGAAATTCACTTTGACATTTGAAATTCAAATATTTTATAACAATATTTAAAAATCTTTGCTGTTTTAAACTAAATTTTATTTAAAAAAATCTAGTGATTGAACTTAGCATTTTCAAATGTTGTGTAACTTTTGTTACAAGAAAACAGGAAAAAAATTATCCAAGTTAATAAATAAATAACCCAAAATAACAGCTTTGATCAGTATTTAACGTAAAACGTAAATATTTTTTTCTGTTATGTATCATCCAAACTCAAAAAGAGACAATAATTAATTGCTAGGTTAAAACTGGAAGATTCAAAACAGTATTTATTCTATAATATACCGGTAAACAACTAACCAGTCAACGTTTCGCCAATTCAGGCCTGATCAGAAAAGAAAGCAACAACATTACATATATGGAGACCTAATACGGCACATCTCGCACCAACTATCTAAGAAAGACGCATCAATTAGAGACATCCAATAACATACTGAATTAAAAAGTGAGGCGATAATGTCAGATTGTTATGGTACCTCCCTATTTCCTTCAGTATGTGATTGGATGTCTTGATTTGATGTGGTATCTCTAGTTCAGTGATTCTCAAAGTGTGTGCCATGGCACTTTAAGGTGCAGCGAGGGTGCCACGAAATCTTCAAATAGTTAAATTAAAGTATTAATAATTAATTAAAATAATGATTGTTTTATAATTATTGTTTAAAAATAATATTCTTTTTTAACTTACGATTCAGTTATTTATGTTTCTATTTTCTACTTTTCATCTCTTATATTTTTATTAACTGTAAAAAAGCAAAAAATAAAAATTTATAATAGCAGGGGTACCGTGAATTTTCTTTTATAATTTCAGTACGCCGATATACAAAAATGTTTGAGAACTCTTACTCTAGTTTATGCGTCTTTTTTAGAATTTGACGTGAGATGTACTATATTTTCTCAGCATATATCTCGTTTTTTTCTGTCCAGATGATGTCTGAATTGGTGAACGTTCTCAGGTATGTTATTTAATGGCATTTGAGAAACTTTGTTTCTGGGATATTACAGTTTTATCCTTAGTTATGTATCATATTAAAATAAATAATATCGGTTCATAGGTAACAATTTATTGGGCATATTATAAGTTACAGAGAAGTACAAATGATTTTCCTCTATAAATATGAAATTGACATCTATATCTGTCAAATTTTAAAATTGACAATCAGCAGATTTCCTGCCGGTAACTGGGCAAAGAACTTGACAGGAATAAAGAGGAACATCACCTATTGTCTGGCTTAATTTATTCATGTTAAGGCGGCCACTGACGTTCACTCCAAATGGAATGATAGAGTGAAGCGATTGGAGGGCTTGGAGTAAAGAAGACTTAAAGGAACCTACTAACGATCACTCCACTCCATCACTCCATTTATTACCGGGAGGTAGTAATTCATGTTCACCCTACCATGTATTTTATAATAATTACAGTCTACAAATATTCCAATGTACAGATTAATATAACTCTTGAGAATCAATGGGAACTAAATAATGTCTCAATAGCAAGAACATTAAATGTGGCACTCGGTCGTAAATCATCTTATCTAACATTTTTTAACAACACCGAATTCCTTACGGCTGATTTCTAATCATTAAAGAATAATGTTGATAATATGTTACGGTAAGTTACTGAAAGTAAAACATAGAACTAACAAACATTTTAATGTTGTAAAAGTTTTAATTTTGTTTTGTTACCAAGTTTTGCGACCGAGTGCTTCAAATATACAAAAACAAATTTTAGAAATAGCTTAAGAAATTTTAAAGATATAGAAGTTGTAAATCCACTACAAATGTTTCTTTGCATTCAATTATTTTTTATATTTTTTAACATTATTACTAGTATAAAATTTGTAAATTATTCATATCATTATTTTGTAATATATTTTACATGATCAATATCATAAATTTTAACTATACTGTATTTACTGGATTTCAATTTTTATTGTTATTATTATAGTCCAGCCTAAAAAATGTGTGAAAAAATATGCAGTCCAACGTTCCTCTCCATCAGTTTTCAGACTTACAGTCGGTTGGAGTGATAAGGTTTTGGTGTGGCGTGATCGACTTTGGGAACCATGGAATTCCAACCGCTTGCGTATCCTTGTTCCTTTTAGCCCTAACGTTCAGCTCTGACGAACAATCAGAACACACAGCAAGACCAGCCCAAAATTACAAAGCACTTCCAATTTTTATTAATGGCCTGGAGAATTACTCAGAATTGATTTCTATTTGATAAAAACAACTAGTCCAAAAAAGTTTAAAATAAAATCACCACTAAAACGCAGATCTGTTTACTTATTTGCGTATAATACATATCATAAATTATGGTAAGTACGTCTACAAAGTGATTTCAACTCAGATTAGCTTCTAAAGGACAGATACACAGAGATAGCTATAAAATTGAGTGGAAATGATTAAAATGCCATTTTTTTCGTTATATTAACTAATATTTTTGTTATTAATAAAAAAAAAACGCGCTTATCAAACAACATCCACTTACAACCCTATAATAATAATCCACTTTTTAAAATAATATTAAAGAGTTCACACAAATACTACTTGAATTATTCTCAACAGTATGCACTTAAATATATTACATTTATTAATTTAGCTTACGTGTTCATACTTACGGCAGTTTCAATATATGAAGAACCGAAACAGAACATGGTGACTTCAATAGCTTGATATGCAAGAAACTGGAAAAATTTGAAAATGAACATTGGGTTTCCTGTCTTCCCCTAAAAAATAAAACAAAAAAATAAATTATTTTTGGTTCATGTTATTGCTTGAAAATAAGTAAATAAATAAAAACATGAATTGTAGCAGAAATATTGAGTATTAATTTTTCACTGTTTATTTTGCGCAAGTCTTGCAATAATTACTTTCTCTGGAATTTCTGCTGAAATAATTGCTCACAATCAACTTCAACGAGAAAATATTCTTGAAATCAAAACACGCTAGCAATATATATACTATTTATACTTTGGTTAGCGAAAACATATATATCATTTCACAATTCTTAAGGTTTAGTACCTCAAATCACCACCTCTGATTTCTTACAAAACCTAACTGAATTCAAGAAAAATTTTATAGGGTCATGGTCAATCAAAACCTTTTCAAAAGTATAAAACATTTGTAGGAAAAATAGGAAAAAGTAAAATATTCTTGATACATTGATAAATATCATGCATTATTCAATTCTAATTAAAACACATTTGTTCAAAAGAAAAAAAAAAAAAAAAAGAGACTAAAATGTCGCTAGTGATTGTAAATTTCTAAACAATTTTATAAATAAAAAAAAAATTCAATAGACCTAATCGCAGGAGAAACGGACCTATTATTTTATTTTTTTCAATTATTTCTTCGAATTGGACGATTTGTAAATTTTTAATAAATTTCTAAGATACAAATATTTACAAAAGTATAATTATAAATTGAATATATAATTTAAAAACGCATACACTCACATACAAAATTATATTTGGAGTTATCCATGAAAGTTTGATACTCACGAATAAAAATTGGAAAACAGCTATAACCAAGACGAAAATTCCCATTCCTAAAATCATCGTTACTAAAGGGTTGTACACGCTCCTCAGTTCTTTGGCATAACTGGAAAAATATAAATAAATAATAGTAAATAAAAAAATAAATAAATTTCTTTATTTGCTTTCAAGCAATTTATTTATTTTTTGTATGGGCACTTGAAAAAATATATATGAATATTACTATTTATAATAATATTATATAAATTGGATTTTATATTGCGGTATTTAGTTAATGATAAATAAATCAACATTCATGTATGTTATCCGGTTGTATCACATGAAATATCAGTTCGAGTAGTATTTGTATAACATGAGTCAATATAATTCATAATTTTGGTTTATTATTTTCAATAAACTCATTGATTGAATTATCTTTAAATTCTTATTCTTTTCTTGTAATAAAGTAAGAATATTCTGTGATAGTTATGTAAAATTATTATCAGTGGTAACCTATATGTATCACCCCTCACATGCTTAAAGTTTCGGCAATAACTTTCAATTTATAAGTATACAATTAACGTTACAAATTAAAGTTGCAGCTTCCACAACATCTGATTAGTTAACCATGTTAAAAAAAAAAACAAGAGTTTTACTTGTTTTAATATTTTATATGAAATTCTTGGCACCGATCAACCGGTATATGTTACCATGTGGTTGTTATTTTCTTACGAAGTTATTATTTTTTAAATGACCGCTTCCCTCAAAATTTGATATTTTAGGTATCAAGATAAGTAGAATCCAAAAATCGAATACAAAAATCAGCAGTTTTTTCCGAGACTAATGGGCCAATTTTATTTTCGATTAGGCATTAAAGACACAGGTTACCCCAGGATGATCCTCAGAGCTCAAAATCACTATCCGTCTTTTATATTCGAGATTTCATATATATATATATATATATATATATATATATATATATATATATATATATATATATATATTCCCTATAGCTCGGTCATTTATGATTATAGGGGACAAATACGAAGGGTTTTGGAATAATTATACAAAACACAAAAAAAAATTTAAGCCAAATAACATTTCAATTTTCTGTTTTGTTTTTTTAAATTATGATTTCAAATCACTTTTATATGGTTTGTTAGGATTATCTATTATAGATATCAAAGGAAATAATAAACATTGTGTAATAATTTGCAGCGTTTTTAAATTGAGTACCTAATTATTTATTTTAGCTTGACTTTAATCTCGAAATGTGAGATTGAATGAGACAATTCCTAGATATGGTTCATAATGGCAGGTTAAATTAAGTTCAAAAGCATTTATTATTTTTTTTATGAATTTTAAAGACGTTAAAAATTTAATTTTATTACCCATCAAATGAATCAGCGATTTTTCCAATTGATTGTTTTCTAAAAAGTCGAGAATTCGTTCGTTTCAGAATTTTATATTATCATCAGTCTTTCTCATTCATATTCTGAGCTCATGAAAATTAAATAAAAACTATTCTATTGAAAGAAATTGGTAAATACCAGTTTAATTTACAAAATTAGTGTGCATCTATTAATGTTTTATTATTACTCTCCAAAACAATACCATTGCATTTCGACGGTGAAACGGTAAATAGATGTAGTCCTCAAAATAAAAACTTTACAAGAGACACAAAATAAATTTTAAACGGTATACCTGGGATCCAAACGAACTAATTTTAATGTTTTAAATAATAAAAAATATTTTGGGCCACCACACAAAATTAATACCGATTTGTCATATGATAGAAGAAATTGAGAGGAACCTTTTTCAACAAAAAAATCATTTTCTATTTTTTACGAAAAATGACTTTTTTTATCGTCGACATGATTATAATTTTTAAACAAACAAAACCGAAACATTAATTACCTCACTCATCATAACATGATATTTGTGACTCATTTTGGTACTATGTGACGATGACAATAAAATCTGTCATTTTTATTATTTTATTGTAAATAACAAATATTTATAATTTTAATTTTTAGTCAATTGACGTATTTTTCTTATATAAATGAATTGTTTACGTTTACTTTTTTCTTAATTCAACCAAAAGTAAAAATTAATTAAGGTTAAAGCTATTTTAAAATCAGTACAACAGTGACGTGATAGAGAAAGAGGAGCGCTAGGATTCCTGAAGTCCTGCTTTTCTCTCCATAAATGCATGCGCTTCATAAGCTTGGTTTGAAGTTCCTCATGCTTCATAAAGATTGTACACAAGTATACCTGCGCTTATGATATATATATATATATATATATATATATATATATATATATATATATTCTATTTATTATACTGATATTTTGTTTATTTGTCTGTAAACACGTTATGAATGAATTCCTTTATTTATATTATTTCTTGTTCTTTAATTTGGCATTATAGTATTTAGCAAAAAAAAAAACTTTTGATATATCTTATTTTTAAGAGTATTACGAGCTATAAACGTTTTATTACTAAGAAATTACGAATTACGAATGAAGAAATAATTAGTATAACGAATGAGGATAAAATTTTAAAAATCGTAATAAATGGTTAGGAAATAAATGAGTTAGATAAAATTGAATAATTTTTTTTTTTAATATTAGCCATATTTAGATAAAACTTGGAGATTTTAGAAATTAGTTTTGATCACTCTTCATAATCAAACTTAATGATCATATAGGAGAAGCTTTTGTTCGTTTTAATATGGATGGCTATACAGTTGTATTACTATGGCATGGTAAAATTAAAATATATAAAAAATGTTGTTAGTTTGTAAACCTTTGGCAAATACCTTAAAAGCCTTTGATGGTCGTTTATTATTTCACGTAGTTCTTTGTTGAGTGATGAATTGTTCTTTTGGTAACTTGAGTATTTTTTACAACCAGGTTGAAACTTTAAAGTAGACAAATGATGACCAAGAACAGCAAACTGAGCATAAAGACACATCAGAACTTGATAAAACAGGCAAATATACACCGCTAGAAATAAACCTCCCCATATCATGACAATCATTTCATAAGCGAAAATAACTTCATAGAATGGAGATCTGTCAAAGGGCAAAGGATACCAACCACCCATGATCTTCTTCTTGCCAGTGGTGACAGCGTTCATGTTGCCAGTATAATAAAGGATATAGTCCACAGAAATTCCAGGATCAACAATAGAAAGGATAACAATACTGGCATTCACCAAAAAAGCTGCCTTACACAAAACATTGGATTTCTTGGCAATATTTTTATAAATATCATTCGTCACAGAACGTTTACCCTTCGGTATAGAAAGAAAATCTTTTCTAATTAAATCGTATAGTTTACTCTGACTATCCAAACGGAACCAGAATACCAGAATTTTGCAGCACATTTGCAAGGCTGGTAAGGTATGCAAATTAAGAAACGTAGCTTTTTGTATATCGACTTTAATCATGAAATAGCTGAGATATTGGCAGAAAATATATGGCAAAGCTAGAAGAAGGGTAATAAATACTTTGATTTTTATAATGGCGTTTCTCTTCCCAGAGGCCCTATAGTCTTTGATGACACTCCATATACCGAAGAACTTGAGGTAACCTATACTAAGACCATCGATGACATTCGAGTCTGTGATGACTTGCTGGTAGCTCATGGTTCGCTCGCTATGAGGGCTGCACTGATAGTCCTGGGGCTGTCTGATTATCAAATATAAACTGTCAATAAGGACCATCCTGGTTAATTAATGTTCCAATTACCGGAAAGATGAGGGGAGCCAATTTATTAATTGTCAATTAATAAATTGCTATCTCATCTGAAGCAGATTCCTATTCAATTAAAGGTCGAAAGACATGTGTGACCTTGAACATGGCAATATCATGTCTAAGATATTTATGTTGAAGTTAAATATTTTATTTTTTGGGAACGTAGAATAAAATTGCATTAAAGACGCTTTCTAATAGCACCCATGTATCTTATTTTGGAAATCCAGCAGTAATTTAGCCAACCATTATAGTTGTTTTATATTTTTTTTTTTGCTTCTATCGCTTTTGGATGATGTAGCATTTACTGCTTCTTTACTAAAATGTGAGACATTTTTAAAAATTTATTTTTCTGTGAAATCATTTTCCAGTTTCAATGAATTGTTATTTGTCTTTATTAATATTTTAGCTATATTAAAATATATAACATTCTCTTCAACTTTACCACGTTCTCAATTATCCCCATTGTTATATTCTTTATTTTAGTAATCCACTATTGATTACTAAAATGGTTATTTCGTTGTTATTTATTTTTTAATTTATGCATTAAATGTTGTTGGATATTGCACATCTACATACAAGTTTCCTTACACAAATGTAAACAGTAGCAAAGTTGAGGAGCAGAATTTAACTTGGAAGATTTCTCTCGCTGAGATATTTAACGAGAATTGGAGAAAATTAAATTCTAAAGATATCTCAGGCGGATGGACGGAGATGTAGCTAATTACTGAAGCCTATTTGGTGTCACTAACTTGAAGCTGCTCAGGATCGAGCCAAAGGACAAAGTGTGATTGAAGATGCCAGAGCACACTTAGGGTTGTAGGACCACAGAAATGAAATGAAGTGTAGATGCTGCAACCATAATAAAGCATACCTTCTAGTTTACTTTTAAAATTTGTTCAGAGAATGATATGTAGTCCACATTTCAAGAAAAACAGTTTGTAATTACCATCTCGTAGGAAATGCTTTTGTTTTTTACTTCCTTGTACGAAGTAAAGAAAGTATTTTTCAGATTTCGACGGAAATATCCATTTTAAACATCCCTGAATCCATTTTGACTAGTTTCGTCGTGGCGTCTGTACGTACGTACGTTCGTACGCTCATACGCTCGTACGTACGTTCGTATCTCGCATAACTCAAAAACGGTTAGCTGTGGAAAGTTGTAATTTTGTATTTAGGATTGCTGTCAAATCTAGTTGTGAACCTCCTTTTTCGGTCACTGCTTGATTACCGGAAGTGGTACTTTACTCAAAGGTCATAATTGATTTCCATTAAAAATTATATTAAAATACTATACAAAACTTCTCAAATTTAGTATTTATAATTTATATATTGATTTAAATATACTAGATTTTGGTCTAAATTGGAAAACCGGAAGTAGTACTTTACTTGAAGGTCATATTAGACTTTCGTCAAAAAATATATTAAAATATAATGGAAAACTGGTTTTCCTCCCCATTTGTGAGATCAACAAGTCAGCAGCAGAAGAATAAGATATTAGTTAAGTGGGTTTTTCCGCTTAAAATGTCTAAACGGTTAATTTCCAATGCTTTATCCAGTGACATTGACAGTTTTATTGTTGTCACGGAACATGAAGAAATATCTTGGAAACTAGTTACCTACTGAAGGAAAACTACATATAATAACGGAATGAGACCTCCAGCAACAAGAGTGTGTGTGTGTGTGTCAATAGATGGATGTCGGGACGCCGAGTGTCGTTTTTACTGTAATCTTGGGAAACTAGTAACCAAATTCAGTATCACTTTTTGAGCCACGGATTTTTAATTTAATAGGTGTACAAGGAAGTCATGTGTTGCCCACATCAGATATTTTTAATTGTTTAGCAAATTCTGAATATATTTAGCCCATCATAAATCCTTTTTATTAATTAATATGTTCTACATCTACCTTTCCGACTACTATTGTCCATTTTTTAGTATTTTGTTCTTATAGGTTATATATTTATATATACATATATAGAGGACAGCTAAGCAGACTTACATAAATAAATTTAAAATTTTGCAGGCAAAAATATACCTGAAAAATCTCAAAAAGCACCCTGATACGTTACCAAGATAGTTTTACATATTGGTCTCAACACGTCAATAGTTTATATGAATGGGCCCACTACAAACTATTACATGACAAATTACAAGGACATAGAACTTATTCAAGACATGGTCACAACTCGTATTTCAGACAATACCAGTAGAAGGCTGAAGAGGAGTTGCTCTTAGTTAGATGAGGGAACTCCAAGACTTGTAAGAAATAACTAATAGTTCTGTAAACAATAGATCTCGCGAATCAATTTAGGCATTTTTTTATTATTAGGCATCTGTCTATTTATATCACAACGAAAATCTGCTGGTTGTGAATATGGCGATGCATAAACATCTTTCGCCTCATTTAACATTTTCCTCTTGTAATATCAACGGCATCAGTAATACAATTACAATTCTCAATATCGAAAAATCGCCAAGATTCTACAAGACTACAAGAAAAAATATCAAAGAAATTTCACAAATAATCAAAGAAGTCATTATAGAATTAATCATTTTTTTTTAATTACAAATGTATCAGAAATATATTCAATCGATAGGTGTCAATTAAAAACCTGAAATGAATGAGGTTTCGCTATCCAATATTACTAAGGAAACAAAAGATAAGATGAGCGAAGAGTGAACATGTGGAGTTGAAGTTGAATTCCTTCTTAACTTGATTTGAAGATCTCATGAACATAGCTAAATCAGATTGTTTATTTTTTTTACTTTTTAGCATGATATATTGATATTTAACACTACAGTTGTTAAAAATTAAAATTACCTTCTTCTTCTCCCTCTTCCATTGGCTTGACAGACCATTACTAGTTCCTGGTGCCTTCAAACAACTTCAATCTGCAAATCGTTTGGCAACTATTTTCCAATCCCTGATCCCCAAGAACCCCCTGGCATCCTCCATTGCGCCGTCCATCCATCTAAAGCCAGCCATTCACGGTCCTACATATAGGACTACACTAGATATCGGACTACAATCGGACTTTGAACGGTGGTGTAGGACTACATAGAGCCCGTAGGATGTTTGTAGGCTTCTCCGATCGTCCTACAAGCTTTACCCTCTCCTAACATCCTGACGCGTTGGATCGTGAGTTGGGTTATCGTCCTTCAAACGCCAGATGTTTACTGCTACGTCATTAATTGTTACCAATATTTGTTTACCATTAGTCAGTATTGCCAGATTGGGGGTTTTCTCACTTGATTTAGGTAATTTTTTTCCCCTCTCTGGTTTTTTTTCTATAGTTAGAAAGTTTTAGGTAGATTTTTTTTTTGTGTGTGTATTTAATACTAAATTCGCAACCATTTTTTTCTAATTACAAAGTGAAAATTAGAATGAAAAAATAAATTGGTTTAAAAAAACATCTTACATTTTTTTATAACATTATTTCATACGTATTTCCCAAAAGTGCAGTGTAATAAGCTAATAAAAAGATGTCCTCAAGGCAAAATATCCTTCATTATAACGTAAATGTGACATTCTATTGTTGGGACTGAATTAAAATATTAAATAAATAATGTGATTAAACCTGGATGTCAACAATGTGAACTTGGATCCTTTTTTTTTTTATTATTATAATGTTCTTCTTTAATTTATCTTGTTTTGTGTTGTTTTAAATTTGCTTATAATCATTAATTTGACCCGATCTTTCAATTAGTATAACCAATTTAAATTATATTGAATTAAAATAAACCTTGTAAATAAAAACGTATAATACAAATATGAACCTTAAGTACATTTTATTATCATTTATCCTTATCTTATACTAGAGGGATGATTTTGATATCGGTTCTTAAGTAATTTTTATAATTCTTCCTATCTATTTCATTTAATGTTTTCAAATCACTGTAATTAATTCGGTTAATAAACATTGTTTTTGTCTAAATTTCTTTTTTTCCAAAAACGCCATTATCAAAACAAATTGCCAACATTTTTCACATTTCATTTTTTAAAACATTGCTAATCGGATCTGTTGTAGGACTGTGAGTGAAAAAAATAAATTCTTCTTTAATCCTACAAAGTAGTCCTACTAAGTTGGACCGTGAATGGATAGCTTAAGGACCGGTCTTTCTCTGCGTGTGGTGTTTTGAATGTTATTTTACACATTATTTTGCTGAACTTTTTCATTAAAATTACTATTATCAGAAACCAAAAGAACACAAAAAGTTTCAAATCTAGAGAATAAAGTGAAAGTCGTTATTATTGTCATATATTATATTTATATTGTGGGATGGGAAACCCTTCCTCACAACGACCCATGTGGATCTTTTCGGAGATACCTCTTAGTTGGTCTAGATATCCCCTAGGAATCCTATGCTTCTTACGAAGCAAATTAAGTCCTTAGGATTAGATCTAATAATTGCCTTTTTTTAAATATTGCAATCTGTTGAAGGTAAGGGCTTGATATTCGCACAGATTGCGTTCAGTCTTGTCTTCATCCTCTAGACACAGGCAGCAGGTGGAAGCTTCCACTAGTTTCATCTTCTTGGGATGATATTTTAGAAGACTGAGGCTCGTCATTGTTCTCAGCACATTCTTTGTTAGGTGAAGAGTCTGGGTTGCTTCATGACAGTTTTTTAACCCAGTACAGATTATTATTAATCTTATTATTATTATTAACCCGTTTGACAGATTTTTAAACCCAGTACTTTTCCTTCTTCTTTGTTTCCTATAATTCAATTTATTTTCTGGTTAAACTATCAGATATACTGCAGTGAAGTATCAGCTAAGATTTCTTGTATACCGGAGCATTACTTTAGGACAGGCCTAGCCAGCACGCGGAAAAGTTTTGAGTTGAAAGTCTTGTTTCTCGTTTTATGTATAAGTGCAAAAGCATTATATGAATGAAAATTTGCATGCGTCGTTATCATGAAGCTGGACAGTGAGAAAAAAAAAGTATAACATTGCTATAATGCGCAAATGTGGCTTCACAAGTTCTTATTTGATATCCACGAACGCCAAACGTTGCTGAAATAATCGGAATCATTTAGTGAAGGAAAATATATACAAATATACCGTAAGCTGGAGCAACTTTATGATAATCGTTATTTCAAATTTGAACTTTTTAAGCGGGCTCATTGTTGTCTCCTTTCGTTTAATTTCAGATTTTAGTTTTCCTCTATCAAAAGGCGGTTAGAATGTGCTTAAAAAAGTTCAAATTTGAAACAACGGTTGTCTTAAACTTACCCCAATTTACTGTATCATTAATTAAAAATCGAGTGCTAAGTATATCGACTCATATATAACAATAAAGTTCTATTCCGTTTTTTATTTGTATTACTTTTTTCAAAAGCATATTTATCTAAAGTGCGAACCGCTGTAACGTTATGCGTCATCAAAATGGCCCGGGTGGCCATTTGGGTTGGCTAGACCTGCAAAAGAGCATTGGAGGCAATTCCAGACTAGCCATTACGTGATGGTAAACGAATCTAAGACCTTAATGCCACCTGGCTTTCTGATATATATATATATATATATATATATATATATATATATATATATATATATATATACTATTTCATGTTCTTTTTTAGATTTTATAGAGCAACTATTTCTATTACATGTATTTCAGTTTGGAAGAAACTTGAGTTTGATTCCATTGCAAGGGTCCAGTTACATTTTGATTTAAATATTCCTCTTTCTGCTCTGTGAAAGTCGCTTGAGAAGCTGAAAAAACCAACTAAAAAAAAACTGAAAATTGAGCAAACAACTTTTCCAAATAAAAACAAAACAATTACAGCTACTGTATTCAGATATGTTTTTAATTATGATATTTAAATTTGTTTTTTGTTATTCTATCTTAATGGCCTATTGCAATGAAATTACTATATTTACTACATGTTTTCACGAGAAATTATGTTCCATATTAATTTACTTAACCTTATTGTGGTTCAGTAAATAAAATTCCCATTAAATCAGAAAATAACTCAAAACTTAATCCATGATTTTTTTTGTTGTTGTTTATTTAATGAAATTTACAACTGTAACAAAGCTACCATAATTAAATGAGCTACAAGATTATTACTACATGATAATGCCTTGTGAAGAAACTACTCATTGGTAGAACCACTATGACTTCAACGTCAGAAGATCTCATGGCCATCTTCTTTTCAGGCCGCTTTGAGGATTATTTGGAAAAGATTAGCGTTTTTGATTGAGTATGTTATTTGAAATTAAATGTGGTCTTTTTATTTCCAACCAAATCTGTAGCAAAGGGAACATTAAGGTCTTTATTGACATTTTAAATTGTGACATACAAGGATTCTTCGTAGAATTGCGATTGCAAGGTACTTCAATTACTTTTAATACTTTTCTGCTTTTTGTAATACTTTCCTGAAAGTGCTCATCAAACAAAAACAACAGGATTTAATAGATCTCACACACAATGGATTACCTAAGATGATATGGGGTAAGTGCGTAATTGTCTCTTTAAATCCAAACCCTCAAGGCAAGAGCAGTCCTTTACGGAGCATGAAGCTAAGCAGTTATGCATCAAAATCAGTCTCGAAAGTTCGCAAAGGTAAAGTATAGCGAGTTTTAAAGAGAATATTAGTTCTGACCTGCTTAAAAGTTGTATCTTTTAACTTTTGAGGTACAGCTGTATACTATTTATATCTACTAATAGGGTTTTTTATTATTTTTTTTTCGTAAGGGGAACCTACAGAAGCTGTTCCTCAAAATAGTATGTGATTTACATTTCTCTTTGACAGTTTTCAACTTAAGCGCATATCCGCAGTCACCCAGCAATACATGATAGGAGCAAATACAGACCTCTGCTGTGTGACAAGTGTGAGTGGTGTACACTTACATTTACTATCATGTTATGTCAAGACAACTACGGACCACGGTCTAAAGACCGTACAGTCTAAAATCCTAACTAAAGACCACGGTTTTATCCTATTCCTCAAAGCTTGTGGAGCACTGATGAAGACCTAAAATTTGGTTCGAAAAGTCGACATTAAATAAATAGTTATTACTATTTTATTTTATTCTTGGCCGCCACCCGGACCATCTCCTTCATTATTTGTTTTCTATTGTTATAGTTTTAAAATATCATAACAAATTATATTTATTTCTGAAATAGTGATATGGATTGATTGTTAACCTAGTAGGGATAAATATGTTAAATCGTGAAGATGGGGCAAAACCCCGAAACATTGTTTGTGATAATTTTTGAGTTTTAATAAAACCATTTAAGGAAGGAGGGAAATATTCACATCATTTTACTAAATACATTTATTAAACATGTTTCTACAGATTATAATTGCACGATAATGAATAGTGGAGAAACTTCCTGTAGGTGGCAAAAGGGCTGTTCTGTGTTAATAGATCTCGGGTCCATCTTCATTTCAGACAGCTCAGATGATTATTGAGAATAGATTAGAATAGAAGAGTGTATTCATCGAGAATACCACTATAAAAAATATTCACGTTGGTGATAAATCATAAATTAAATAGTTAATTTGCACATTTCGGTTTATTATTTTCAAAAATGAATCTTTATAATTGGCCAAGAAATTTTTTTTTAACGCTCCCTCTCCTTCAAAAGTCGAGGTTTTATTTTTCAAGATTTATACAATCCAAATATCGAATAAAATAAAAATTCATCCACCTGTCTGCCGCGGCTTTTCTCCGAGACTATCATGGACCAGATTTATTGAGATATGGCACCAAAGTCACAAATCACCACAGGATGTTCCTAAGGGCTCGATATTACCATTCTCCATTTCGTTTTAAAGTTATTTTATGTTTTTACTATATATACAAAACATAAAAAAAAAAATATTTATAGAAATTCCTATGTATCGATTCTCTTTCGAGGAACCTTCGGATTCATTATATAGGTTCGATTGTAATGGAAAATTTCGAGAAACCCAAGTTGTTGTTTATGAGCAATCAGGAATGCAGTTAGAATTTGTTATTATTCTTAGTTATTTCCTGATTATCTATAATCCATGTTATACCTAATATAGTCAGTTATCCACCATGTCTCAGAGAAACATAAGGGAAGAAAAAAAAATGTAAGGACCATTCAAGTCTCAGCGGACATGGATTACTCTCTTTAGAGATTCCAGAGTGGAATAGCGGGATGAAACTCGGTGGATCTTTGTTATTAATTATGAAGTATCTTTTTATGACATTACGGCTCGCGAAACTTTCTTTTACACCGCCCCTAAATCTGGATTTTCGAATGGAATAGTGTATTATCTTTTACGGATTCTGATAGGAAATGAAATTTTAAGGCATTATAATGTCGGGCGCTTTTTTGATCCGATGCGCCCCGAGGGCGATGATTGCAAAAACACGTTTTTATCCGAAGTTCCAAATTTCTCTGAAGAAACAATTTTTTAGAAAAATATTAAAGTAAACATTGTAGAGAATTAAAACCACTTTGAAATGAGTCTGTTTTCACATTATAACGCTAAGTATCAGAGCGGCAATAATAAATAAGAGAACATCAGGAACTGTCAAATGCCAAAAAAGAGAGTTTTAGACAAGCTTCCGGCTATTTATCTTATGAATGCATTTATTCTTGTGATTAAAAAAAAAATGTGCTTTTGAATATTACAAACAACAGAAATTGACATTTCTTTCTCTTAACGAATTATTTTCTCAAATAACTCATGAAAGGTATCACTATTTTTTTATTTCTTTCTTTTGCATTAAATGAAAATAACCTACCTACTTATTATAAACCCAAAAAATAACAATAATAATGTTCTTTAAATATTTATTAGATGATTATTAATTATTATTATTTTGAATGGGTCTCCTAAGGACCACGATGTTCAACTTTTCATCTTGGAGAGGGCCTTGATGTTTGCCCAGTACTCACGCATTCTCTGGCTGTGTTTCTCCCTTCTCTCCTTTGTCCAGAGGGCGCCTGTTTTCTTAAGGAGTGGTCTATCCTGAAACTTCTTTATTTTGATTATTCTGGTGAGAGGTGATCGGGTCCTGATGTCGTCATCCGTTATCCCCAGTTCCTGCAAGTCTTTCTTCAGTTCTGTCAGCCATGGTGTTACTGTCTTCCTGTTCTCCCAGTAGTAGAGAAGCCGGTTGGTCATCCTTGTTGGTTCATCCTCGTGACATGTCCATAGAAAGCCAGACGCCTCTTCCTGGCCACGTCTGTATGATTATTAATATTATTTATATTTGTAAATAATTGACGAAAAAATAACCGGAAGCTTGTTCGAAACACTCTTTTTTTGGCGCTTGATAATTCCTGTTGTTCTCTATTTATTATTGCCGCTCTAATACTTAGCGTTATGGAATAAAAATAGCACATTTCAAAGTGGTTTTAATTCTCTACAATATTTACTTCAATCATTTTCTAAATAATTGTTCCTTCAGAGAAATTTGGAGCTTTGGGTAAAAACCGTGTTTTTGCTATTATCACCCTCATTAATTCGTCTTAAAATTTGATTTCCTAGCAGAATACGTAAAAAAAAAATCTACAGGTGGTGATCAATGTCCGCTGATACATCCTATATGTATTTATATACATACATATGTTCCTATGTTATGTGTATATTTCTAAAAGTTAACTAACCATCCAAGGAATGCCAACGAAAGTTAATAAAACGAATAAATCAAATTATTCAAATAGAAATAACAGGTACGAAAAAAAAGAAAAGAAAGAAAGGAAATATATTTGATGAAAATAGTACAAATGAAACATTCATTTGTTAAGAAAATCAAATATAAAATGAGCATTAATTTATTAACAGATATTAAAATAGTTCATATTTTTCTTAGTTAATATTCAATGTAGTTTTTAACAGATTACAAAATATTTATTATAAAACACATTCTATTCTGTCATTCTGGACAGTAAGGCTGCCACCGAGTATGTAAACTGCAGCATCTGCAATTGAAAAAATGTATAAAAGTATATTTAATATTTGTTTTTAAATTTATTTTAAATCAATTTATATCTAAAACATAAAGCAAAAAAATATGATCGTTTTAGCATTTTTAATCACCCATACACAATTAAACTGTTGTGCATCAAATGGTCATAGTGCTGTTTTTTTGACGGAGTACGGAATGGTCTGGCGTGCTGCGCATGTTGAGTTGATTTGAAAAGTCCTGCCAACAGGAACAGAATATGGCAGTTCTTGACAAAAACTCGTACAGATAGTTGATTCGCGATTTGAAAAAATATCCTTTACAAGAAAAAAATAAAGAGTTTTCGCTAACATTATTAATGCGTACCGCGATTTGTCGTAATTTTGTAAAGTTAAAAGTTTTAACGGATTATGACTGGCCGCGAAGATGAAGGAGATGGTCCGAATCCTCTGTTTTCTAATTTTTTTTGTTCTAACGGTTTTTTGCGTCAAATGAGAAATAAAAATTGCGGCACAAGAAAATTCCGTATTTGAAATATTTTCAACAACTGCCAATGCAAAGAATTTGCCCGGCAGGTTGTAGTTATCTATGGGGTTAGTTACACAACAAGGAATGTTCCAAAACACGGAAAATTGCGCACCAGTTTAATCGTTTATGGGGTTCTTTACTGAAACATAGACACATCACTTTTTAATTCATCATAATTAATCAGTATTCATAAGGGTATATACGACTTTTATATTCATTAAATTTTAGGAAAATTTCCCTTATCTACTTCCTCACTTTATTCACCATTTATCACAACGTTTCGGGCTCTCCTCTCTCATTTTTAAAGTGATCTTTATCTTCCTCTTTTTCATCTCTATTTGTCAATGTAAGATTATTATCCTGTTGTTATATTCGTATGTTGAATACAATTATCTCGTTTCATCATTGCCCAGCTGCACCTTTCATTGACAAATGGGGATGAAAAAGAGGAAGATAAAAATCACTTGAAATCGGGCAAGAAAAGTCCGAAACGTTGTTATAAATCATGAAAAAAAGTAAGGATGTATATAAGAGAAATTTTCCTGAAATTTAATAATTAAAAAAAAATATCGCTTCTTATTTTTGCGATTTACTATAATGTATAATTCTTTATATATATATATATATATATATATATATATATATATATATATATATATATATATATATATATATAAATGGCACTCGTTATGAGGATACAATATCCAAAAATCAACCAAATTTATTATTCCAAGGATTCATAGCAAAGAACCATTAAATATAGTGTAAAAACTTTTAATTGAGTCTGTGTTAAGATACAAAATTGTAGGCTATAGGACCTTCTCAAACATTATTCTTTCAAAATAACAAATTAAAAGCATATATAACTCTAACAACTGTTTTTATTTTAGGTATTAATTGACATCACATGAAATATCAATTCTTTCACATTCTTAATAATAATAAAAATCTTACAGCCATCAAGGTTTCCACGTTGACCGGGTACATCCTGATGGCAGTTAGAGTGACACCTTTCCTTGATCTCATCATCACCATTTGCGCTGCCTTCCTGAACTTTATATCCGCCTTGTACCAGTCACTACTGTAGATGGCGAGCCGTAGGTCGGAGCTCTGTCTGTGAAACGAAAATTAGAAAGAGGGTTTGCGAAGTTGAAACGTGAAATGAAGCACAAAGATGCAAAATAATGTATAGGTGACATGACATTCATTTTGATTAAAATGGTTTTTAAGTTTAGGTTAAATAAATAAATTTATGCATAGGGTACTTACAAAGCTTTCTAGATACAGTGTCCAATATAAATCGGTCCAAATGTTTCTCACGGCCAAATGGATGATCTAGTCAAACAATGACATTGGAAAAAGTATCAATTTAGCAATAGGAACATTTTCTCGCAGCTTCCAAAGTATAACAGTTTTTTCGAAGAAAGGTTTACAGTAAGGCACTAAGGTTTACTGTAGGGTTTACAGTAAGAATTAACAAATACGCCGCTCTGTTACTAATAGCACTACCAAGCCTACAAACCTCCCTTCAATGTACTTCGTCAAAAAAGTTTCTTTGCGCGTTTTTTTAATCAGTTTTCTATTATTTCGATATAATTCTATATCGGAGATTAAAATAAAAATTGAGATATTTCAGTTAACTTTGTATTCAGATTCAATAAACGATGTTGCATGAACCAACAAAACAGAATATTCAAAATATTAATACTGAAGATCAATATTAAGAAATCTGTTTGCACATGCTTGGTTCATCATTAATACTGAATAGAGATATCTTGTAACAGCCGCTTGCTGTTCCAGGAAAAAGTTGTTTCTGTTCCTAGTATTGATACTTTTTGTCATAAGTACCAAATGCCAACCAGTCATTCGGAACGTCAACTATCATAAATCGAATTTTTAAAACTGATTTTCTGTAAGTCTATATTACATGGAATAGATATTTTTATACACTATTCGTTATTATGTTTTTTTTTTTTTTTTGGTAAGTATTATTCAGTTTGGATTATTCAAATTCTGACTTCACATTTTTTAATGAACCAATGAGAATACGGTTTCTAGATATTATTAAGAAATATTATCAGTTCAATAACAAATATGATATTTGTCAAAATAATTAATATCAATCTGCTAGATTATCAAAAAAATATAAAAAAGGTATAATATATTACTAAAATATTAATAATATATATATATATATATATATATATATATATATTGTATAAAATTTAAATATTATAAGATCATCAATTTTCTCTCATCTAATGAAGTATCAAAATTAATATTTTAAAAATACAATTAAATGTTATTAAGGAATATGTATTGTACTTCTTAGAGACCTTTTTTTATGTTGAACAATTTATAAAGAAGGGTAAAGTAAGAAGAGCAGAATTATGTACCGTTAAGGACTGTGACAGAAAATACCTGATACTTTATGCTTATCACATTTTTATGTACATGTTACTTATTAGTGTCAGTGACAATGTACTAGATTAATACATTCTAATCCAACTTTTAACATTGACCATTGACCAAAACAATAAAACTGATGATAACTTAATTGGAATATATTATTATAAAATGATTAAATAATATGATAAAGTTGCATTAAATGTAAATTTAGCATATTATTATTTAATCAATAACCATAATAAATCGATAACCATAATCAATAACCATAAATTTTATGGTATAATAATTTTAAAAATTCAATATCTATAAATTTGTCAAAAAATTGAAGGGCATTTCAAAACTTACCGCTGTTTCGACAAACGAAGAACCAAAGCAAAACATGCAGGCTTCTATACCTTGGTAGGCAACGAACTGCAATGATTTAAATATAAACATCGGATTCTCGGTGCTTCCCTAACAAAAAATATAAGTTAATACGATTTATCTATGTTTCTTTATATATTTTTTTTTCTTTAATTCAATACTTACGAATAAAAACTGAAAAACGGAAATTATCAAGACAAGTAGACCCATTCCTAGAATCATTGTTACCAAGGGGTTGTAAACACTCCTAAGTTCATTGGCGTAACTTAGAAGTTTCTGATGTTCCTTTACAATTCCATATAGTTCTTTGTATATTTTGGAATCACTTTTTTTGTCTTCTATAATCCTCTTACCGACGACACGTTCAGAGTCAATCTTCAATGTGGATAAGTGATATCCAAGCACAGTAAATTGGGCATAAAGGCACATCAAAACTTGAAAAAACAGGCATACATAGCTACCCAAAAATATTCCGCCTAATAAAAGGATCACAGCTTCATAGACGAATATAGCTTCGAAATAAGGAGACTCAGCCATAGGAAAGGGATACCAGCCTCCCAAGATCTTCTTCCTGCCTGTAGTCACAGCATTCATGTTTCCTGTATGGTAGAGGATATAGTCGACTGGCAAACCAGGAAAGACAATCGATAAAATGACAATACTGGCGTTTATAAAAAAAGCTGTATTGCATAAAATATTTGATTTCGAAGAAATATTTTTATAAATCTCTGTTGCTTGGGCCTGTTTATGAAGAGGGATATCAAGGAAGTCCTTTCTCACCAAATTGTACAATCTACACTGATTGTCAATGCGGAACCAAAGCACGAGCATCTTGCAGAACATCTGGACACCTGTGATGGAATGGAGATTCAAAAACGTCGCCTTCTGTATATCTACCTCGATGTGAAAGTAACTCAGATATTGAAAACAAATGTACGGTACGACAAGTAGAGAAGTTACAGCTAATTCGCATTTTATGATGGCGTTCTTCTTCCCAGATGACCTGTAGTCGTTGATGACTTTCCATAATCCGAAGACCTTGAGATACCTCACGCTTAGACCATCAACCAAATCCGAATCAGCGATCGCTTGGTACATGATGACGCCCAGGACTCGTGGGCTCGACTGAAGACTGTCCTCGGAGCATGACTATGTTATATAAACTAGCCTCAGAAACTTTACTCTTTTATTAATGCACCAATCAGCAACCTCTGATGAGGATGGTAATAATTTATAGTTGTTGTTGAGGTTCACCTAATTAAAGTGAATTGGTTAATTACTTTTTTGTCAAAGGAAGAAGTTCAGTTAATTCATGTTCAATAGGAAACGAATGATATGATGTAGGCATCAGAAAATAAATTTGAAATTATTTAAAACATAAATCTTCCACATTATACCAAAGAAATTATCTCAATATCAAAACTCCATTTTTAATTTCAATAGAAATGTTCTTACCATTGGTGTGGTTTGAAAAAATTTTGGAAGGTAACTAAAATATATTTTTTCAATTTTGCCATGATAAAATCAGAGGGAGAGCCAAGAAATTGACCTCTGACAAGACAGAGATTATTGCAAATTTGTCATCATATTGTCGAGAATGTATATGAGCATGTGTATATATCAAATTCATCAGGTCTTTTCAGCCATTGAGGGTACCTCTACCTACTAAAAAATATAACAAATTTAATGACTTACACAAAAAAAAAAAAAAAATGGAAATTATAGTCATGTACTAAATGACAAAAATATATTACAATATAATTTTAAATTCAAAATGTCAACGAAAAGAAAGCATCAGTTAACAAGAAGAAATTATATTTAGACGAAAAAAGTGATAAGTTAACGAAAGTAATTATTTCCTAAGATATAGTGAATATTTGATCCCCAGAGATTGGAACGCTCTAATGAATTTAATATATAAATAAATATTATTAGATTTGCAATGATTCCATTCTCAAAAATGCCGTAATCTCTCTCCTGTCAGGTGTTAGCTACTTTGCTCTCTCTGTAGTGTATTCTTGCTATAACAAAAAAAAAAAAATGTATTAAGTTACATGCAAGATCAGCCCAAATGCTTAAAAAAATTTCTACCAAAATAAAAATGGAGCTTGGTATGGCATTGAATGACTTAGTGATGTTCGCCTGCTGAAAATATATGGTTTGCTAAATGACGAAATGATCTATGAACGTGAAATGTGAATTTTTTTACAATTTTGGACTTACTGACTTTTGCCTGAACACAGACGAGTAAACACCACCTCTATCGATTCCCGTTCACTATATATCGAAAAAAAAATTGGAAATGGTCGAAAATTCGGATATTGATGACTTAAGTATCAATTACAAACGACTCTCAATCGTCACTCTGGCCTTTACCAGTGCTAGAAGTCTTAAAAATGTATTACAATTATAAAGGTTTTGTCACTGTAATAAACTCTTATTGTATACAATAAAGAATAAAATTAAAAAAAAAAAATATTGTTATTTGGAGAAAAATCGTTTCCTGTAAAGTTTACTAAATGGCGCTTACGCCTTTTACAAAAAATGACGTCGATGCATTTCTCAACCAATCAGTAATGATTTCATTTAAAGTTTTCTTTTTTATAGTAATCCTACGCAAAAGGAGTTAATTAAGAAGATTTAAGGTAGGAGGCCCAAATATCGCTACGTTGTTGCTCCCTGATTAACGATATAGAGTAGAAAATTAGAGTTTAAAGAGATTGATTGATCCTTTATTGTCATAGGCACTTTATTACTGACAAATGTATAAATGTCTTATAAATTAACATATGTCAACCAATTAGGGTATCATAAACATTTTCGTATGATAATAAATTAAAACGTCATTATATATTTTAGTGGGAAAAAATTATGATATAAAGAGAGATAAAAAAGTAAAGGAAAGAGAGAAAAAATAATAAACCAATGGAAGTTAGGAAAGGGAAAGAGAACAACTAATTGTATACCGAAAGTATAGAGAGAAAGAGGGAGACAGAGATTTTTTATTGTCTTAGGGCCTATGGCTCTTTCTTACAGAAAAAATACAAACTTAAAAATTAACTTATAACGATCGTCTCGTGTATCACATACATTTTCAATTAATTATAATTTTAAAAAAGAGAGAAAGATAGCAAGAGAGGAAGATTACGAAATTTATTTACAACCTATAATAAAACAATACAATGTATACCAATAAGAAGCTAGACAATAGGAGATAACTTTATTCAGTATGAAATGAAGATTAGCAACAGTTCACTATTAAATGTACTATACCAAAAGATTTGTATTAGTCTTTATATGATTCACTAGGTAAGTCGACCTTGATAATTAAGTACACCAACTTTGAATACCTTGAAGATTAGATGATCTGATCTTCCTTGTGCTTCTTGCATCACTAATCTTCAAGCCAAGCCTTTGGTGTTCGTACAAACTACAGTCGAAAACTATGTGTTTGAATGTTTGTAGAATTTCTATTTGTATTTGTGCAATGAAACCTTTTAATGTACTGTTTCGTGTTCTGTCAGCAATTGCGCCAGTTTTTGATGCTAACTTATAATTTGTTGAAGTTTCTTTTTTAAGTAATATGCAGTAGAAATACTGGTGCTGCTGTCGTCTTTTTGTCGAAATTTGCCAAATCTGTCCAAATATTGAACCAAGCCTGTTCCTATAGATCTAATATTACATTTTGTACTTTTTTTATTTCATTTAAATTCCAACATTTTTTATGTTACAAATGATCTCACTAATTTGTATCGAATTCATTGTAGTTGTAGAACGATTATAATGGATGTTCAGTTATTTAGAAAAAAATTACTAATGAAATTTTTAAAATATTAGTACAAATACATGTGGTAAAAGATTATTTATTTGTTATTGTATTATTTATTTATTGTTATATGTGTAATATGTATTGCAGTTAATACTATGTGAAGTAGGAGATATTTAGTATTAGGGTAATGGAACAGGTATAGATACCTACCATGATCTCCAAATTTCAGTTGTGTTAATTTTTCATAACAGTTGTTGTGGGTTAATCAGCGTTGTGCTAGAAATTGTTTTTTTTGGGGGGGGGAGGGAAGAGGTGTTTGCAATTGGGTGGTATATTTTTTTTTTTTTGATTCTATTGGCATATTTACTAAAATGACTTTAACCCAAAATTCAGATACAATAGTGGCAAAAATAATGGCGAAATTCGATGAGATGAATAGAGAGATCATTCGTCACAATGAAGAAATGAATGCCATAATGAAGACAGAACCTGCTATGACTCTCACATATTAACACTTGATATAGCTCTCGCAAAATTGGCGTCGAGATTCGATGAGAATGATAACGATTTGATTCGGCCGACTGAAAAAATGGAAGCCAGAACAAATGAAATATATAAAAATAAAAATAAAAACTAGAAGAAACAGTCTACCCGGAAAAAGTTGAATCAATAAATGAAGATAAATAGAAACAAAAGCGCCAGAAATTTATAAAATGAAAACTCAATGGGAAGAAAATTATAAAAAAGAAAATACGCTAGGAATAGAAGTTTAGTTTGCAGTAAAGAAAAACAGCTTTGGCTAAATTAGAGAAAAAATGGAATGTCCACCTTTTTGGAATGAAGAACGGGCTCTCGCAACTACCAAAAATTCTGACTCAGTGTTTGCCGATTTAACATTAGGAATGAATTATCCATCCTTTTTAAAAATGGACATACACATGGAAGAAAGTGTATTTTTATTATTTAAGTTAGATTCCCTAGGACCATCTAATGACACAGCCAAAAGACAGCATAGCAGTTTACAGTTTAGAAAGGAGTCAATAAAAAATCATAAATGATAATGTATCATCAAATTTTCAAAAAAAAAATCACTTTAGTTTCATTGCTAAAAATTATTTGTTATTAAAATTCAAGAAGACTTTTTTATGTTTCAAACATAATTATATTTAAGCTGAGCTTTAGCTTCTTCAGGTTTATACCATTTAAATTTTATAAAAGATAATTGTTTTTTTGTTTTTCATCATTGAGCTACTTTGCTACCCAGTTTAGCTTGCCATTTCTGCCTTGGAATGAATTTAAGTACCACTTAGTATTTATTTAGTATCATCTGTAGGGTGATCATTACACAATGTGACTTCCCCACTAGGGATGCCACTTAAACACAATGTGTTGTTTCGCAACCTTTCTTCTTCTTGATATTTCGTCAAAAATTTCCAGGAAACGTCTTCAGTGAGTCTAATGAAGAATATCAAGAAAAAGTATCCGCAACACCACAACAAAGGCTAAATAAATACAATAATATAATATAAGCAAAACCCTGGAGAATAAAATCAGAATAAGTAACATGAAAAATGCATTATATATTTATATACATTATAAACCTATAATACTTATTCCATTACTATGAACTCCTGTAAGATAGTGGATAATTGTTCATTACCACGACTTTAATAATAAAAATGATATAAATTACCAAGTCTCTGCTTAATGGTGGCTTACACAAAGGATAAATAATAAAAACGATTAAAAATATATATATTTATAAATTTTATCTGCTCCATAGATCGCTGACAGATAGTGGCGAGGATTGTCTATTACAAAAATTTTTTTATTAATTTTAATAATAAATTATCTCCCTAAAGATTCTAAAACAGAGCGGCAGATCTAATAATGATTTCGATGAATGAAATATTGCTTTTTTCTGCTTCTCAACTTAGTAAAATACTTGGTTATTTGTAGTAGATTGTAAAATTTTTTGTGATTCATTTATTCGAATTCTGACACGTATAAGTTCCATTTCAATTTTGTAATGCTTTATCCTGCTACTTTTTCTTTAGTATAATGTCTGTTAATCTACTAATCGCAAAATGTAAATCTGTTACATCGTATTTAACATTGTCAAGTTGTTGAAGCATTAAGAGAAATACAATGCAAGTGTAGAGATTGGTAATTAATTGCTCTAAATATTAAGAAATAATTTCCTAAATTACTTGTACATGAGCCAGTTTATGAGAAGGTATATTCATTCAATTCTTTCTCACCAAATTCAACAGTCTGCACTGACCTTCTGTGTGGGACCGAAATACGAGTATCTTAAAATAGTTCTGAAAGATTATAAAGATTTAAAAATGTGGCCTTCTGGATATCGAATTCGATTATGAAGTAACTCATAAACTGAAAGATACTGTACGAGACCAATAGCAGAACCCCCAATCCTATTTCCCATTTAATGTTCGCATTTCTCTTCTCAGTAGTCCTGTACTCGTTGATGACCTTCCATAATCCGAAGATCTTGCGATTTTTCACATTAAGGTCATCAATGATATCCGAATCGACGATAACTTCTTTCTTCGTGGCACTTGAGCCTCGAAGGCTAAACTGATGTCCGGCTCTCCTGAAACGTGACTAAGTTATATAGACTTAGCGACTTTAATGCAGTAGTAATAAGCCAATCAGGAATCTGTAATAACTATAGCTATAATTTATTGTTGTTGAGGTTCTTCTAATTGATCGGAATTGGTTGATTACTTATTGTGTCAAATGAAGATTTGCAAATGATTGGTACGGCTTGGATGAATTAATTAGAAAGTTTAATCACTTAAAAAACTTTCATTCTTGTTATATTTACTGGGAAGCCTCAGGAACCTAACAGGAATTCATTTGTGAAGCTGACTTCCATTAATATGTTTATTCACTAACAGTTATAATAAAATATTATGACGTTTCGAAGACATTATTCCCATCTTTAGACATACAATTTATTAAAGTTATATAAGCGCGAGAAGTAAGTTTGTTGAATCATAGCAATCATAGATAAGTAGTTACCAAGGATGATACTTAGTATGGCTTGCATCAGTTCTGGCAGGGATGAGGCAGTTGTTAATATATTCTCATATAGTAATAATGTATATAATTTTGAATAAAGATCAGGATGAAATTGTAAAATGATTCCATTTTTGTATGTATTCACATGACATATATTAAAAAAACAATTTTATATATCATGACTAAATTAAAGTTGACGAATTTTAGCATTTTTTTTTATTTAGATGTTGTTAAAATAATTTAATAATAATTGTTTAAATGTGTTGATGCATTGAAGAGAATATAACTTTCTGAAGATGGGGATAGTGACCCCGAAACGTCACAGTGTTTCATAATATGAGTTAGTGAATTAATGGAATATTAATTTACATTAACATATTAATGGCAGTCAATTTCACCAATGAATTTCTGTTAAAAATCTTTGTTTATAGAGTTTATCACGTATAAAAATATCTGATGTGGACAACACATTACTTCCTTGTACGCCTATTAAACTATAAATCGGTGGCTCAAAAAGTGATCCTCAATTTGGTTACTAGTTTCCAATGATTGCATTAAAAACGACACTCGACGTCGTGACATCTATCTATTGACACACAAACACACACACAGACACATTCTTGTTTCTGGAGGTCTCATTCCGTTATTATATGTCGTTTTCCTTCAACAGTTAACTAGTTTCCAAGAGATTTCTTCGTGTTCCGTGACAACATTAAAACTGTCAATATCACGAGATAAAGCATTGGACAGTTTCGACATTTTAAGCGGAAAAACCCACTTAACTAATATCTTATTCTCCTGCTGCAGACTTGTTGATCTCACAAATGGGGAGGAAAACCAGTATTTTACATTCAATTTTAACACTTAAAAGAAGTAATAAAAATGATTAATTGGATTGGAAACCAAATCGCGTTTGTAACCTTTATTACCGAAACATATGATTTATATATTTAATTTAAATATAATTTTTGATGTAAGCTTATTATGACCTTCAAGTAAAGTACCCTTTGCGGCTCACCAATTTTAACAAAAATCTATTAAATACATTCATATCGATATAAAAGTCCTATTTAGCAAATTTGAGATGTTTTACATTATATTTTAATATAATTTTTGATGAAAGTCTAATATGACCTTCAAGTAAAGTACCGCTTCCGGTTTTCCAATTTAGACCAAAATGTAGTATGTTATTTCAATCAATATAGAAGTTATAAATACTCAATTTGAGAAGTTTTGCATAGTATTTTAATACAATTTTTAATGGAAATCAATTATGACCTTCAAGTAAAGTACCACTTCCGGTGATCAAACAGTGACCAAAAAGAGGGGTTCACAATTAGATTTTACAACAATTCTAAATACAAAATTTCAACTTTCTACGGCAAACCGTTTTTGAGTTATGCGAAATACGAACGAACGTACGTCCCAGACGCCACGACGAAACTAGTCAAAATGGATTCAGGGATGGTCAAGATGGATATTTCCGTCGAAATCTGAAAACCGAAAATTTTCGCGATTACAATACTTCCTTTACTTCGTACAAGGAAGTAAAAACAATGCCCTTTTGTTAAAAAAATTTCAATTTATTTTAGTTCCTATAGAAATCTAATTTCATATACTATTTCTAAAAATTTGACTCAAATAAAATTAAAATTAAACTATTTCCTTCAAAGAGAAGCAAATCTAATAAATTTAAGCCATCCACAATAATAGATATGTGACGACTAGGAAAATGCTTAGTAACCATTTTCGTAGCTCTGTTCGCATAAAGTAAATCACAATGTATAAATGAAACAATAGGTAAGAAGACAAAGAAGAATTTCCTTTCATTTTTATTGTTATTTATTTTGTTTTTTTTTAGAAAGAGATAAGCAGTTTTTATTGAAAAATTATACAAGCTGCCACAATCAAGGGCAATAAGTATTAGGACTATTCATGCCATATATAAAGAGTGAAAAAAATAAATAAAAATATTTTTATTAAAGGATAATAATGGTAAAATAATACATGTAAAATAAAATAAAAAGATAGATAAATTAAATAATAGCAAAATAAGTAATTAAGCAAGATAAATATTATTTTGTTTAAGTATGAACAAAATAAATCATCTTGAACCTAATTGTTGATTGGTAATTAGGTAACTACAAAAATTGAAAATACAAAAAATATTATTCATATAGTAGCAGTTGTAACAATAACTTGTTAATTTGTTCTCACATCGTGGTTTTGGTAAACTTGACAGCCTAAATTTCATTCTCAAAACAATCGTTTTTCGGGGAAACGTAATTCAACACCTCAATTTTTGGCAAATCAGGTTCCAAATCTAGACCAATCCTAAAAGAAACCTCGACTTTATTTATACGAAATTAAAGCTCAATAAAGGAAAAAGTTGTTTATAGAAGTGGGATACCTGTAGCCCAACAAGGGACTGAGAATTTTTATTAACTGACCATGTCATATCTTTTATGGAATCAGGAATTATCCAGAATAGCCCTGCCCACGTAGATGCGGATGAACGGGCCTCTACTGTGAGATAAAAAAAATCCTTAAATTGATAAAAAGATATCTAGGACAGAAATAATATCAGTTTTTCTCTTACATATGCTCTTAAGCATGGTTCATAAAAATATTTCTTAGAAAAACATTCACTAGTAAAGTGTTTTTTATAAAAAATAAAACTTTTCGCTTATGGTTCGCCCGAAAGTCCACTTATACTACATTTCTTAAAAGAATTTTATCTAATTTACGATGGTGCAATTGGAACTTAATTACCTTGAATATTTTTTGAATGATCGCTTCCCACACAACCAAAAATGTGACACTTAAATAAATACAAAACTTAAATTTCCTGCTTTTCTGGGGAGGATCGAACCATGGTCTACATGAACTTTAATGCAACTCTTGATGTCTGCTATCACCTCATTAAATATTTCCTGTCATTTGCTGCACATCTTGTATGAACCTAAAAAAAAAAGAAGAAAATTGACATTAATGTAACACCTTATTTGCCCCTTCAAATAGCTGTACATACTATAATGCATTGCTGATCAAAGTAATGGGTTTGCAGGTTTTACAAGTGCAGGAGAAAAGTCATTGAAACTAGACAAACGCTAAACTAAAAAATAAATAATTACAGTAGAAACTCACTTATCCGGGTCCGATAAATCTCCGAACTTGATTATTTGGTAGTTTTTTTTTTTTTGATAAACTCATTCTTACACGATATCTATGAAAATTCGTAATTTTAATAACGTAATTTAAGATGCTTTTATAAAAACTTCTAATACCTTTGCATGTAAATTGGATCTTATCTTGTATCCAATTTTATTTTTAAAAACATATACATAATTTGTATTTAATAAAAATTATATGAAATCCTTTAAAGCAAGACATTTGTATTTGTTGACAAATCTGGCTCTAATAGGCTGATTATAGATTATCTCAAGATAAGGATGAAATTTTTCGTAGAAGCATTCTGTCCTGTTTCTCAAATTATTTAAATCAAGAATTCAATTCATAACAGTATTTTTCAGGTTAATTCTAAGGTTTTTTCTCACTTCTATTATTTTATAGTAATTGTAACCAACATCTAAAACGAATCTTTTGCACTATACTTTAATAAAAGATATTAATTACAAGAATTTTTATTAACTGACCATGCCATCACTTTTATGGAATCAGGAATTATCCGGAATAGCCCTGCCCACGTAGATACGGATGAACGGGCCTCTACTGTGAGATAAAAAAGAATCCTTAAATTATTAAAGATATCTTAGACAGAAATAATATCATTTTTTCTCTTGCATATGCTGTTAAGCATGGTTCAAAAAAATATTTCTTTTTTTAAATTTCAAAATTGTATTTTAGTTAAGGTAGGATAAGTGAGTTACCTAGCACTCGCGTACACCAGCTCTAAATGGTATTATATTAGTCCTATACTGCATAATAAAATTATAACCTTAATTTATGATAAATCATCTAATATTACTTTTTTTTACATCGAATTAAACTTACTCAGATCTAATACAAAAAACTGTTTATATTTTAAATATGTATGTATGTATGTGTATGTGTAAATATATATATATATATATATATATATATATATATATATATATATATATATATATATATATATATATACAAATTTTTGTAGTAGGTAATAACTGAAAATATCAACCTATTTGGACCCTACCTCAATGGTTGATAATTATTAAAGAGGTTATAAACCAGGTGTTCATTAACTGAGTCTGTTAGTAGTGAATATTCATTTAATATTTTGTTGTTAGTTGGAACTTTAAAAATCGATTTCATTATTTCAATGAAACTTGATTTGAAGTTCTCTAACCTAACCATAAGGCAACTTTATATATATATATATATATATATATATATATATATGTGTGTGTGTGTGTGTGTGTGTGTGTGTGTGTGTGTGTGTGTGTATGTACATATATATTTAAAATATAGATAGTTTTGTATATATATATATATATATATATATATATATATATATATATATATATATATATATATATATGTATACAAAACTATCTATATTTTAAATATATATGTACATACACACACACACACACACACACACACACACACACACACACACACACATATATATATATATATATATATATATATATATATATATATATATATATATATATTTATAAAAATATGTATATATGCATTTATACTTATTTTTTTTCTGTTGGCACTAAATACCACCTCGCGATGTGGTCTTCTTACAAACATTTTATCGCTTGCGGTAGCACAGACAGCCAGGAGGGTGTCGGGTGTCACCCAACCTCACGTGGCTGCGAACCATGGTTTCTATGGTGCAGCGGCAGGGTATCCACAGCTTCACAGTCCTTTTGGAACCAATTCGGCAGTGTCCTTCCCACCGACTCATTCAGGTTCAAGGATTATCAAAAATCGGTCTACATTCACTGATCATTATCCGTCATAACTGTAATATGTCATAACTGTTAGGTGTCAGCAGCCGCATGAGGGTCTATATTTATTTCCCAGAAGCAGACCATCCATGAACCAAACTTCCAGTAGGCTGAAGGACCTCACATATCCGGAGGGGAGATAATCGTGTGCTGTTTCGCTTTCTCTGGTCGGTGGTCAACCAATTTGTGCGGGGGAAGGTTGGGTATCCAAGGACCAATCATGCTCGAGGTTGCTTAATTTTGATTACCAATTGCAAGCGCCTTAGGTATATGTATATATATATATTTGATTTTTATTTTCAAATCATTAGCTATTGTATAATTACATTTCGGAACATTGCAATCATCTGTTTAGTAGTTACTATATACAGTGATATTATATAATAATTTAACATAAATTGACTGATGGATATGATAAATAAAAAAAATACCTAATTAACAACAAAAATTAAACCATTCATTTTTGCAGGTAGACCTTAATCATATCGATTATAAGATATAATTATCGTTCGATTCAGATCATTTGGTCCATTTTAGGTTTGAATTTGAATAACAGATAATGTTCTAAGTAAAAACCGTTAACTTAGAACAAACTAACAAGTTATAATTAGGTTAAAAACAAAAATTGAAAATTTATTATGCAAAAAAAAAAGGATATTCCTACAGAAATAGTTGTCGAGGAAATAACTTTTTAGTTTGTTCTCAGCTCACGGTTTTCACTTATACATAATCTCTTATTCAAATTCAAACCCAAAATGGGCCAAATGATCTCAATTTAACAAAAATTCCCCCAAAATGGGCCGTAAATCAAAAGTTCTACCTGCAAAGATTAATTGTATAATGTTTGTCGTTAGCTTGTACGGGTTTCTTATTTCCTTCAACTGTGAAAATTAATGTGGAATGTTGTTTTTATCATATCCATTAGTTAATTTATGTTCAATGCATTATTTAACATATTTTTACCAAATAAACTAAATATACGAATACTTATTTTTACTACTGTATGTAATATTTACGTAACAGATGATTGAAATGTTTCAAAATGTAATTATAGATAGCTACTTGAAAATAAAAATAATATATATATACATATATGATTTATAATATATATATAGATTATATAGATAGATAGACGGATAGAAAAAATCTTTATTCTGGGACGAAGTCCATTTAGAATAACAAACAAGAACAAAAATATAATCATCGTTTCCGGTTACAAAACATATTATATAATAAATTAAAAAACATAACTATATACATCAAATGGAAAATAGTATAGTATGTATATAAAAAGGAAAAAAATTAATCCATCTACACCTATATTCTCAAAACCTTTTTTTGTCGAGGAAACCTACTTCCAAACCACACCTTTTGGTAAATCAGGAGCCATTTCAATACCAATACCAAAAGAAATCCCTACTTCATTCACACGGAATTAAAGCTTTATAAAATTAGAAGTTTTCTAGAAGTGGGATATCTGTAGCCCAGTAATGGGCTGAAAAAAACATTCACAAGTAAAATATAATTTATAAAAATTAATACAACTTTGGTATAATAGTCCGCCCTATAGCCCGATTTGTTTACGATCTATGGTGCAATTGGAAAATAATTACCTTTAATAGTTTTTGAGTGATCGCTTCCTATTCAAAATAAAACCTGGCTTAATTAAAAAACACAAAACTTAAATTCCCTGCTTTTCTGTGTGGAAACGAACCATCGTCCATATAAACTTTTTTGTTGCTCTTGAGATTTACTATCGCTTCTTTAAATATTTCCGATGACTAACGAGATATCCTATATAGTTATTTAATTCTATATCCTCACCTATTAAAATTCACTATTAGCAATAAGTCAAATATTAAATTAAGAAATATATAGTTGACATCCACATGATGGTATAGAAGGATCAATCTAATTAGGGATTGATAATTAATTTGCCACTTCTATAAATTTGTTTTATTTAAAACTAGTTTCGAATGTTATACATTCATCCTCAGTTCTAAAAACATGTATTAATAATATGTATAATAATACCAACTATATTTTGAATTGCTTATTTTTGAATTTTTTGTGTTTTTAGAACTGAGGATGAATGTATAACATTCGATACTAGTTTCTAATACAACAAATTTATAGAAGTGGCAAATAATTTATCAATCCCTAATAAGAAATATGTATGTTGAAATATATTTATTTATTTTTTTTTTTCTCTTTTTCCCTTCCGTAGTAATCCAATGGGAGGAGGGTCGTGTATTTATAAAACGAAGCAACAGTTTCCATACTGCATTAGGCATACTACCTGTATAGTATTGTTTCAAAAAAAAAAGTAACAGATATAATATTGGTAATGTAGCGATAATTATTATGTATTTAAAGCTAAAATGAAAGAAAAAAAAAAGTTATGAATATTATGTATATTATTGCATGCCTAGCTATAGATTGATTAGTATGCTGTGTATATAGCAAACCAAGGTATTTGGGCAGCATTGCTGTAAATAAAGTATTTCGCTCTCTCTCTCTCTCTCTCTCTCTCTCTCTCTCTCTCTCTCTCTCTCTCTCTCTCTCTCTCTAGATTATATAATAATAACATTAACTGTTGAAGAAAATACAAACATAACAATACACATTAGAATACAGTATGAAGAAAAAAATAAGAAAACAAAACAAAATAAACATCACAAAAGCAAAAAAAAAGGAAAAAGTCAATTCAAAAATATTGAATCTTAAACTAAACTTGAAATAATTGACAATTAAAAAAAATATGCAAAATACTATAATTTTACAATTAGATAATATACAGATGCAATAATTTTACAATCGATCTAAGTAATATTCAAAATATAAAATTATATAACATACAAACAATAAATATATGTACTAAAACAGTAACTAAAAAAATGAAATAATGTTTATATGTTGAATATTGTTATGTTTATATGTTGAAATATTTGGTATTCATCGGGGATTTAACAAATAAGGTACCCAACACATTCATTTTTATTAGGTCTGATCTGCCGAATAACTTCATATTTTTTTTTTTATTTTAGCTTATTCGATTTAAACATGATTTTTTTATTAACTAGACTAGAAGACGTTGTAGTTACTACATAATAAATGTAGGATAATAAAGCCCCAAGGACTATCGATTATTCTCAGTTGAAAGCTAATTGCTTTAATTATTTAAATATCCAATTAGTATGGAGCATATAAATTGACTCAGATAAAACAAGGTAGTAATGAAAGTTGCACTCCGTAGCATAACAAATAATCTTGTTGGCTGATCAATAAGCTCGCTCGGAGAATTCGGTTGCTTAGTATTTCTTTCACAACATTGAACCTTACAATGACTAACACAAATTTTTATCTAGAAATAAAAATAAATACTTTTTTTTTTTAGGGCGAGCCCATATAAACGGAGTTGAGTTTTATATGTGGCACATTTTATATATATATATATATATATATATATATATATATATATATATATATATATACATAAAGTAAACTAATACGCAAACATTGAATACAAGTGTAATCTTATACATGTTCTTAAATTTTTTTTTCGCTTTTTGGTTTTGTTATAACTATTTTTAATCTCTTAATTCGCATTTGACATAGATGAAAGTGACAATCAACAAAAATTATGATAAAAAAAGGTAGTCGTGGGATGGGCCAGGATACTACCCTGCTGCATCCCTTCCTAGTCTTGATTTAGTCCCTTTGAATCAGGAAAGGAGATCTCACATCCAGCTCCATTTTAGTAATCTCCAAATGGACATGTCAGCCGTTCCTGCAGCGTTTATCACTTTATTTTTATGTCCGTGAAGTTTGAAACGAAAACAGAAATAAACACTACGTATGTGTTGGTCGATGGTCTTTTGTTGTAAGCCAGTATACTGAGTTTCATTGTTTACGTATCAAGATTTTTGTTTTGATGATTTTAACTTTTATTTATGTTAATCATTTAATTTTGTATAACTTGGTAATTAATTTGGGTTGTTACTAAGAAGTTTATTGTATCTAAAATATATTTTTTATAGGACATACTATATGATTAGAATAAATGGGCCTTTCATAAAGAAATCATGGAAGCAAAAATATTAATTAAAAAATATATTACGGATCAGATGCTTATTATAATAAAATGAAATATTAAATATAAAAAATGCATGTGTTCATTTTTATGGATGAAGTTTAAATTAATTTTATTATGTACTAAGACATTTTCTTTTTTAAATATTTACACGAAGACCAAATGTTTAAATTCTAAATTTATGATAATTATAAAAGAATAAAATAAAAAATGTTTGATAAACAAGTGAATACAATAAAACCGACAGAAAATGTAGGTAATTAAATCCCAATGTCCATATTTTATTATTCATGGCCGCACTATTTGGCAAGAATCTGGCCTCAGCTGGTCGCCTTTTATTTAATGGCGGGCCCATGTAATTAACCTGATTGTGGGTAGAATAGGATGGTGACCTTTGGGAAATCCTGTCCCTCATGCCCTAGTTGGAGTGCATGAGTTAAACCCTTCAGTGTGTGTGTGTGTGTGGAATTGCCGTAAAATCCACCCGAACGACCTGTATGGGTGGAAAATCATCTCCGAAATCAGACAGATTTAAATAAATCGGCTTCAAAACAATCCCACCAAATGACCAACTGGTAGAAGTAGCGTTTAGTAGGCGATAATAGAGACTTTTTCTCAAGAATACGCATATTGAGGGTTTTTAACTTCCAGTTCTGATATACGGCTTTGAGGTCCATAAATTTACCTCGCATTATAAATAACAGTTTTTATAGTCTTTTTATACCGAACAAAAACAAACAAATGGACAGGATGTCTCAGTTCCGAATGGCCATTCTTTTAGAAATCAATAAATCACGCCAAAAAATAATTCGAACTTCAATGTAAATTTGTAGAAAGTTTAAAGGAATTATTTTAGAAAGGTTTGCTTTTTTGGTTGGGAAAGTCACAATCACAGAGCTCAATCCAAAAAGTTAATAAAATATAAATTTGGCATATCGCTGGCTTGGAGGAAGAGTGCCACAATACGAAAACATTTTTTTTTTTTTGCTTTTTTTGTTTGGAGAACTTTTAATAACTTACACTTCTTTTAGAAAAAAGGTCAAGGAATTTTAGTTTCAATATTCAACGTAATAACTATTTATTTTAGTTTTTTTATGAAAAGCTTAATTTTTTTTTATCTTTTAACTATATATTCGCACCTGTTTAACACAATAGTGACAAATGATTATAGCAGATATACAGCATGATAGGCATGAGGAAGAATATGCCCAGCACCACCTCTTCCCGGTCTTGAATTAGTCATTTAATTCAGGAAAGATCTCTCATCCAGCTCCTTTTCAGCCTCCTCACGTATACCATATCAGCCGTAACCATATCGTCTATCAGTCTCTTGTGATGTCCGTGAAGGTCATTATGGAAACGGGAATAAAGAGAACTTATGTTTTGGTCGATAGTTGGTTGTTGTTATCGTTTCGTCCTGTACCACAATGTCTGACTTAATACAAGGGAGTTTAAAGAAGGTTGGCAAGTTAACCTATCCACATACTTCTATTCCGGCTATTCAAATTTTTTTCAGCTGTTAATTTCGGTTTAAAATAGTTTTATTTTATAAAGAAACAATTAAAGATATGAAATAAAACCATATAATTTATGTAAATACACAAATATCTGGATGAAAAAATAGCGCTGGTGGTGCGCTTCCTGCAAGAACCGGATCCAACTCAATTGATAGAGGAGTCAATCCAAGCAAAACTAATCCCTTTAACTTAATTTATTTTTTTTACTTTTATTTTAAATTAATTTTTATTAAGTTTTATTATTTTATCAAACAAATATAAAAAATAAATTGATTTTGTAATAGAACTTAAAGATGTTTATAATACCGTCACTTTAATGCCAAACAACACTATCTAACATGAATACAGTTTTGTAGATAATGTCCTCTAAGTATTGAGGAAATTAAGTACTATTTAATTTCAGATAATTCTAAATCAGTTTCTAGTTAATTAAGATGTTAGTTAACTAGTTAAAATTCTAGGTAACTACGAAATATTGTTTATATTTTAATAAACTGTATTTACGTAGTTAGTGATGTTTGACATTAAAGTGGCTATACGATCTAATATTTTTGTAGGCAACTTCTAATATTTACTAAATATAAAATATAATGAACAATTAAGCTACAAAATAATTTAATTTATAGTGACATTTGATGAAACTATTTTGACTAAATATATATTGTTGAAATAAAGATATGGCATATTTTCAATAAATATAAAAAATCTGCGTCATTTTTGCATCAGTCCAAAAAAAAAAATTTCGATATTAAAGCATCATATCTCTTTCGCGACTTCCTCAATTTTTGGGCTGTTGCATTGCAAAGCTCGCTGAGATATCGGTCTTGAAATAGCGAATCTATCTTCCTCCGTTTCGCTTTAGGACAACTATATGAAAACTTTAAGAACTGCCTTAACTTGAAGAAGTACTGGTACCAGGCAAACCAAAGGTTGAAATTTCAACAATTACTTCCGAAAAATTTGAATACTTGGTCCAAAAGGTGTTATAATTATAATCCCTTAGTACCCAGTAATGTTTTAAATTTTCGAGATAGAAATCCTAATTTCGATGAATTTCTTCCTTAAAATTTTCTGAAGCATTCTGAACATTGTATAAACTTAGTAAAAACTCATGCAAAATAGTTTTACAATCATGATGTGTGTATCTTCCATTTTTATTCTTTAAATAATTAGATAGAATGCTTCTAGATACTAAAATTTTTGCATCTGAAATATAAAAAAATTTATTAATTTTCAAAGCCGGATAAACCATGATCTAAAAGTGTTAAATATATAAACTATATTTTATGCTGAAACTATAATTAGAAAAATACTGAGGAGCAGAAGGTTCTACATAGGTTACAGATTTTTTTAAATGAACCTTCTGACGTTTTTCTTTATCACTTTTAGAGAATACCTACATGGTATTCTGTTATTCAGAAAAATGGCGGAACTTTCTTTCTTTTATAATTTATAGTTCACATATTTTACAATGGAATCCATATTTGGAAAAATTAAATTTTCAAACTGAAGTAACTCAACAGCTTATGCTTGACTGAGAATTTGGCTCTGAACTCTCAATGTTTGTTCATCTCTTTTATCCTTTCAAAGTTGCTTTTACCCATTGAAAGAACCATTTATTAGTTAGTACATTCCACACATATTTATATTATGTGCCTTAGACTGCAAATTCTTTTTCTTTTTTTTTTTTTTATATAAATATAGTTTATTCCATAAATAATGTTACATTGAACATTTATAGTTGATTCGGGATGTACCGTTATACAATACTTTTTTTTTTATACAACTTATTTGGACATAAATTATATTTTATTTATTGGTAAAAATAAAAATGAGAAAGAAAAAAAAAACCAACACTGTTCTGAAAATTAATAAAATACAGGCTATTTAAATTAAATATAAATATTAAAATGAAATACAGGCTTCTTAAATTAGTATATGTTTATATCTGTGTGTCGTAGCTTTTGTATAATTACCTATTTCGGTAATATTTTCAATAATAAGGGCCTCCGAAACCCAATAATGGATATCAAAATCGAGGATATCCGAAAAGTTAAAATAAATGATAGGAATACCACATGAAAACAAGCCATGTTGTTTAAAAATACAATAGATTATTAAAATAACGATATACAACATAATTAAGTAAACATAAATTTGTATTAATTGACTGAAAAAAAAACGTTGAATTTGTCTTGGAAAAGGTTTGATTTGAAATGGAAAAGGTTTGATTTGAAATGGAAAAGGTTGACTTTAACATGAAAAAGGTTGAATATGATTTGGAAATACGATCAATAAAAATAAGAGATAAAATAATATACATAAAACTACACATTGGAAAAGGACAAGCATTAAGGATCATGAACTCGAGACTCAGTTGCTGTTGGCGGAAGAAAGAACGTTAAATGGTTGAAGAGCTAAAATATTCCCAAAGCAAACAAGGAACAACGTAACTAAATGTGAAAATGTGACTGATACCAACTTTAGGCTGTGAAAGTAGTGATTCAAGGTACCTGATGCTTAAATACTAATCACTATTCTTCAGTATCCTGGATGATATATCAGGTCAATGCATTCTGATACAATTCAAATTATAAATATAACTATGCTACTTTTAATTTATAATCAATAAAAGAAATTATGCAACACTTAATTAAAGAAACCACATTTATTTTATCCATCACAATATACATGCTTATAGCTAACCTATTGAATGATGTTAACAAAAAAAAAGGACAAGTTTAACAATAAATATAAAATAATTCACCAGTAAATATTATAAATACAATATAGAACATTTTTAATGGCAGGTTATTTTGCAAAACATAAAAGTGTGCAATGTAACAAACCATATTCTCTTAAATGAAGTTAAACATTTTTTTTTTTTATAACAAATTATAATCCTTAAAAGGTAAATAACAATAACTTTAATCCAGACCCATAGAGTGCATGAGATAGTTGAAAGAGATATAATCGGGATGGGTGAGGAGAGGGCAGTCAAAATATAACACACCAAGTATCATGGCCGTCAAGGAAGAAACGAATAAGTGAAGGATAAGATCCGATTCAGGAAACAGGCAAACTTATGAAGACCAAAAAATAAATAAAATGAAAACTATAGGTCAAAAAAATGGATCAACAATAAATAATACACAAATAACTATGAGGTTTCATTTTGAAACAACTTTTCATGATTATTATCTCCTTGTATAACTTTGGTTTCATATTACATTGATAAAATTCCTTTTTAATCAAGTTGGTGGGTACTGCGACTGTTAAAAATACCGTCAACAAATGCATCCTTTTTTAATTTCCGAAACTAGAGTATTTCCTGAAAATATTAAGACCAGTCCCATCAATTTCTGGCTGCTAGAAGTGATACAAATATTTTTTTAAACTTTAAAAGCTTTTGTAAAGTGTGACTAATGTGATTCATTAGTTCAGTCGATGAAAATTTATTATTTCGGAAATATGCCATATTATTCTAAATAAAGAGTCAATGGATATCAATTTTTTAGTTCAAAAAAGTAGTTTGTTAACTAATCCTTTATGCATAAAGGAACCGGCTGCGGAACCGGCCTTCTCTTTTCCTAAAAAGCAACATTTTCCGAATCTATTAGTCCTATCTGCTATTTTTTTCTTATATTTATTCAGAACGATTTTATATTGTATTATGGCATAAAATATGTTGACATTTATCTTAATTAACAAATAGAAATTGGTAAAATGATCAGCTGATAAAGCAAAAATATTTACAGTGAATTTCAAACTCCCATTATTTATAAAAGTGAACAACTTTTTTTTTTGTGATTTGCATTCAGAGGAATATAATAGGAATGAAACCAGTCTTGTTTTTCAAAAGAAAAATATACCTGAAAAGAAACTTTTCAAAAATAAAAAACAAAGCCAATTAATTTGGTCCCTCTGGAAACATGTTTGTTTGTTTTTTGGAAAAAATGTATGATTGTAGGGTAATGTCAACGGAATTTTTTGATGACGATAGTATCATAATAGTACTTTTGAAGATATAAGAAATTAAAGAAAGCGAATCCGGTTTAATCCTCAAAAAAGGTTACAGTACTCTTAAATAAAAATCAAAAATAATCACAGCATATAACTTCCTACTATATATCTATATAAAGAAATTGTGGAATACTAATATATATCTATCATTATTCCACAATTTCTTTTGCACATGTAAGAAAAAAAACATAGATACTTAACACAAATAGTATAAAAAAAATCATACAAACAATAAATAAGGTTTGAACTAGATAAACAGATCACTTATAATGCTTATTGTTAAATTGCTAATATATCAAACTTTAGAACTATAGAATTTAAAATGTTTTTTTTTTCTTATGTAATAATATATATTGGTATTATTGCATCATTATCCTCTCCATTTGTCCAAATCATCTAAAGTGAAGAAATGAAAGCTTTATTGAATTCAGCTACAGCGTGAAGACAAATGAATAGGATAAAAAGAATTTTCATAAAATTCACAGTCAATTATTACAGTTCTCGGTAGGATAAGTAAAGCATAAAATAAAACAAATATCTTTGAGAAATTATACTGAAAAAAAAAAGTCAAATGAAACTAAAATTAAATTAACTATATATTAAAAATCAAAATAACTAAAATTTATAATTTTCTAAATTATTAAACAATCAGTTTCAAGACTTAACTACAATTATGCCAATTATAAACCATAAAATTTTAAGATGTTAAAAATATAATTCAATAAAAACATAAATTAACACAAAATAAAATAAATACAGACAATAATATTTCTCAAAATTATATTACACATACTATTTTAATAATTCTTCTAAATTTATATCTGTATGAATAAATAAAATAATTAAATACATAGGAATATGACCCAACCATTATTTTTGAAGGGGCCCACGATATTATTCCAAACTATTTAAAAAAAAATTTAAATTAAATAAAAATAAAAGCAAAACATAACAAATCCACTAATGAACAATAATGATAACACATACTATCAAAGAAAAATTTTCATGTGAAAATTAAATTATAATCTTGATTATCAAAGGTATGATTTTACAAATTTTCAAATTTACAGATATAAAATTTTGATCCAATTATTGTCATATCATCTAATTCAAAGTCAATTATTTATTGTCTATAATTTTTTAAAAGAGAAAATTGGAATCAGAATCTGTTTCCTAATATCGATTCATCACTAATCGTAAATTTATTCAGGTATGAAGAATCAAAATTTTAAAAACATAGAGATACAGCTTTAAAATGTAATTAATTCTTAAAGGATTGAATAATTATGTATTCAAAATTAGAGCGAATGAAGAAAAATATTTAATAAATCTTACTTAATTAAATAAGTAAAAAATATGCCCTCCTAACGTAACAAAATAAAATTGGAATTTTTTCTTTGGTTTAAATAGATTGGCAACATCAAAGTAACTGAGGGTGAAAAAAAATAATAACAGGCCACTTCTCTTAATTGTTACCAAACCAGAAGGTAGTTGCAGCGATACGAAATATCTAACAATGGCAAACAAATTTTTGGAAAGCAACATAATTTAGTTTTTTTTAGTTAAGACCATTTTTAACTTCTTTTTTTTTTTTTAACCAGAGAGATGGATAAGCAGGAAAATGCTGCTTACAATTACTTGTAAAAATTATTTTTAATTTTATTATTTGATTGTTTTTATTTTGATACTAAAAAAGCAAATTGAGGTGTGTTTATTTATTCCTTCCAACTTCAGGTTAATAAGGCTCTAGTATAAATTGAAGTAGTTAATACATTAATATATTAAATACAAATAGAAATTAAGATTAAAAAAAATTTTTTTTTAATCAAGACACACCAGGAATAAATGTATTTGTTTGCATAAAAACAAAAACAAGATACGACATCTTCCTATTATGTACTTAATGCATACATAAATTTGATTAAAATATTTTGATATTATCTAGTCATTATAGTTGGCTTCAATTAATTTTTTAATGTATAAATAGAAAAATACAGATATACTTTGGTAGAGTAAGAATTTATACTAAAATATTTAGGTATTATTTATGCGTATATAACTTTATTTATATACAATTTAAATTATAATTATACAAGGCATCTTTAATTAACAGCCATAGAATAATAATGCCCTTAATATACTTAAATGAATACAAAATTGTTTGCACTTACTTAGAATAATGTGTAACTAGAATAAATTGTAACCATGTTGTATCAAATTTGATATGTCAAAGGTAGATTTAAATATCATAGTATTCATCATTTTAATTAAAATGGAATGATAAAATATTACTGATATAAAAATCGGCAATAAACTTATTCAAAAATAAAAATATAACATTTTAAAAATGTTTATGTAAAAAAAAATGCATTAAGAATCTAAAAAAATAGGGTTATTATGTTATAAAGTTATTACATTATATGCATCCCTTTTATAATATAACCTAATATTAATATTATGAGAAAGAATTAGTTTATCACAAAGTTTCAATAAAAGAAATGAGCATTCCTAATATTGTAATATGATTAATCTTCAGGTACTTCTACACCACTGCTACTTGGATTATTTTCATCTGGATCTTCATTTATTAGTAATTGATCATAATCTCTAGCGAAAAATGATTTAATGAGCAAGACAACCCTGAAAATATAACATTGAATGATAAAACTTAAAGTGCTTTCTTATTTTCAATATGTTGCGGCAGTAAAATGGAATTATTTATGGGTAATTATCAAAAAAATGTTCATTTTTCAAATACCTACTTTACTTTAAAAAAAACATGAATTAAAGAAATTTGGAGAAAAATTTTAAAATACTTTTGGATATCTAGAGAAGACATTTTGATACTTTTATGAGATCAAGAAAAACTTTTAAAGTAAAAATAGGAATTTAAAATTTCGATACTGAGAATATATGATACTGAAATTCGGCGGTTTTATCACATTCAATGAGTTTAATATGGTCAAATTTCAAATTTAAGTTGAGAAATTTCTTCTAAAAATGGATAAACATTCTTAAGAAAAAGTAAACAAATTAAACTAAATCTAATGAAATTAACAAATAAAATTAGTTACTATATATATATATATATATAAATATATATATATATATATATATATATATATATATATATATATATATATATATATATATATATACAAGTATATTACTAAATCTGGCATTAACACAGGAATTCATTCACAATGTAACTCCCATTAGTTCTCAAAATAATAATAATTATAAGAACTCACAGACCCATGGGTTAGTTAGATTTTCGATTCATCAATGAAACTGAGATTAATAGGTATAAGGGATTTAGAAATTAGATTTCAAAGCTCCATCTGTAAGCACTGTAAATTTGAAACTGAAAACAAAATCATTTCAAGATTGAACATCATAAAATCAACAAATGTGATAGAACAAACAAATTTTAGGGTGAAGCCAGACCTAAAAAGGTACAACTACAGAGGAGCGGCGCACTATTAGAAGAGTCTAGAGACTGAATCGAGTGTCGTCTCACTAGCGATCTCTGGGTCCATTCTTGTTTACTACGTGCCTCCTTTTTCAGCACTTTCTTATAAATTGGTTTTATGCTCACCGCTTAAAGCTGTTTCACAGTTTGCAAAGTGATTCTTATTTTGATATAACTGTTTGTTTGTTTTTTTAAAGAAAAAAGTTACTTTTTATTTTAATGTACTTAACATCTTCCCCTTTTTCACATAAGAATATAAGTATTTCACTTATTTTTATACAATTAAATAATAATTAATCAAGTTATGTTTTTTTAAAATGATCTTCATAATTCAAGGCCATGATTAATAAACATTTGTAATAATTAATTTCATTAATTTAGTTCTAATTTAATTATCTAAAAATAAGGTAAATAAATATGTTCATAATTAAAAACCATAAAATTACCACTTTACTATCGCAATTGAATTTTTTAAATCATTAATTTAATTTTCTACAAAAATAAATACTGTTAATATTATCCATTATGATTATAAATGATTAAATTCATAATTAAAAAAACATGAAATTACCCAGTAACTATCATAAATAGGTGCAAACTAGAATCTAACAAAATTAAATCACAATAGGTGTAGCAACTCGGAATAAAATTTGTGCGACCTAACAAAGCGGGGTAAAATATTTTTTTTAGGGAGATACAAAATTCATATTCGTTTTTGCACCTCCCCAAAACTACTAAATACGAATTTTCATAGCAATCGAAAAATTGCTTGTAAAAAAACAGCTTTAAGCGGTGAGCATAAAACCAAATTTATAAGAAAAAGGAGGCACGTAGTTAACAAGAATGGACCCAGAGATCGCTAGTGAGACGACACTCGATTCAGTCTCTAGACTCTTCTGATAGTGCGCTGCTCCTCTGTAGTTGTACCCCTAAAAATAATAGCAGCATGGAACTGAGAATAATTTTTATATGCAACTGATTTTAGTTGCGATTTCGTCCTGACTATGCGAATACTGGAAGAAATCTTTCAGACCAACTTACGTTACACATGCAGAGGCTTGCCATTTTGCAACTACCAAACCTTTCCTGCACAAATCATACATCCACATACAAGAACCCTGAGGGATTTATGTTTCACCCTTGGGACTGAGATTTTTTCAAAGTTTAAGACTATTGGCGCTACTATTAATTCCAAGATGCAATTAAAATTATGAGAATCAATAAAAAAGAGTAAACACCCAACAGGGTTTTTAGAACACTAAAAAAGCTATAAGACTTTTGCATTACATTATCATTGTCTAAACAAATGTTTAACTGGATAATACTCAGAAATCAGATGCATCCATGGTTCTGGGAAATAAACATTTCAAGTTAAATATGAAATTAAAAACATGTTAAAACCCATTTTATTTTAACTTAAATTGAAGACAGCCTGAATAAGCATATGTCATAAGAATAATCAAAATCTCAGGCAATATAAAACTTGAAATGAAACTATTGAATATAAAACTTGTGTGGTGACTCAAAAATTAATATTTTTTTGAGGATCACTCCTTACATAATAACAATTGAGTTTCTGTATCTTAAAGATTAAAAAAAAATAAAATGAAGGTTCTTCATATAGGTATATACTCACATAACAAGAAGAGATATTATGGACCATAAACAAGCTGAGAGGAAAAGATAATATAAAGGCTGCGTATTAAGTACAGAGTTGTAAACAGATCTGTATAAAGGTGATGTAAACAACGGTACAAATGCCTCTAATGTAGAGACAAAGGCAAAGTATTTACCTAAAAAAAAATTTAGAAAACAATTATAGCCACAATGCTTTATATTTTATATTGGTTGAGTCATTTATTATAATTATAAAATTTAATTATACACATGCATTTTTACTTCCGTATACGCAGTAAAGGAAATATTGTAATCGCGAAAATTTCCGGTTTTCAGATTTCAACGAAAATATTCATTTTGGCCATCCCAAAATCCATTTTGAACAGTTCGTCCTGGCGTCTGTATGTACGTTCGCACGTGCGTATATCGCATAACTCAAAAACGGTTAGCCGTGAAAGTTAAAATTTTATATTTAGGATTATTATAAAATCTATTTGTGAAACCTCCATTTTCAGTCGCTACATGGTTGCCAGCAGGGGTACTTTACTTGAAGGTCATAATAAACTTACATCAAAATGTATATTGACATTTAATACAGAGATCATATTGTTCGGTGATAAAGGTTACAAACGCGATGTTTTTTCCACTCTAATTAAACAATTTTATTACTTGTTATAAGTGTTAAAATTTAGTGTAACATATTTTCCCCTCCTCATTTGTGAGCTGAACAAGTCTGCAGCAAGAGAATAAGATATATACGTAAATTAAACGGATTCTTCCGCTTTATGCTGAAACCGTCGATTTCCAATACTTTATCTAGTGACATAGACAGTTCTAATGTTGCCAAAGAACACGAAGAAATCTCTTGGGAACGTGTTACCAACTTAAATAAAACGACATGTAATAACGGAATGAGACCTCCAGAAACAAGAGATTACGTATGTGTGTGTATCGGTATGTGTCAAAAGGACGCCGTGACACCGAGTGTCGTTTTTGAGATACTGCTATGTTTTGAAACTAGTTACCAAATTTAGAGTCACTTTTTAAGCCACCGATTTATAGTTTAATAGGCGTACAAGGAAGTCATGGGGTGTCCACATTAGATATTTTATAAAGTTAAAAATGTAATAGGGCATATGCATGAATAATATAATTCGTTCATTATAATATTCATAATTGATTAAAGCCTAAACAGTTTTTCTTTCAAAATTTTTGCTGAATAATAAGTTTTAATTAAACAAAAATGCAATAAATAAGCGCGAAATTTAAAATATATAAACGCAATGCTATTGGTTAAACCGCAGTGTGACGTCAATTTTCATGTCAGCATAACTACTTCGTATGGTACTGGGTACTTTCTTTTAGTAATCGACGATAAATTAAAATATATCATGGTTTCTTTCATTAAGTGTTGTGTGAAATCAATAATTAAAATGATTGAAAGAGGATTTGTTAAAACGCAGTCGAATAATCTTCCAAGAATAGACGGGATTATGATGTCATTTTTTTTCCTTCTTCAAATCCGGATTTCATATCTACTTAATTTAGAGGAGTAAAAGCTACAAGATAATTTTGCGATGATTAATTCAGTTTTGAAGCTCTTTTAAAATGTAATTTCCTGGGTACAACTATAGACTAGGGGCGCCTTATCACTTGTTCATTCCATGGTCACCCGAAGGTCCGGACTAGAACACCTTACCCCGTCATTTGTGCTAACTAACTGCTTTGCATTCAATTGTAACATTCGTATTCATTGGAATTATTAAAATTGTTCCTGCTTTAATTAGATATTATTTAAAATTACTAGTGCTGTCGACTTCCGGTGATCTGGGCAAATTTTTTTAATAATTTAAAGGAGTGATATTTTAAATATAAGGACCCGACCTCAACTGAAAAGGATCCATTGATGTTTTGTTTAGTTCTTGAGCGAACGTAATGAGCGGAAGTCGGCAGCACTAGTAATTTTAAATAATATCTAATTAAAGCAGGAACAATTTTAATGATTCCAATGAATACAAATGTTAAAATTGAATGCAAAGCAGTTAGTTAGCACAAATGATGCTAGAGTGTGGTAATCCGGCAAGTTCGGGTGACCTCAGAATGAACAAGTGCGCCCCTAGTATAGACAACTATAGAGTTGTACACGATTATTTCATTATGTAAATAGTTGCATATGCTTCAGTTGTTAGAATTTTTATATCTAATATTTTTGTTGTCTCAACGGGAATCGGGAATCGTACGGTGACTCATTATTTTGTATTGCATATAATTTTGTGTATCCTCTACTAACTAAAATGAAGAAAAAAAATTAATTATATGCACAAAAACTGTAATTGTATGTCTCCAGAAAAATGCATATAAATCATATATTTTATATATTTTTCTTAATCACAAATATATGGTATGGTACTTTATAGCATGTAGTTTCGAATAGTACAGGCAGCAAGCTTGTATCAATATCAATGGTTTGGTGAAAACTCAATTTCCATAAAGTGCCTACTTTATTCCACCTTCCCCTACCCAGTTTTATAGACAGCATTTATTTAGTGGGCATCACTCCAGTAATAGACACTTTGAAGTTGAAAAAAAAAAAAAGCTTTATTTAATGTCTCACAATGAAATGCAATAATTGGGATGAATTGTTGTTCGCACAGTAAATAAGAATGACTGATGCAAGTTATTCGGCAATCACCATTTTTAACTACCAACTGCATGATCCTTTGAACTTTTAAAAACTTTTATTATATATAAAATGTTCTTATAATTAAGAATAGTAGTTAAATTGTTCCTTTTCCATGACTAGCAGGTATACCCTAAATGTTCATTCAATCAAGCATTTCTTGCAACATTAATATCAGGTTTTTTTACTGAACTATTACGTTTTTAATCAAGTAGTTACTCTGTTATCAAAGGCTGAATGGACCAGTTCCAGACCCCTGGGGAAAATAAATCCTCAGATGCTAGAAGATTCAAATCTGTATTTTTATTTCATTAAATAACTTATGAAAGTAAAATGCTCACCCAAATTGGCTGGCTCTACAGTTCTCGATATCTGAGTTTTCAACATTGGATTAAGAAGAAAACCCAAACATCCTACCACTGAAAATAAATAGAATTCAATGGCAGTTCTAGAAAGTGCCAACAGTACGCACGATACTGTAGCTGTGAGCGCAACAAACAATGCTATGTACAAATCGTGAATACGTAATACACTGCATGAAATGTAAGATCCCACTGTTGAAGTTATAACTGAAACATAAAAAAAAAAATAAATGTATCATATACAATGCCAGTTTTATGGTTTGACTATAAAAATATTAGTGAATACAATATTTATTTTTTCAATATCCTTAACAGCAGTAGAATTTGTTTTTTAATTAATGTTTTCCTTGGACATCTTTTATATATACATGTACAATTACGATAATATATTATGCAATATGCTATATAATATGTAAAAATTAAAATACAATACAATCTGAAGGTCATATTAATATGCATAAGACATAATATATTTTTATAAATGTCAACAGTGTTGGAGTGGTCGAGCGGGAAAAGGCACATGTACGAAATGCACCAGCCCACAAACCCCAAAGGTTGTGGGTTCCAATCCCAGTCCCAGGATTGATTATTTAATTTCATTTTTTATTGTGGCTATCTTCAGTATTTTTATTTAATTATTTATATTTTTTAATATTTTATTTTCATTAAATGATAAAATAAAATGTGATTATGTCTTTATTTATCATATCATTATGTCTTTGATTCAGCCATTGCAGCATGAATTCTTTATATTTTTACTGATTCTACATTTTCATTATTGTAACTATTATGTGTCTTTATTATTAGTAATATATTTTGCTAATTATTTTTCTTGATCCATATTTTTCTGTTTTAAAAATTGAATGTTAAATTTTTTATTATTATTATTATTTTTTTTAGAAACTCTCATATTTTTATTTATTTTAAATGATTTGTTTAGTTCAGCAATACAAGGCTATTTCCAAGGGTTGTGATAAAAATATATTTTTTAATTTCAATTCTAATATGGTTTGAATTCTATATGAAACTATTACAAGTTTTTAACTAATCATTTATATAGTTGCTAATATAACATATGCAAAATTATTGTAAATGCGTAAAAGTATAATTTTTTTTTTTCCTTTGAATGGTACGTTATAAAGAAAATTTTTGCGGATTATAAAATTTAATCTTTAATGTTTAATCAAGATCATTATAGTGATGCTCTGATTGGCAAGTTTTGGCTCCTCCCATTTTCCTTATCTAAATTCTTAATAATGAGGAAAATTAATTGTTTATTAAGCAACACTAATCAAACCCTTATATGCAATGATGAACTGATAAGAGCTGAAAAGTGATTTGAAATAGAAAAAATTAACAGTTGTAATTTTCTTCTCTTTATGTCAAGATGTTAACAACAATTCTGTCCTTTATATAAAGAGGATAACAATGTTTCAAGTTAGTTGATCTCATTTACTATTAGTAATAAATACAAATAATCTTAAGAAAGTATTACTTTAATTAATATTACAAATGAAAACTATATGCTTGAGTAGATTAGTAGAAATGAATATATCGCTAGCATATTAGGTTAAAAATTAATTCCTAAATAAATATATTCAATTATTTGTGTAGGTTTCATCTAAATATGTTTATGCAAATAAATATAAGAACATAAAAAGATGGAATGTAAATTGGTAAAAACAGATTGAAATATAATTTTTATTTCTACAAAACAAAGCAGAAAGTGGTAGTAAAATGATAAATTAGATTATCTACAATTAATTCTGAGAATACAATATTTAATCTTTAAAAATGCATCAACTATTAACAAAGTTTCTAATAAAACTGATTGCATTATATTTGATATGAATATATTGAGATGAAAGAATTTCATAATTAATTTTTTTAAAATATTATTCCAACTTTTAACAGCATTTTAAAGTGCAGTAGAACCTTCTATTGGGACAGGAGTCCTCAATCTTTTTGTTTTTGGGACACATTTGTAAGTTATCAGTAGGGCACCTTGTGTTTTATTTATTTTTCAAGATAAATTGGTAGTTGGATATGATTTATAACAGAAAAAGAAAAATGTTAAAATATGAAGTAAGTGTTAAAGGATTTCAAAGGAAAGAGAGGGAGTTACTATAATTAAATAGTGTTAAAGTGTCAACATTAAGCTTTGCTTGTCAGTATATCATTTTGTCAAAATGCAAACAGCATAGTTTTTTTAGCTCCAAATTTTAACCAATAAAATGCAATTTGTGGGAAGCTTTACTTTTCTGCTTCTATTTGAAAAATAAAAGCAGCTGAAGGTCATCAATTGCAGCATGAGGCTAATGGGGACAATGCTTCATCAATTTTAAATTGTGAAATCTGGTTTAGATGATTCAAAAGTTGTGATTTTGACATGGAGAACAAGGAACATGAAGAAAGGTCAGAAACTTCTGAAGATGAAGGAAACTAAGATTCCTGTCGAATGCAAGAAGAACTTGCAGAATCTAAGGGGGTGACTCAACAAGCAATTTCATTATGCCTCCAAGCCATGAGAATGGTCCAAAATCAAGAAAATTTGGTGTCATGCAAATTAAAGCTGAGGCCTTTCCAGTCAAAAACTGGAAACTCATCTTTAAAATTGAAAAAAACAATCCGATTCCTTCGTTGTTATTAAAATTATACGTTTGTTTTCTTATACTTGATTCAAACATGTTGAGATTACAATGAAAAAATAAATTTGAAACAATGAAATAAGAAACAGACATATAACTAGGTACAAGATACATTGAATGCGATATTACCAACAGGGTCATTAAATTTTTGGTATTGCTAAACACAGAAAAAAACAAGGCAAAAAATGATGAAATTGGCAGAAAAATATTATTAAAATGCCATGATGCAAATTAATTATTATTTTCAAACAAATATGTGTGCTTATATTTCCAATTAAGTATTAGATGTCAAATCTAATATATATATATATATATATATATATATATATATATATATATATATATATATATATATATATATATATATATATATATAAAATAGCACTTTATTGGAAACGTCAAACAGCAGTAAGCCATGTAAAAGTTGCTGGTCGCCATGGCGCCCACAGACATAGGGTTGGGGACATAGGTCAGTAAAACACTAATATAGAGAGTATGGAGGTAACCAAGCTATGCAGAAAGAGCAGAAAAGAATTCATCAGTTTTCTACCCTCAAAAATCTATGAAACATACTTATGATAAAAGATTCTTCGGATCATAATACATTTTTTACACTGGAAAAAAGTGAATATTTTATGAATGTGAATTTAATGGAAGCATATTGCAAACATTTTCTAAAGTCTAGTGAAAATTAATTTTTAAAAACAGAAAAACTGAAATAAAAATAGAAATTTAATTACCAGAAACTCCAGCAAGTATACCAGAATACAGGTTATACTGTTCCAAGGCCCAATGAAAACTTTTTCGAAGTGCATAGTATTTAAAAGCCATTTCACCTAAAACATAAACAGATAACAAATGAGAAATTTAAAAAAAAAAAACACTGATTTTCTGACCACACCCCCAACCATCTCTTCTATTTGATGGTACTTCAAAAAACTTTCTTAAATCAAATTGATAATAGAAATAAACCCATTTATAAATAATTACATTAAATATTATACCATTGATAATAGTGGATGATACAACAATAATCAAAGCTTCCAACAGTGTAATCAGAGTTCTTTTCTGAGGGCGTGGCATGAACACGGCTACAAAAGTTTCTTTTATATTTTTTAAGTTAAAGAAGCTTGCTGAGGCACCCTGAAAGTATGATAACATACAATTACACATGAATGATTAGAATGTTATATGGTACATAAATATATTAATATGTTATAGGTCTAGTAAGAAAAACTGCAATAAAACTACATAAATGCCATCAAGACATTAACTTATCTGTTTAGTATGATTTCATTTAATTAAATCTAAATCATATTTATATGGAATCTCTCTTCTGTTTCTCTAAACATTTTGAATATATTGTTTTTAGTTTATAGAGTTTTCAAATGACAAAGGCTGCTGTTTTTGTCCCACAAAAGATTATGTAAGCTAGAGTATAATATATATAAGAATTTTCTTTGATTCAATCTGTTTTTCATTTTCTAAACTATATCTTTTTTTTACCTTTTATGATCAAGTTTTAGACTAAAATTACTACAATCAAGAAGTAGAAAAAATTATTTATCATATATCTATTAAAAAAGGGAAAAATTCTAAAGATCCCTATGTTATATTTCCGAGATAAAAACACAAAATTCATTGTTATTCAGATTGTTACCGCAAATAATAATTTTTGTGAGCTTGAAACATTTTTTTTTTTGCATAAAGTTCTCTGCTCAGTACAAATTTTAAAGATTTCTACAGGAAAATCTGGGCTATTCTGAATTCAAGCATTCCGTAACGACAATCCGGTCAAATGAGAATTCAAGTAATCCAGTGCAGGATGCTAATAAAATGCTTCATAAGTAAGTTTTTAGCAAACCTAGGAAGTGATCATATGAGCATATATGTGTATAAGCTATGATAACAGAAAATATATTTGCACTGTATTGGCAAGTTCTAAGCTTCAGTGTTTATTATGTTCTGAGGACCAGACAAAAAAGAGTTACAGTCATTAAACTTTACTAAACATAGAAATTTTTAAAGAAATAAAACACTATATATATATATATATATATATATATATATATATATAGTCACAATAAAAGAAATGAAAGATGGCAATAACATAAGGCAAAGCATCATGTAAACAAAATAGTGTAAAACTATGAAACATATACTGCTGAGTCTCAACACATCAAAATTTCTATATATTGCTTGTAGGGTGTTACAAGTATATAAGAAGGTGAATCTAATATAAACAGTAATCTTACTATTTTATTTGGCACGCAGTTCTGAACTAGATTATGGAGTGGAAGATTGATGTTTATCATGTAATGAGTGGGGACCCGACTCGGTTAGCCTGCTCTGTCCTCAGTACAGCTATGACTAACAGCTGGTACATTCATCTGTAGCATAACGCATAACCATAACCAATGAGTTAAATCCTCAGAAATTTTTAATCGTTTGAAGGCACAATTTGAGGACACTATAATGTACCAGAATTGAGTGTATACATCGGCCAGAGAACAGAGAAAAATTGGAAAACAAAAGTAATAATAAATACCCAAGGACAAATGTTACAGATAACAACATTTGTACCATTTGAGAGCTTATTGGAAGCGATCAATGGTCCACTGTTAAAGATCTCGACAGAAGTCAAATGTCAACTGCCTAGCGAAACAAAAGACGAGATATGCCCATTAGAGATATCGGCTCTCGAACACTCTCCTTCTGTATAATAAAAACAGTCTGGACTCAGACTTGTCTCCTGTGACTATTTTTTGTTTGGTCTCTTGAAAGAATCATTACAATAAAGCAATGAAGAAGTCGAGGATCATGTGCACATTTGGATAACACTCAAATCAGTGACAAAAGTGTGTAGATCATGCAGAAGACTAAATTGAGAAATGCTGAAAGTATGGATTTTGTATCGCATTAATCAATGAATGTATAAAAATAATTACCGTTTATATTTAATTCAGCCTTGTACAAATGAAATTTTGATATGTTGCTAAGTTAGGCCTGCCAATTCCAATATTATAAAAACATTTTAATATATTGTTGGTAACCAGAAATTCTAATTTTTTCGATCACTAATTAGCCTTTTTTTTTATGAGTTGGGGATCATCAGTACCTATTCAACAGTTTTACCTAGAATATCTCATAAACCTTATAAATACCTGCACAGGCTCTTTAGATTCAGGTAAAACAATAACTGCATATAAAAGAGCAATAATCGAACTGCCAGATGCAATGGAAAATATGATGATTATAGCTGAATGACCATAAGAATTGTATACAAAGCTAGAAGTAAGATAACCACTAATGACACCCAAGGTCAAAGTTGAATATATTGTAGCCATTCTAAAACAAAATTAAACATAACCTTAATTTAATTTAATTTAACATAACCTTAAGAAATAAACATAAAAAATCATATAAAACTACATATAGTAAAATTATAAATCATAGGAGCAAAAATACAACTAGTCAAATAAAAATCTGGTGCGGTGTGCACATCAAACAACTTTCACTTACCACAATACTTGAAATAAATTTTAAAATTTTCAATTAAGTTTCCACAGAAACATTAATTTTTCATAATAAATATTTATTTATTTATTCTTAAATAATATAAATGTAGAAATTATTAACTACAACAATTACTTAAATGTATACGTTTTTTGTCGCGATCGATTCCTTCTATGGATTTATATGTTGGATATTTTCTAATTATTTAATGTTATTATTTTATCTAAAATCTTTAGCTTTCCAGTGTTATATTATACATCTATATTACAACTCTTTTTCCGGAAATTTGTTTTCAACATGATAAAATATTTCTCCTTTAGATAATTACCAAATTTGTTCATAGTTTATATTTGTTCATTTTATTACAACTAACCATGAGAAGTATTTAATTATTTCAAATAAACAAAATTAAAGATACTTTAGAGGAAGCCATTTTAAAAATTCAGCATTTAATTCCTGTCAGACCTAACTGATATTAAAGAACATTTAATTGTGTATTAATATAACTACTTTGGTCAAAATCGCTAGAGCCTTTTTCGAGAAAATTGTAAAAATTTGTAAAATCTATGATAAAAATTTTGCCAAAAACGTAGCTGTGACATCACAGGCTTATACTTACCTTAAATACGCAATTTCAGTTTTGTACAAGTTTTTGTTTTGGAGCTACAGTTACCACCCACACACAAACACATACCATTTTGTGAGACATGGTTATTTGTATTCAGGGGAATTGAAATGCGTATTTCTGTAGAAAACTCGTATTCAACATTTTTCACAATCACAATATATTATATACACCCTTACTATGCATTTCATATATAGGTAAGTGAAAGTAAAAATATAATAGCTGCACCTTCAATTTACACACCAAAGAATAAGATTAAAAACTTGATTATTCTACAAATTCATATAACTGGTCATATTTACAGAAGTACTTTATATCTTTAGACCTCTGCAAGATTATATTACTACTAACCTAAATGCTCTATTGTTCTCACTAGTAATATCTGTTATATAACAGAAGACACAAATAAAAATACTAGCAAGACCTCCTGCTAGACTTAAGCACAAAGAAGGAATCAATACCCAAAACGGTGATACAGCTGGTAAATTAATAAATATAAACCAAGAAATGTAGTACAATGCAAAGCCTAAAACAATAAATAATAGTTAATGAACTTAAACAATATTGAAATTATATTATTTAGCATTGCAATAATTGAATATGCTACCTGCTGTTGGAATTATCAAGAATGGTTTCCTTCCATTTACATCGCTCCAGAATCCAACAAAAATAGATATCACACCAGATACTACAGATTCCAATATTAACTTGGTCATGGTGATCTGTGTAGTATAGCTTTGAACCATTCCTTCCACATCAGGGTCAAGTTTTCCGACGCATTCAGAGGCTGAGAGATTATAAACGACGGTACACGTTTTCGTAATCAAAACATTTGTGCTTACTGCATCTACATGAATATTTAAGTACCTTAATAAAAATCATAAATAAATAAAACATAATATTAAAAGTCATTTAAAAAATAGTTTTCTCTTTTCATACCTGTCAAACTATATAAAAAAAAAATTGTAAATATTATTGGCTCGACAGTTATTGGAAATTTTTTCCAATGATTCTTGCATATTACCGAATTGCAAGTTTCTTGTGATGACGGAGAATTATCTGGCATGATGTTTCCTAATTCTTGACCTGAAAATAAAAACAGCATTAATAAATTTTAATAATTAATAATTATTTACATTTATCAGAACATCTGGCTTTTTCAAAAAACTTTCGATGCATTCATAATAACTGGATTGATTAATTAATAAAAGTAAATTAATTTATTTAATTGTTTTGCCCTTTACTAGAGAAACAGTTAATTCATTCATGGATAAGAAAAAAAAATACACATATGCATTTATAAATAAATAAACCAAATATTCCAACAAATAAATTTTGCTAAAAAATATAAAACAAAATATATTTATATATATATATATATATATATATATATATATATATATATATATATATATATATATATATCATTTTCCATGGCTCATTACTATTTGCATATACTTCATTTTATTTTACATAACATTCTTCACATACACATAAATTATCATTTAGTGGGTGATTAATACAATAAATAAAGCAATTGCTTTCAGGCAGAATTAAGCCTGTCTAAGTGTTAAATAGATTCAATGTTTACAAACAGTATAAATCAACCCTCCCAATACCAGAAGAAAAAAAATATACTAAATACCAGGTGGGGTACTTATAGACCACACCTAATTTTTCAATAATTTTGGCTATTCGTCTTGATTTAATCACTCAGCCTCAAATTTTTGCGAAACATGTTTTCCAGATGCAGTAGACTACCATTCCCAAATTCACTGACACAAAATTAATTTTGTTTATATATAATTGAATTATCAGTTTTTTTTTCCAGTGATAATTTTTATGTTTTGGGTTCAGTTTTAAAAAAAAAATTGCTCCAAAGAATGTAACACATTAGTAAAATTATAACCACATATCTGTTTAATTCATTAAGAATATATCAAAGCGTACTCACTCCCTAAATGGATCAAAGATAGGCAACAATCTACTAAAGGATGAACCTTGCACAAGTACATTTAAAAAATCACAAAACAAAGCCATGATAAACCAAAAAGTACGCATTAGAAAATAGCAGAATTGTTGATGGAACATGGACAAACTATACATTATTTTCCACCTCAGAATTACAGACACATAATCTTCGATGGACCAATTCCGCAAACATTCCAGCATGTTCATATTCCACTACATCCTACATGAAAACAAAAGAGAAAATTTAATAAAAACTATAATGATGTAGGAGGTCATTTGGCCTGCTTCCAAAAAAAATCTCTTTACAAAATACAGGAAGTAGTTGCAGAATTTCCTACCTTAATTGGCCTGCAATGAGAAATCCTATTAAAAAAAAGCTAGAAAACAAAAAAGTAAATAAAAGACATCATCTGAAGAATTTAACAAATGAAAGGAATACTCAGGATTCAAACTTTGGCTCGCAATATCTTTCATTTGTTACATTCTTCAGATGATTTCCTTTATTTATTTATTTTTCTTTACCTTTATTTTGTTTATAATCTATTTAATTTTCAATTCATTCACTGTTTATATCCTGCTAATAGTTTTGTGCTATTTATTTTTTTCTTTAGTTCATGCTTTCTACTTTTGCGTTCCATTAATTTTTATATTTCTTTCATAAATTGTCATTAATAAATATTCATATCAAAAGACACTAAAATTTTACTATACAGGTAATATGCTAAATTGCAGAAGGGATCTGTAAAAATGAATAAATGTACAACCCTCGCGTAGTCTTAAAACAGAAGGGGGGAAATGGTGTATTGAACAAATTGGCTAAAATTTACAAATAAAACCTCCAATAATACTTAGTTTCAATAATTGTAGTGTAGCTAATATATTAAATTGAACTTCATTTTAAATTATATTTATTATTTTCTAATTTATAAAAGAAAAAAATAATTGTATATTTCTATTGTTTCAAAAAAATAATTACCTGATTTATTATAAAAATAGATCATTGTTGTTAATTACCAAGACTATCTAACAAAACTAACTAAAATAGATTATCATCAAGGATATATGTCAGGAATTTATTAATTAATATTTCAAAGTAATTAGATCATAGTGAAAAGATTTTAATTAGTGATTATTACTACGAGGTAACAAGCATTAATTCTCATTAAATTAGACTTTGTATGGTGGTATTTAAAAATGCTACAAAAATACTAATAATCAGAATAATATATGCTATGAAAGCACTTTTACAACCTTAAAATCAAATATCATTATTGTATCACTTAATATTGTTATTTTCCTTTGGAAAAAAGCAGCACTGATAAATTAAAAAATATATATCCATAAAAAATATGGGTAATAAAATGCAAAATAAAATAAATAAATAAATACCTATAAAGAGATAGGCAACCTTGGAAGGATGAGAAGATTGATTACATAAGACTGCAAATCAAAAATTAATACTGCTAAAGTCAAATAAAATAAATTAGCATACCTTGCTTTGTATACAAATTAGTTTTTTCGAAAAGTTGATTTGGTTTGAATGCAATAAATTTCAAGAAATTAAAAAGACATTACATTATAATTATTTTTATTTTACTTGAATGAAAATAACAATAATAATTTATTAAAGAATATTTTGGAACTAAATGAATTGAATATTTTCGTGGTGTTATTAAAATCAAGATTACCTTAGAAATGAGTAAATAAATATTAATAATAATAATAATATATTTCTTCAATTAAATTTGACGACTTCCAGTTTAATGTTAAATATGAAAACTATTCAAATTATATATCAACCCAATAGTTTAAAAACATAAATAAAAATAAAACACATAGGAAATATATCTTTAGTTATTGTTAGTATATCAATAAAAGAACATAGTTACACAATAAAAATTATACAACAATATAATGTCAAAAGAAAAGCACTGCTTACAATCCGTTCACCCAAGATTTCTTTAGAAATGAGTAAATAAATATTAATATTATTGACTTAAGGAAGAAGTTGGTCGGGGATGCGGTCAAAAAGTAACACTTTAATAAGTAATACTTATATATTTTTATGCCAACATTTTTAACACTTATATATTCTTGAAAAAAGACAGATGCTATATTGGTACTGGTACTGCCTCATTTTTCAATGTTGTTATTTTATTTTTATTTTAGCCCTGAAGATTGCCTAAAACTTAGGCCGAAACGTTGACACAAAAATATTTAAGTATTACTTATTAAAGTGTTACTTTTTGACTGCATTCCCGACAAACTCCTTCCTTAAGATATACATCTACGGTCAACCAAAACTCACTCCAATATTAATAATAATAATAATATATTTCTTCAATTCAATTTTGACGGCTTCTAGTTCAATGTTAAATATGAAAACTGTTCAAACTATATATCAAAAAATTAGTTTAAAAAAATAAATAAAAATAAAACACATAGGAAATATATCTTGTTATTTTTATTATATCAATAACAGAACACAGTTACACAATAAAAAGCATGCAATAATATGTCAAAACGAAAACACTGCTTGCAATCTGCTCACTCAAATTGATATTGACATTTAAAAAAAAATAGCAATGCGAAAAGCAGTTTACCTTGATGAAGAAAGAAGCTAACACAAATTTGAAGATAATAAGTGGGAGGATACAAGCTGTCAGATAGCTTCTGTTTTGCATGAGTTATGTAAACTCAGTTCTTTGTGCATCTAAAATCAAAAATAACTAACGAAAGAATTTCAAAAATTTGAAAACAATTATTTGGTGAATATTTTCTCAATTTGAATACCACTATACAATAATTAAATTCCTAATTAAAAATCAAGGTCCATAATGAAATTAACATTTATTAGAGCATAATGAAAATGCATTAGCTTGATACTTCAAAATTAAGAACGCAGTGCTAGAACTATAAACTGCATTTGACAAGGTCAACAAAGCCTTTGTTTGCAAAACCGATAAGACTATCAGTACAGGAACGTCACTTATTAATCAATGCACTCGTGTCGTTCACTAACAGAACTGACCTGATGTACACATAAAGAAATATCCGTTGTCTTGGAAACGGATAGTAAATAAAGTAACAGCTGATCTTTATCTGATTTATCCAAGGCTACGAAAACGAAATTTTATCAGCTCCCATGTGTGACCTCTTTGAGTGATCAGCTGTTTTTTGTTGACTGAGCATTGTCTTTTACGACTCAAGAAGTTATAACTTTTGGCAATAATGAAAAATGGTTTAATTGTCTGAAATAACAATGGGAAATGCTGGAAGTGCTGGCGGCAGAGAACGTCAAAAAGCGGGGGATCATGCACCACATTCTCCAACTAAAGATGACCAAGCTTTTGTTTTTGATAAAAAACGTGAAACTAACTTAGTCTACCAATCATCCCATGACGATGAAGAACCATATTTCACTAAAAGTGAAGATAGTAACGGTGTTCAAAATGTAAGTTGAATAACTTCTTTAAATACTTTATTTCTTTTTTAGAATTTCATATCCACGGAAGTGTAACTTTCAGAACTATCAACAATTAGGATTTCAGCGAATCCTAGTTCTCTTATTCTAATCTGACCTTATGTTTTCTAGTTTAATCGTTTGACTTCATTTTTATAATTACTCAGAAATATTTCATTATATTTTGTCTGTAAGAGGAGTTAAGACTTTCTTGGATTGATAACATTTCTTACTCTTGATAGCATATCACAGCTTTAACAAACTTTACTTGAATAAAAATTATAAGAACTAGTAGATATTCCTTATAATCTGTTTTAGATTTTCCTCAACTGTTTTTTTTTTTTCTTCTGATTAAGTATTAATTCTGAATAATTCAATTCTACCATTATTTTTGATTTGCTTCTAAATGTTGGCATTGATGATCTTTGGGGTTCACGCCTTTAAACAAACTTCTAAATGTACTTGTGTTCGAATCATGTATGTTTAGATTCACGAAGACTTTTAATTATAGTATGTAACATTGAAGACACCAATAACTACCCTTAATTCTTATAACTATTTATTTTTTAGTTCTAAACTATTTTGTGGTAGTGTGAAGTTTCACACTTTAATGATTTAATCTTACTTAAGTTAATCTTACTTAACATTATTTAGTTTTAATGATGGAAATGCCATATAATATTTACAAAATAAACTGTTTACTATAATTTTGTTTTGAACTTGTAAGTTAATGGATAATTCTTTAGCAACTTTAATGATAGTTGATTGTTATCACTATTTTTTTTAGAATATACTATTTCTGTTAATTTCTAGGAGCAAGATTATAATAACCTCCCCCGTCAAAGATCAGCAACTGTGTCAGAAGGTACCCAAGTTACCGACCAAGTTTTTCCGACTGTTTTTAAATGGGATGGAGGTGGAAAACAAGTTCTCATTAGTGGAACATTTTCTAATTGGAAAACTATACCTATGGTTAAAAGGTATGTTTCACATCAAACTTATTTTGATAATGCTATCATATTACAATTATTTAATTGTAGGTTGTATTAATTTCTATAAGAAAAATTAAACCACTATTTAATCATTCTATCATTAAGTTCTTTTGTATTGTTGATGTGGTGAATATAATGGGAGCTGAAGAATTATCAAACCTTGTATGGACTTATGCTCTTATATTATCCTGTTTTATTTTTCTGTATTGATGCTCGCAAACTCCAAATCTTATAAATTGAATGCAGGCAGTGCTGACATATCCAATAATAATGAGTGCAATGACATATCCAATTAAGTTTAATTAATTTACATATGAAATTTTAATTTATATGTATGTTATTTATATGCTTTTATATGTATTGATTTTTAAATTCTTTTAGTCATTACATTTTATTAAATTTTTAAATGAATAATTTTTATTTTCATGTCATTAAATTGAGTTTTTCCTATTGTATTTTTTATCACTTACTTTATAACAACAACCTAACAATTTGATCCTAGCTCAAGATAATCATTATATCACTTAAAGTTAAAATAAATAACAATTAAAAAATAAAAAATTTCAAAATTAGACAAAAAGCATTATATTTTAACAATACGCACATATATTAATTAGTAGGTACTATCTTTTTAAATTAAGACAGGTTTACCGAGGACAACAAAATAGTTTGGATTTAGCCCAAGTGGGCATTTTTGTTTTACGATTCCAAACTTTTAAGCTTTAAGCTAGCTATCCCCTTGAGAGTAAATCATATGAGAAATCTCGTGAGTAACTCTCAGAGAACAGCAACCTGTTTCTGGCCGGCTTTCAGAGCATTATCTGCTAGTGAGTAAACATTTTGTGAGGAATAAGCCTCAAGTGGACACACGGCTTTAGGGCCACACTGACTCTTCCATCAAGTCCCAAGGGCTAAGACCAAGCTAGCTAATCATACCACCATACTCATATCGTGTATGTCCCTTGTTTTGTTCCTTAATAGGCTATCAAAGAAAAACATCTGGTTATTATTTTTTATGATTTACTTATTTTGCAAATGTTACAATGTAATAAAAATAATGGTGGGAGGTGGTGCTTGTGGGCTGCAGTTTGAAGACCCTTGTTGTTAAGTTTCTGTATATGCCTGCATAATGTTTTTATTTTATTATGTTTTTAAATTGTATTAAATTTGTGGGGGTTTTATCTTAATTTTTATGTAATAATTTAATTTATTGGGAGTACAAATTAGTTCGGTCTGTTTTCAAAAGATAGCTATCTTTTGAAAACAGACCAAACTATTTGACTGTTATGAATGTTTCATAGCTATGGCTGATTTCAGCGGTTTGAGAGAGGTTATACATCATCATCATAATCTATCCTCATCTGCCGCCTAAGCAGTGTGAGGAGACCCTTGTAGAGCTTGACCCAGTTGTACCGGTCCTGCACCAGCTTATTTCTTCCACTCCAATTCATTCTTGTTTTTGTGAATGCTTCCTTCATCCCGTCCTCCCACTTCAGTCTTGGTCTTCCTCTCCCTGTCTTGCCCTCCACTCTAGCATTGTATGAACAGCTTGGTTTCATATATAACAGATATCTATTATTATTATTCCATATATTACAGATGCCCAAACCATTTATGCCTGTTCTGTTCTGTTACTTCAGTGGCTGCTACTATGTCGAGCTTTGACCTTATAGTGGTGTTACAGGCTCAGTCTCTTCTGGTCTTCCCTTTCACCTTCCTAAGAAACCTTATTTCAGAGGCCTGAAGCATTGATCTATGTTTTGTTGTTGAGCCCATGACTCTGAGGGGTATGTCAAGATTGGTAGAAAGGTAGACGGCCATCATTGTCTTTTTTTCCACCTCGCAACGGTTCAATAAACCTCCTTACATCCTGTACATCCTGCTTGCTGCCCCAATATGTCTGTTATTTCACTATCTATATAACCACTCTCGTGCTGGTGCGCTCCCAAATATTTGAAATAGGTAACTTGCTCTATTTTTGCCGTTGATTCTAATCACTCTCATGGCTCTGCTTGGCTTTTTTCCAATCCTCATTACTTTTGTTTTTGCCAGGTTGATACTCATGTTTATATACTTCAGCTCTTCCTGGAGTACATTAATATTGTGTTGAAGATCTTCATCATGGTCTGCTAACACAACTATATCATTGGCAAATGCCAGCAGTGATAGAATTAGTTAGGGATTGATAAATTATTTGCCACTTCTATAAATGTTTTTTATTGAAAACTAGTTTCGAATGTTATACATTCATCCTCAGTTCTAAAAACACAAAACAAAATTCAAAAATAAGCAATTCAAAATATATTTAATAAGTGTGGTCTTATATATAACTGCACTTATATAAGACCACACTTATTAAGTCTATTTCTTTGACCGCACCCCCGATCAACTTCTCCCTTTAAATATAAATATACGGTCAACAATAACTCCCTCCATTAATTCAAAATATAGTTTGGTATTATTATACATATTAATCTAATTTAATATGTATAATGATACCAAGCTATATTTTGAATTGCTTATTTTTGAATTTTTTTGTGTGTTTTTAGAACTGAGGATGAATGTATAACATTCGAAACTAGTTTTCAATTAAACAAATTTATAGAAGTGGCAAATAATTTATCTATCCCTTATTAGATTGATCCTTCTATACCATCATGCGGATGTCAACTGATAGAATTAGTTGTCTCAAATTTGAAATGTCCTAGGTGGAACTTTTTGAACTTCTCTTTACACTTTCTGGTGGCTGACTTTCTGAGGACCAAAATGAACAGTTGTGGGCTAAGAATGCATACTTGCCGGATCCCTACAGATGTTTCAATCTTACTATATTTGTATTTTTCTTATATAGGCTTTCCACTGCTAATATGTGTCCTGTCTCGACATATTTTTCTCTTAAGGCTTTAGATATATCTCCTTTCTGGATTTTTTCGAATGCTTTGATTAGACCAACGAAGCAAACAGATAGTTCTTTGCCTTACTCTTTGACTTTTTCTTGAACTTGTCTCATTGTAACAATGTGATCCTGAGTGCTTCGATTAGCATGGAACCCATATCGTTCTTCCTCCAGCTTAGTTTCGACCATCCATTTGATACTCTTTTTGAGAATTGTTGCCATCGACCTCAACATCAACACCTAAGCCAAATATTCAAGGTTCGAAAGTCATGCTCTGTATCTCATGGGACCAAAAAGGTGTTGTATACTATGAGCTGCTACAACATGGCAATTCCATTATAGGTGATCGGTATAGGTTGCAATTGATTCGTTTTAGACGTGCATTACGAGAAAACGACCGGAATACGAGCAAAGACATGGCAAAGTTATTCTTCAGCATGAAAGCGCGAGGCCTCATGTTGCAAATGTCGTAACAAAAAATATTTGAAAATGCTCAAGTGGGATATTTTACCACACCCGTTGTATTCTCCGGGCATTGCTCCTTCTGATTACTGGTTGTTCCTATGGATGCAGCACGATTTGGCAGGTCACCGGTTCACTTCTTTTGCAGAAATCGAAAATTGGCTCCTAACTTGGCCCCCAAAATAAGAGACTTTTTTTGAGATGGAATTCGAAAATTGCCCAAGATGTGGATAAAAGTAGTAGATATGTAGTAGTAGAATACTTTGATTAATCTGTTCATTCATTTTGTTCTGAAATAAATTGCATTTTTGACCACAAAAGAAACTGACTAAACTAATTTTTATTCTCAATGTTTATTGTGTCTTGAATAACATATATAAAATACGAATAAAACAGATAAAATATGAAGCAAACTTAATAAAGTAATAACGAAGAAATTTTGTTTATTACTACCTTGAAGTTATCTTTATTTTTTTTATATCTCATCCTACATAAAAAAGAAGAGCCTGAGATGTAGTCTTCTTAAAAGAAATTTTTCATCACCCAGTTTCATTAAGAAAACCATTTTATTACTAAAACAATATGTTTTGGAATGTGATCTTTATCTCATCCATCCGGCCATTACAACAACTCTGTAAACAATTGTCAAGATCAATCAATTCAAAAATAAATATTAAATGGAAACTAGTACAGATTGACTTAATAGAAAAAAATTCTCAATTTCAGTTTGATTTTATAAATAATTTATAGAAAATAGGTGTTCGTTGTACAAAAATTTTTTTTATTTTTTTTATAGAATTCCTTGTAAAGGTTATTATATAATATGAAAATTTGTTGGATTTAAAAAAAAAAATTAGACTTGGATGAATAAAAATTAGTTGACATTTTCATTTTTAAAAATTAATTATAAAAAGTTCTTAAATTAATTTGGTTTGAAATAAAGAAAAAAGCTATCAACATTTTAATTTTGTTTAACTTCACTAGCTGTAGTTAGTATTCAATCATTTTATTAATTTTAATTTTAAAAAGCAATGTTATTCTTAAAATTATTATCAGATGTTAATTATTTTAGCCATGGAGATTTTGTTACAATCATAGATCTACCGGAAGGAGAACATCAATACAAATTCTATGTTGATGGGGAATGGAAGCATGATCCATCATCTGTGAGTATTATTAATCATTTTTAACAAAGAGTGTAGTTAGTCTATGAAGTCTGATTATTTACGTTTTCATTAACGTTTGTAATCAAATTTTAACTTCACTCCCTCAAACCTGTCATCAAATATGCTGTGTTATCCTTTTAAACAGTGCTAGTTACTACTGGAAAAGATTGGATTAGGTATTTCTAGATATTATAAAGGTTTTTTATATTGTTTCAAATAATCAAAAGAACTATTCTGTTTGGTTTCTCATTTATAAATATGATTAAGAACATTTTAATTTAAAGATAATTATTAACACTGTCATACTTATTTCAGAAAGTAGTTGAAAATGGCATGGGATCAAAAAATAACTTGGTAGCTGTAAAAAATACCGATTTCGAAGTTTTTCAAGCTTTAGCAATGGACAGTGAAGGTGGATCTTCAAACCTGCAAAGTAAGATTTGAAGTTATTTGTAATGTTCTGTTTTGTACTGAATTCGATTGTTATTTTGGCTTAGTAATGTATTTGGTAAACATATATACTAGAAAAGTGTCATTATATTCCAAAGTGAAAACATTTAGTTAGGCATAGTCTATATATCTATGACCAAGACAACACTTATAAATTGTAACCAAGAGGTAGCTAATCAGGTACAATTTAGTTTTTAGGTCTGTTATTAGATATCACTTGTTATCCTTTTATTTTGGAATGTTTAGCTTATTGCCTTTAAACTTTATAAAAAAAATTGGAATAAAAGAGCTTTTCCTTACTCTCCGAGTTCTATCTATGATATCAGTTGATGTCATAAGATATTTTTGAAAGTAGCATATACTGAATTTAAATAAAAGATTAAAAAAATAGCAAGCCTTGTCATTTTGATCTAATGTTAAAGTTATATCAGTTTAATAGGAAGGAAGACTTCTTAGATAGTGTAACATTTGAACAGGCCATGGATAGCTGGCTTTGTAAGAAACATTCATTGTTTTAGATTCACATTCATTTTATCATAACATTTTTTAATTTTATTTTTTCCATTGCATTGTCGATTGCAAATTTATATTAAAAAATCTTTAAAAATAATATGATTAAATGTTTAATTGAATTATTTAGGTGAATATTCTCAAGAAATTCCTCCAATAAAGCCTTGGGAGAAACCAGCAGGTCCCCCTATTTTGCCTCCACATCTTCTACAGGTTATATTGAACAAGGACACACCTATTTCAGTGAGTAAAGTTTAAAATATGAGCCTAAACAATGTGGCTTATGTTTATTGTCAACGAACTTTACTGAATTATTTTTCTTTATATATTTATTTTTTGTTTTCAGTGTGAACCTACTCTTTTACCTGAGCCAAATCATGTAATGTTAAATCATCTTTATGCCTTGTCAATTAAAGATGGTGTTATGGTGTTGAGTGCTACTCACCGCTACAGAAAAAAATATGTTACTACATTGCTTTATAAGCCCATATGAGGTACAAATACATTGCCTTTTTTATATTTGTGATGTTAACTAGATAATTTATTTTATATGTTAAGTTTTAATCTTTTAAGTAATTACCAAATATTTATATAAAAATTGTATTATAGCTAGATGGTTTGGGTCTGTTTTTATGTTTTATTTTATTAGTATTGTGCATAAAAGAAGATTAATATTGAATTACCTTTAATGGCCATATGAAATACATTTTAAGTCAATTATTGTAAACAAAATTAAATGTCTTCATCTAGAAATAAATGATTAGTAATAGTTAGTATTTATTATTATTTCCTTTTTAATAGAGTTATCTTCTTCATTTTGTTACTCTTAGAGCTAGAAATGCTCATTGCATAATAACGGCCAAGAAGATGTTTGTGAATCAATTTAATGGTTTCCAAAACTCCTATTCAGTCCCTTCCTTCCTTTATATGTAATTATTCACAATAATAATTATTGTAATTATTCACAATAATAATTATAGTAATTATTCACAATAATAATTATGGTAATTATTTACAATAATAATTATATACAATAATAATAGTGTACACTTAAGAAACATTTTCAGTTTAATATTCTTTTATTACACAATTACAAGTTGTTTTCAAATTAAATTAAAAAATATGTTTTGTAAATTATAAGCAGTCTTCAATTGCTAATCTTTGATCTAAATGATTCATTTTTGCTATTCTTTATAGAATGTTTGATACAAAGTTCATAATTAGGTTTCCTATTTTTCAGTGATCAGGCATTTCAAAAGGTTTTTCTCGCACAGTCACTCTTTAGATGAAAAAAATGGCGATAATAAAAAAAAATGTTTCTTCAATTTTAATTTTATATAATATTTGGAAGCAAATCTTGCACAATAGCCAAATGCATCATACAGAACATTCCTTTGAACTTATTTGTTTCCCTAATAAGTTAAGTTCATGTGGATAGTACAATGTACAATAACTATATTTTTTATAATAAAAACTCAATTTTTCAATTATTATTTCTGTGATTATACTGGTGATGTATAGGAAAATTAGTTAAGCCAATGGTATTTAGACAAGTTTAATTTTAACTGCAGAGTTATCATGCATGAAGGTAAAATGTAAATAAACTAATAAAAAAAAATGAAGGTGTTAATAGCTGTTAGTAGAATAGCCGTTTCTATGGTCCAGTCGTTTAAAAGTCACTTCTTTGAATTTTTTGGCAAAGTTTGTTGTTGAATTCGACAGTCAGTTTCGACCATTATCTTAAGCCAAATTTATAATGTTAGGTGCTCATCCGACATAGAATTTAATGTTCTTTAATTCTTGAATGATGAAATAAAATATCCTGATATTCCAAACCGCTACCCCAAAAAGGCGCAAATCATAATGTCCATTCTTACTAGAATTCTAAAAACCAACTACTTTAATCTGTATTAATTCGCATGATAATACTAGGGGCTGCACAGGACTTCAATGGAAGTCTTGATAAAAAAAAATTCTTGAACTACAAAAGTTTTCGCTAGGAAGCACCGTTTTGGAATTATAATCAATAACTGAAAATACCTAAAAAACTTCCATGTTTGATTGGTCGCCGTTTGTCTGCCTGTAAGTCTTACAAGGAGCTGTATAGTATTTAGATTCTAAATATGTATAAGGTACTCTCTAAATAGAAAATTTTGATGCGCTACAAGTTTTATTCGAAAGATTTTTAATTTAGAATAGCCCTTTCCGTGGTAAAGCCGTTTAGAAGTAAATTTTTTGGCAAAGTTGGTAGACATTGTTGTTTTTCGACCTTCGGTTTCGACCATTTTCCTAAACCAAATTTATAATGTTAGATACTCATCCGACGTAGAATTTAATGTTCTTTAATTCTTGAACTATAAAAATGTTCGCTAGGAAGCACCATTTTGGAGTTATAAATCAATAATTGAAAATACCCTTAAAACTTCCATGTCTGATTGGCCGCCATTTTGTATTCCAGGCTTAGTGACGGCAGACGTGTATTTCCTAGCTTTTCTCCAGAACATTATTTTCTGAAATAGGTGAATCTTTGTGTAAAATAAGTCCAGTTTTTCTGCAAGGGCTCCTAACTGAAGGCACGTTGAAACACCTTCAACGGTTCCAGAACAGCATGCTAAGTAAGATGGCGCGGTCGACATTACTAAGAAAGCTGAAGACTAAAGAGCTACATAATAAATTTGAACTACAAACGATTTTTTAATTCATCCGGAAAAGGCACATCAAATTTCTGGATTCACTAAAAGCCCTTTCCAACCCTCTCTTCAATACTCTGACACCAGCACCAGCTCCAGTTCGCTGGCAACAGAGCTCACTACTGTCTACGAATATTAGAACTTAAGTTAGTTATAAGGCGAACATAACTACAAAAAATGGGTGAGCCCCATAACCTCCAATGTTAATATTATTCAAATTTGCATGTGCCCAACATCAAAATTCATTCATTACATGTCACCATAAACTGGTCTTTAAATATAAAGTAGTTACAGAACAAGACGTTCAAAACAATAAATTTTATGTATGTTTGTATAACTTTATATCTTAAAATATTTATTGGAGAGAGTTTTCGTTGACCGTAGATGTATATCTTAAGGGAGAAGTTGGTCGGGGGGTTCGGTCAAAAAATTTACACATATAAGTAACTTATATAAGTAAACTTATATATTTGGTCCGATGTTTCGGCCTAAGTTTTAGGCCATCTTCAGGGCTAAAAAAAAAATAAATAATAACAACAATGAAAAAAGACACGGGACAGTGCCAGTAACAGTAAAATATCTGATGTGGACAACACATGACTTCCTTGTACGGCTATTAAATTATAAATCGGTGGCTCAAAAAGTGATCCTGAATTTGGTTACTAGTTTCAGAAGATTGCAGTATCTCAAAAACGACACTCGGCGTCGCGGACATCCATCTATTGACCCACACACACACACACACACAGACACTATTTCTCCTTTAATGGGAAGGAAAACCAGTATTTTACACTAAATTTTAATACTTAAAGCAAGTAATAAAAATGTTTAATTGGATTGGAAATCAAATTGCGTTTGTAATATTTATTATGGAAACATATGATTTATGTATTTAATTTAAATATAATTTTTGATGTAAGCTTATTATGACCTTCAAGTAAAGTACACTTTTCGGCTCACCAATTTGATTGAACCAAAATATAGTAAATACATTCATGCCGATATAAACGACCTATTTACCAAATTTGAGATTTTTTACATTATATTTTAATATAATTTTTGGTGAAAGTCTAACATGACCTTCAAGTAAACTACCGCTTCCGGTTTTCCAATGTAGACCAAAATCTAGTATGTTATTTAAATCAATATATAAGTTATAAACACTAAATTTGAGAAGTTTTGCATAGTATTTTAATATAATTTTTGATGGAAATCAATTATGTCCTTCAAGTAAAGTACCAGTTCCGGTGATCAAGTAGGGACCAAAAAGGAAAGTTCACAACTAGATTTTAAAGCAATCCTAAATACAAAATTTCAACTTTCTACGGCTAACCGTTTTTGAGTTATGCGAGATAAGAACGTACGTACAAACGCCACGACGAAACTGGTCAAAATGGATATTTCCGTTGAAATCTGAAAACCGAAAATTTTCGCGATTACAATACTTCCTTTACTTCGTACAAAGAAGTAAAAACGATGTCGATATGTATTCCAGCTAGAGCAGGAAGGTTGATTTATCAATACAGTATTGATTACCGAAGTACCAAGCATACCTACATTTTAATTTTGTAGGTTCTCCTCATTTCTATATTTTTCAAACTGTTTGTTTGTTTGACTTTTTTTTTCTTCTTTATCTTTCCTTAAATGTTAGCGTTCAATGCATTGCCCCAATATAAGTATGACGTGAGTAGACAGTTCATTCGGTAATCTGTTTCAGCTAATAAATACATTTTATTTTCAAAAATTTCAAACATTTCTTGAATTTTATCCTTTCTATGCATCACCTTTAACAATACAATGATTTCATACGATACTGCAAGGGCTGCACTTTATTCTCAGGAGAAAGATGAGATGTTCCTTATCAATCAGTTCTGCATGGCAGGAAATCTTCCCAAGTCTTTTTTTACCCGTTTTATTATTGTATGGGATCTCAGAGAACATCATAAATTACTTACTTGATGAGGATTTCTAAATATTATTTTATTACGAGTCTCTGAATCTGTACCTGCATAAAGCATAGATTAGATACTGGTAATACAATTTATTAAAATGTTTATATCACTGATAATGCTATTAGACATTATCAAGCATATGTTTGATAGGATGCCTTTAGTTCATCACAGTCTTATATTTTTATGTAGGAGGAATAGATAGGCTCAATGGAATGGGATAGTAAATCAAGTATAGGATTAAAGGTTTCTGAGGTTTCAAGATTAAAGAATCAAGACTGCTCCATGAGACTCTTTTAGGGATAAGAATAGGAGGAAATTTTAATAAGATTGTGTTGGCAGAGAAACGGTATTGGATTTTGAGAAAATGAGAGTAAATTTTGGCGGAAATCAACAATAATAAGGCCAGTTAATGTGTCAGGAAACGGATATGATATGTGGATTGGAAAGATAAAATGAATAAGTAAATGAAATATTATAAGTCTAAGAGGTTTTATCGGGATAGTTTGAGATTGATAGGAGCTATTGCTGGTTATGATTGACCTGTTTTTCAAAATCGTTCAAATAACTTCTGAAAATCTTTCCAGTGCAGTGCAGCTGTTGATAAAATGTTTTTTTCCGGAAAATTAAACCATCACAATGTAATTGCTGAATCCTGAATGGATGTATCACATCGTTCGTCCTATATCTTCTGGATGTATCACATCGTTCGTCCTATATAGGTTCAAATTATCTCCTTAAAACTGTCCTCCACTTTGACTACTGTTCTTCGGTGTAGGGGGACTTCTCTGGGGACCTCGAGGCAAAAATAAAACATTTGATAAATTTCTTTGTACGATTCATCTTCGGGATCCCGAGAGACGCCCCAGTTTCCCGATTCTTTGAAGAGTTTGAGCCTTCCTATCGTCGTAAGTACTTCCTGGCATCCTTCCTCTACCAAGTCATCCAATCCCGCCGTCCATCATACATCTTCGACCTTATATGAGCTCTACTTATATTACCGGTAATATTATTCTAAACAGACATGTCCCGGAATAAATAAATAATTTATTATTTAATATTAATATATATTTCTTGTGCCTTGTAAAACGTTTCGCAAGATGTGAATAAAAAACTGGCCTCATAGAAAATAAAATAATGGAGTTTTTATTTTTTCAATTTAAATACGCTATCGCTGAGATAGTAAATTTACATTCAATTGTAATAATTGTAAGTATTTTTTTATGTAAGCATATATCTTTCTCACATAAAATATACTAACATCAATTGTAATAGTTATAAATATTAAACAGATTTCATCAGTTTTGGCATCTGATAAAGCCATGGGTCAACTTTTGGAGGCAACCCACCCAAGGTGATTCCATCTGTAAGGAGGAAGGGCCTTTTAAATGCTTTGTCGATTAATACTGGTAAATATTGGCCAATTTATCAGTATTTATATTGGTTTACGAATATCTATACAGATATTAATATGCACACTTTGTATTTAATCATAATCGGTTGATCATTTACAGATGACTTCGTCTTGGAATTGATTTGTAAATCTTGTAACGATCACGATATAAGATTCACACCTCCATGTATCATATCAGAAGCACATTTAGACGAAGGCGGTAGTATAATTGAAAAAAGTGTGAAAGAAATTAATGCAAAGAAAAATGAAACTTCCTAAAATAATAATATTTGTCTGTATTTTTACAGATAAATGTCATATAGAATGGACAGTCACAAAAAAAAAATGTATATTTTCGTCATCAAATTAAAATATATTCATCAGTAATTAACCATTCGTTTCTTATAAATAAACTATCTTAAGTTGAGCTCAATAGAATCACATAGCCAGAATATCCCAAATAGTTAATGGTTGTTTCTGTGTTGAAGCTAATCTTTGTGCTCCATGTTTCAGAACTAGAACAATTAAAAAAAATTGATCCTTTTACCCGGCGTTAGCAACGCTGTTAGAATTTTGCTCACGCTCGAAGAAAAGTTCCTATATATTTGTTTTTATTATTTTTATTGGTATTTTTTCTATTAGTGTTTCGTAGATGTATAAAAGAGGGAATTCGAGAAAGAATTTTGGCCTGGATCGTGCTTAACCAATTTCGAATACTAACAAGGAGAGGATACCACATGTGCCTCCTAGATTTTGATGAAACTTTTTAAAGTGAATCTATCTCAAAAAAATATTAGACTGTGTGAAATATTACGCGTCGCAGGAGCCCTGAAAAAATCAGTTTGCATACGCAAAACACATTTTATTTTATATCTCTGGTTCTATTGGAGGTAGAAGAATAAGTTTAATACCAAAATGTCCCTATTGCTCCCCCTATTTCCATCATGTAGCCATGCTATTTGAAATATAGTATGCTAAAACAAAATTAAAAAAGCATATGTACTTTTCATATGTAAAGGTATCAATCAAATCAAGGTAAGTCAATAATTATTCTTTCTCCCCTCTCTTTACTTATCAAAAGTTCTTAACGATTTTTTATTTATTTATTTAGCATGCTATATTTCAAAATTATGTATTGGAAATTGCAGAATAGTTCATGTCATATTTATTTTTTTCGAAATAATAAAGAAATTCGAAGATTTTTTCACGTTATTTCTAGTTAAAACGGAATGTTCCTTTATTTATTACAGTCTGTGATAATGAGGAATATAAATACCGGCAAAGAGTGAATAGGATTTTATGACCATTCACATTTTTAGCAATAACTTTTGAATAAATTGACCGATTTCAAAGGTTAAACAATCCTTCAAAAAAGTAAGCTGTACTGAATAAAACGAGTGTATACAATTTATTTTCGGATCAAACTTTCATCGTGAAAAACCGTTTCAAAAATAAAAAATCCAGATTGTGGTTTTTGCTTCCAAAAACGTATTTTTACTGATCCTAGAAAATGTCGAATTTTTTTTTTAAATATCTTACATCATGGTGTAAATTTTTGCAAAATTTCAATTTTTTTTGTTTTTTGATTTTCATAAAAATTTGAAATATACTGTTTTTTGTGGTTGGAAACCTGTGTTTCTGAGAAAACTAATCTTTCCTCAAACAAAATCACTATTTTGAGGGCGTTTTTTATGTTTTTAATATTTTTACCAATTAATAATTAATAATCAATATTTAATAATTTTATGATACTTGAATATTTTGATCTCTTATTTTTTTTATTATTTCTCTTGCCAAAAGAGACATTTTGGTACTAAACTCACTCTTCTACCTTCGTTAGAATCAGAGATATAAAATAAAATATGTATTGCACATGCAAACTGATTTTTTTCTGGAACTCCTGTGACGCGTTGGCCCCTAATATTTTATCCAGTCCAATATTTTAAGACCTACATTCACCTAAAAAAGTTTCATCAAAATCTAGGAGACACATGTGGGATCTGTCTTTAATCTTTTATCTGACTTAGATAACCAGTCAGACTCAATCATAAGAAATATTAATCTACGCCAACAGATAAGGATAAATATGATAAGATTAGTATGACGATTTGTGTTTCCTTTATTTGTAAAATTCTTATTTGAAGATTAGAGAAAATTCATTTCATTTCCGTTTCTCTTTGGTTATACCTCTTTGTTATTGATACGTTATCTATAACTGCCAACTTAGATCAGAACACAAAAGATATTGTTTCTGCAGCATTAGTGTAGGTTTGAATGTCGCTTTAGTGTTATGTCATATTTTTTCCATGGAGGTGTGATAGAAACCTTACTGTATTTTTATTAGAAACCTAATTAGATCAAGTGAGTCTTTACTTCATCAATATCTTTTATAATATAATTTTCATTTGAATATTAATTCTTGCCATTGTTTATGGGATTGAGTCAAACAATTGGAAACAGTTGCTTTTGTTGTATAGATATTTGTCTTTGGAGATTGCCTCTCAAAACCAGTTTTTAAATTAATGTGCACAATTTATTAATTTGAGTTTTCCATAAATTTATATATAATTAGTAAAATATGTTATTATAATGTGGTAAAAATCTTTCATGGATACATATTTGTATTATATAATAGTCCTCTTACTAAAGAACAAAGCAATATATATTAGGTTTATTCTGAATTAAAATGAATGGCCACTCTGCTTTTAACTAAGCCTATTTTGATAAATACGAATTTCAATATAATTGATGAAGAAAGTATTTTAAATCATTGATTCCATTTAAATTAAAAAATACATTTTTAATGTGCAAATATTTACAATTTCACTGTTGTAATATTTATATGGTGTGTATACACACATTAAATACCGCTAGTTTATATTTTATTTGTCAATGTTATCTTAGTCCCTTTAGAAACAAAAAAATATTTACAGAAAATAGAAAAAACAAGATAAAGAAAATGTAAACAATGAATACAAATAAACAAAGACACAGTTATAGTATCTTTATTCATATGATATTATATATATTATGTCAGTTTTTTTATAAATTGTGTATAAGTGTGATTGACATGTTTATGTAAAATAATCATCGTGATCATATTTGCATGATAATTGATCAAATACTCTTAAGTGGATTTTTCAAATAGCTTACTTACACATTTTTTGTGTTTTAGGTGAAATAAAATATATCTGACAACGGCATAATGGAAAGGCAAGTCTTGGAAACGGTGCTGAAGAACTTCAACAGAGAGGAATCTGTTGCAAAATTACTAGATGTCACTATAGAGCCAGCATTGAAGAAAGGAGAGAACTATATGTCTGACATTGTTAGGGTAAAAACGAATGTGGTACTAGGCAATGGCCGCACAGTTAAGCGAAGTTTTATCATGAAGAAGAAGATTGAAGGACACGTTATGAATGATTTGTCAAAGGATATTGATTTCTTCAAACTTGAAGCTATGGTACTAATAATTTTTAATTTATGTGTTTTGCTAAGGTGTCTATATAAAAATCGCTCATTTGTAGTTGAAAATTTCTTGATAATTGTAATTGATTCATTAGATACTGTTTCTTTAAGTAATTAAAGTATAAATTTGTTTAAAAGGTTAGAGTATTTTGAAAAATCCTATCTGAAAAAAAAATGTTATCAGATATTGAATATAAATTTTTTTTGACTTTGTTACGATCGATGCCCACCAGCTGCACTAGATAAAACTTTTGTCCAGAGAAGTCTGAAAATAGATCTAGTACATAAATCGAGCTAATATTGAGGTAAGAAAGACTTTTTTTTTATTTTCTTCGGCATTCATATGATGGTGGTAACTAAAACAGTTCCTTTGAAGAAATCCTTTAACTTAATAAATAATTAATGTATTGTATGAAGGAAGCTGTTAGTTTTTCTAGTGGCCAGTTTACCAGAATAAACAAAAACAAATTTAGCTGAAAATTAATTATATCTTATATTTTTTATTAGATAGGTACTTCTTTATTAGTCCCATAGATTGCATAGTTTTAATTTTAGTACTTGTGCATTAATTATTATAATAGCAAGAAGGGAAGTTTTATTTTCAAAACCAATAACCAATAAAATTGTTCGCTTTGTTTTTACTTCCTTGTACGAAGTAAAGGAAGTATTGTAATCGCGAAAATTTTCGGTTTTCAGATTTCAACGGAAATATCCATTTTGACTATCCCTGAATCCATTTTGACTAGTTTCGTCGTGGTGTCTGTACGTACGTACGTATGTTCGTTCGTATTTCGCATAACTCAAAAACGGTTAGCCGTAGAAAGTTGAAATTTTGTATTTAGGATTGTTGTAAAATCTAGTTGTGAACCTCCCTTTTTGGTCACTGCTTAATCACCGGAAGTGGTACTTTACTTGAAGGTCATAATTGATTTCCATAAAAAATGATATTAAAATATTATGCAAAACTTCTCAAATTTAGTATTTATACTTTATATATTGATTTAAATAACATACTAGAGTTTGGTCTAAATTGGAAAACCGGAAGAGGTACTTTATTTGAAGGTCATATTAGACATAATTCATCAAGAATTATATTAAAATATAATGTAAAACATTTAAAATTTAGTAAATAGGACATTTATATCAATATGAATGTATTTTCTAGATTTTGGTTAAAATTGGTGAGCCAAAAAGGGTACTTAACTTGAAGGTCATAATAAACTTACATCAAAAATTATATTAAAATTAAATGGAGAAATCATATGGTTCGGTAATAAAGGTTACAAAAGCGATTTTGTTTATACTCTAATTAAACATTTTTATTACTTATTTTAAGTGTTAATATTGGGCATATAATACTGGTTTTCCTCCTCATTTGTGCGATGAACAAGTCTGCAGCAGGAGGATAAGATATAAGTTAAGTGGGTTCTTCCGCTTAAAATTTAGAAACTGTCGATTTCTAATGCTTTATCTAGTGATGTTGACAGTTTTATTGTTGTCACAGAACAAATCAGAAGAAATCTCTTGGAAACTAGTTACCTACTGAAAAAAAAAAAACGTTATTTAATAACGGAATGAGACCTCCAGAAACAAGAGTGTGTGTGTGTGTCAATAGATGGGTGTCGTGACGCCGAGTTTCGTTTTTGAGATATTGCAATTTTCGGAAATTAGTAACCAAATTGAGGATCACTTTTTGAGCCAACGATTTTTAGTTTAATAGGAGTACAAGGAAGTCATGTGTTGTCCACATCAGATATTTTTTTATTAGTAACAGAATTGAAAGGAAAATTTATTATATCATTAACTTAAGTTACATTAATGATTTTACCATTTGGTTTTGTAAATATTTATAAATTAGGTGGTTTATTAATAAAATTGTGGAGATATTTATTCCAATATGTGAATTTTATTTATATACACTTTAAAACATTTTGTAATATTTTTCAGTTGTTTTTATTTTTGGCAATGCATTTAGCCCTCAGTGTTTAAAAGTAAAGTAACAATTTTTCATTATCTAACAGGAATGCAACCTTTATAATTATTTAAATTCATTCTCAATTCCGAATTTTAGATTTTATCATAAACTGACCAAACACAACATTTTATTGTTTTAAATTGAATCCAATAAATTGACAAAAAGCGCCTTAAATTGTACATTTCAAATGCTTGATTGATTCTAACATTTTTCTTCCTCAAGCCTGACATGCCATCACTGTATTGTTGATTTTGATAGACAATCCTCTGATTGCTTATAATTAAACAGGTGTATATTTATATACACTATATATTATATATTATATACATTATATATTATTATATTATATCAAACAGGTGTGGATTTCTAAATAAAGTTTTAAAATAATAATATTACTTACAATTATGTAAAATCATTATAGTATTGTTCTATTTAAACAGTTACTTAGAAAACTCCAATACTTATTTCAGATATATAATGATATCCTTAAGGAAATGGAATATCTTATGAAGGAATTCGAGGATACTGGAGAAGTTGTATGGTGCCAGCTCTATGATCATGGTCCAACCTTTCTTTTAATGGAGGATTTAAAGGTAAAGCTCAATTTCATAAAAATGTATTACCCAGTGTAATGAATTCATGACCTATTATGAAACATGAAGAAAATTTGTTACTAATGAGTTATATTAATTGGAATTGATTTCTCATTTTAAAAAATAAAAAAGTTTTAGTGTATTTGTTTTATGTAAATAAATTATTTACTTTGTGTTGAGTAAAAACCAAGTTTAGTCCTAATGAATATGATAAAACAAATCAAAGTATTAAATTGAAAAAAATTATCGTAAAAGTATATTTATTAATATTCTTATCTAATGCTATTCAGTATTATTTAATTTAACGGTGTATGGGTCTGGCATGTTAATTTTTTCAAGTCATTGGTCTGGGCATATTTTTCTCAAAACATATATTGAAGAGCAAGGAGAGAGGAAGAGATCCTATATTATTTTAGAACTGGTATTGCTGCTTCCTCTGGGGTTATTCTGCAACATTTCTGGCTATCTGCTTTTCTAATGCAGGTGGAGGATTCAGAAACAGCACCTATTATATTACAAAGTTATATAGATTAAAATAAATAAAAGAGGGGAAAAATGTAATGTAATCGAATGAAGATGAAAATACCATGAAAAATGTATGTGTATGATTATATGATAAAAGGGAAAAGAAAGAATTGTAAAATGTATATATTTATTATGCCCAACTAAAGATTGATTAGTAGGCTGTGTATTGTAGCAGCCCAATGTATTAGGGCAGCATTGATGTTTTCTATTGATTCCAGATGTGAACCGATCTATGTAAATTATCTATTTATTTATTTTTTTTTTTTTACTAGAAGATACCACAGAACCTCCCATGGTAATTTTATGATAAATTATATGACTCTATTTAAACAAAAAACTTAAATATATTTTATAAATTAATACATATCTCTACTATTATATAAAACTAAAGAGTTTGTATGTATCAACGCCCTAATTTCAGAAACTGCCTTTCCGATTTGAAAAAATTCTTTTTGCGTTAGATAGACCGTTTATCGAGAATGGATTTAGGCTTTATAACATTATGCTATGACCCATAGGAACTGATTAACCATAAATAAATTTCTAAGAGAAAAAGTATCCAACTTGTGTACATCTCGTTATTTTGACTACTTCATCCCCATTGTATCTAGTTGACCACAAAAACCTTTTTTAATTTTGGTTTGGTTGTAATTGGGAATAATAAGGAATACTAACATGGATATTAAGGCGTTTGACTAAACTTTATTTCCCACTGGTCTTCAGCAACTCTCTTTGTGGCTCAACTCTACACGTCTTCATCCACCAGAAGCTTTCATCTCAGTCCGTGGTCTCTCCTTCAAATCTTCTTCCCCAGGCTCCTGAACTCTCAGATCTGGCCTGGCTTAGCTCTCTTGTTCCAGTGTCCTTCTAATTCTTATCGACAGACCATCCCTCTTCGCCGTCTCTCTTTTCTCAAAACCATTTTTTCTCCTACTACTTCTTTGTAAAGTTTCCAAGGCAGTGTCTCAGGCTTCAAACATTAATTAATTATATAGGTTTATAATATAATTAATTATAGAGGTTTCCAGACTCAATGCCGCTGCGAACTACTTCCACTTTTCCGGGATACCACTACCTGATCTTATGATATCGGTATAAAAGATTCATCTTCATAAAAAATACCTACTGCTTTAGAAAAAAATTACCAAACAAATAAAATAATATTAAATCAAAAGTTTAATTGATATAATATAACAACAGCAACAGTAAGGTTAACAACACCAAACATTCTGCAGATAAAATTTTATTCACCAAATAAAAAATTTGGACATTGTTCAGTTGGAAGCATGTTTTTTATTTACAGTCAAGCTTCAAAGTCTTGAAGTAGCTCAACTTGATTCTTAAGTCCTCTTCAACACTGAGTACTTTCACTTTTACTATGGTAACCATCCTGAATCATTTTTATTTATTGCAGATCCTCTTATCATCTTAAAAAGATGATTTTATTCATGGCTTTTGTTTACTTGTTTGTGTACCACCTGGAAAGTCCTTGCATACCACGGTAATCCCTGGTCTATTTTATGAGGGTGTCACCAGGTGCAGCAGGTATTCCCCCAGTTACTTCTAATCAAAATATATTCCCTTTCCACATCAATTTCCTAAATGCATAGCAATGTAATACTTATTATGTGATTGGATCAATGTTTCAATAAGTTTAGAGAGGTTGCTCCAATTTTCTACCAGTTTATAGAATGCAAAACTGTCACCTACATCTAAGAATATTTATTGTTTTATACTTAATGCTTAAATATTCTAACATCTCTAATAGTAAGTTGACATCCGCATGATGGTATAGAAGGATCAATCTAATTAGGGATTGATAAATTATTTGCCACTTCTATAATTGATATATATATATATGAGTATATAAAAATAAATATATATGAAGCACTTGAAATAATAAAATCCTTCAAATCCAATCCAGATTTTTGATTTAATGACCAAATAAATATCTCCAATACTCCAATCATAAATTTATTTCCATTTATAACAGAAAAAACAATTACTCACCGGAATTACTGGAAAAGCCCCTTAAAGTGTTTATCTATAAACACACCCCATCTTTCTTTCATCTATAGTACAGTGCGAGGACAAACCAGTACAAACTATTCTGTTTGATATAATCTACTTAAACCTTGGTGAGTACGAACATGTATTTGATTTCTTGTCTTAATTAAATTCATATTTCATAAATGTTTTATAATACTGATTTATATTACATTTAATTTAATATGTATAATAATACCAAACTGTAGTTTGAATTTTTGTGTTTCTAGAACTGAAGATGAATGTATAACATTCGAAACTAGTTTTCAATAAAAACAAAATTATAGAAGTGACAAATAATTTTTCAATCTCTATTATATCTATTAAATATTCTAATGCAGTTTTTAAGTTTTTTGACTGTAATTAATGTCATTTATTATTTCAGGCGAGTGGATTCGTACTTGCTGATAGAAAGGCGGGTTTGGGATTGGAAGATGGACAGTATATACTCCACAACTTAGCCCGGTACCATGCTATGGCCAAGGTGCTGGAGGCTAGAGGGTTCATCACAAAGGACAGTGTGAAACCATTTATTACTTTGAATAACGAACCTTTTATTAAAGGCATAATCCATTCTGGAATGGTGACGTTTAGCAAAGCAATGAAGGAATCTTGGGGACCTTCATGGTGAGTTGTAACTTTTTCTAATATATCCAAGCATGAGCATTAACTCTTATTTTATCCAGTTAAGTCCCTCTTAAGTGGCAGTCCGTTAAACATTAGATTCTTCTATTTGGTCGTACTAAGAGATAGTTTATTAATTATGAAATTAAATAATTTAAAAATATATTTATTTATGACGGTGGGTAGGGGTTTCAATATTAACCTTTGCTTGCACTCTCCATCATATGTTATAAAACTGGAGAAATAAACTATCAAATTTTTGCTTTATTATATTTCAAACATAAAAATCGTTTATGAACAAAAATATCTAAAAAATAAAAAAATTATATAAATTTAAATTTTAACAATGGAAGAAGAAAGATTAATCTTAAATTAAACAAAAAAAATTCAAACTTAAAAGCATAAACTTAAGATCAATAGCAAAAAAGGAAAAACTAATTTTAATTAAACAGAAAATCCTTATTCACTAAAAATAATTAAATGCATTTGTAATATTATTTCTGATTACAATTCAGCCAGAAGTTATGCAAAGAAAAATGAGGAAAAAAATTTTTCACCCGAAAATATCAGTAACTGTGAACCCCTCCTGTGGTTCGTAAACGTGAAATCCTCTTGGAGGATGAATGTTGAATAATACGACTATATGACTAGAGAATGCTGGCTGTCCCGTGTGTATCAGTTTTAGCTTGTCTCATTCCAGGCAGCCAACAGAAGTGGATACAGCTCACATAAGTATGGTTTGATAACAAATTTAGATGTTAGCTTTTTACGTCTAATAGAATTTTAATGACAATAAAGTAAGTAAATGTTGGCCATAATGAGTATGATGTTGCAGATATTAGATATAATTATAAATTTGTATGAACATAAAAAAAATAATTAATAAATGTTGGCTGCTACAATATTATATCAGTTTTCAATAATAAATATTATCAATTTGATATTAAATATTAATAATGAATTACCAGTTTATCAATTATGTATTTCTTTACCTGACGTTTCCCTTTATGCCTGCCACAGTAACATCAGATATCAATAACAGGGAAATTCTACTGTTATGGTACGTCATTAATCCTACATTACTAGATATTTGCTTTAAAATATATTTGAAATTCAAACTTGTTAAAATTATATTATTGATATTACAGGCAAAATGTTGCTGATAAAATAAATATACCATTTGAAACTTTATTTGAAAGATTAAAGGACTTAGGTAAATTAGATGAAACCAGGTTCAATGTTTTGAACCATGGGGATATTTGGCCGAACAATATCATGATGAAGTATAACTGGAAGAATAAACCTGTCGCTCTAAAGTGAGTATTTCAATTAATTATAAAGGAAATTTAATTGAAAATTAATTCAGTTAATTTTTTTTTCTTAGTTCTGATATCATTTATCTAAACAAGCATTCCTATTGTAAATCTAAGTTAAACTGTAATGGAACAAGTAAACATAATTGCATTATTTTTTTTCTGACAAAGAAGATTTAGTATCATGAAATATTCATACCAAAAAGAAAAATAGGACTGAGGTATTCCTCAAAGTGGTTATTACCAATCAAAGAATTTTTGAAAAACTTCATTTTATTTACTTAATGAATGAATTTACTATTTATTTAGTACAGTGAAACCTCTCTCCAACGAACACCCCTCTCTACAGACACTTTTGGTACTTTACTTGAAGGTCATAATTGATTTTTATCAAAAATGATATTAAAATACTATGAAAAACTTCTCAAATTTAGTATTTATAACTTATATATTGATTTAAATAACATACTAGATTTTGGTCTAAATTGGAAAACTGGAAGTGGCACTTTACTTGAAGGTCATATTAGACTTTCGTCAAAAAATATATGAAAATATAATGTAAAACATCTCAAATTTGGTAAATAGGACTTTTATATCGATATAAATGTATTAACTAGATTTTGGTTAAGATTCGTGAGCGGAAAAGGGTACTTTACTTGAAGGTCATAATAAGCTTACATCAAAAATTATATTTAAATTAAAAGAGAAATCATATGTTTCGGTAATAAAGGTTACAAACGCAATTTGGTTTCCAATCCAATTTAATATTTTTATTACTTTAATACTTAAACCAATTTTAAGTGTTAAAATTGAGTTTAAATTCTAGTTTTCCTCCCCATTTGTGAGATCAACAAGTCTTCATCATGAGAATAAGATATTAGTTAAGTGGGATTTTCCGCTTAAAATGTCAAAACTGTCCATTTCTAATGCTTTATCCAATGATATTGACAGTTTTATTGTTGTCCTGGAACATGAAGAAATATCTTGGAAACTAGTTACCTACTGAAGGAAAACGACATATAATAACGGAATGAGACCTCCAGTGACAAAAGTGTGTGTTTGTGTGTATGTGTGTGTGTGTGTGTGTCAATAGATGAATGACGGGACGCCGAGTGTCGTTTTTACTGCAATCTTCGGAAACTAGTAACCAAATTCAGGATCACTTTTTGAGTCACTGATTTATAGTTTAATAGGCGTACAAGGAAGTCATGAGTTGCCCACATCAGATATTTTGATTTTAAAATACTTACATACATTTAAATATGTATGTATTTTGAAGTTTTTTCTTTTTTATTAATAAAACCTTAAGCCACAACACTACCATCACATCAAAAAAAAATTTTGAATGAGATGCTTTTGAATAGAGTTACGTAATTTTCCACAAAGTTTTTACATTTTGTTTTCCTGGCCTCTCAGCAGTTTTCATTGAGATCAAAAATCTCCTCTGCTTATCATGTTTTATTAAAACCCAATATTAGGATTTTTGATGCGTTCCTGATTGGGAACAATGGCTGCTACTGATTAAGCTTTTTATTTGTATATATTTTTTTTAAACTTATATGAAATAGAGGAGGTACTATAGGGAAAATCAGAAAAAAAAAAGAGTTTTAAAAAAATAAATGTTTCACTGTACTAATCGAGTTGAAATCTTTGTTATAAAAATAATTTAAAGTGAAAAATATAAAAAAAGTATATATTATGTTTTTTGAAAAATCGTAACTCAAATTTGAAAATTTTGTATCCATAAATAAGTTTTGTCTTTAAATTAGCAAATAAAAATATTGAATGAATATTTACTTTTAGATAAACATTTTTTTATAAAATATATAGAAGGAAAAAATATTTTTATTCCAGCATAATAGTTTTTTGGAATAAATTAAGCCTCTTGTTCAAAATATAATTAAACTAATAACTAATGTATCTCTTTCATTTTAGGATATTGGATTGGCAGCTATGTCATTATAATTCATGCTGTTTCGACATCGCATTCTTTCTTTTCCACTCTATTGTGCCTTCAATAAGACGCTCTAACCTACAAGCCCTCCTCCAGTGCTACCATGACTCCCTTATTCAATCTTTGGACAAATTCGGCTATACTGGAGATAAGCCGACATTTGAAGAATTGACTTTGGAATTTGAAAGAGTCTCATTTTTGGCTTATTGTCTTTATAGTTCAGAGTTTCCAGCTCTTGTAACGGACCTCATGGATGGATACGATATTGGAGGAGTGATGGATGATGGTGGCGAAGGTGGTTACTCCCTTGACGTCTACAAAGACAAAAGACTGATCGATAAAATTGGGCCAGATCTTCTTATATTTGCTGAAAAGTATTTTTAGCACCCATATTTTATAAAATGCATTCCTGTCAGACAATTTTACTTGTGATATATAAATTTTTCATTTTAATTTTATTAATTGATGATAAATTAAGAAAAACTATAGATAGTTTTATATATATATACACACATGAATAAAATGAACTTTACATTTTGTTGTAATGTATTACATATTTATATTTTTTGAATTTTTAGATAATTCAAGCTTAGGAAAGAGTCCATTTTATTTATAGAAAATTTGTTACATATTTTAAACATATGTATTCTGTTATTTATTTAATGATATTTTCATTCCAAAGTTTATCTTTAAATTAAGATATGAGTGTTTTAATTATTTTTATTCCAAAGTTTATCTTTAAATTAAGATATGGATGTTTTAATTATTTTTATTCTAATGATGTATGGTTACTTTATATATAATGTTTTATTAAGCTTATTCAGAATCAAATCCTATCTGTATTACATGTTTTTATTGTATTTTTTTTTTTTTTTTTACTGTTTATGGTTACATCTGCCTGTTATTTGTATATTTTCATGGTGTATTACTTACTATAAATATACAAATAAGATTGTGAATATTATCTGCTAGTATAAAACTACTTCCTACTAGAAGACTCAGGAGTTGAAATTGTTGCTGAATAATTGAATAAATCATGTAGTTCTGAAAACCCAACTCTTTAATGGCTTCTTTATGAGCTCATTCTGACAAATTTTAACGTCATGCATGCTCCTTTTTTTGTTTTGTTTTCTTGGGTATACCTACTTTTTCACCAAGTTAAGCTATACAGGGTGCATTTCAAACTATCTGATATTCATTGTGCATTATAGCTAAGTATAAGGGCAAAATATATCAGTTATAGCTTTTTTATATAAGTCTTGATATCCAAGATATAGTCTTAATATCGTTAATTTTGCACCAAATAGTACTTATACATATGTATATATACCAAATGCATTCATAACGTAAGTGCTACCAACCTACTATAATGACTATTCTTATTGGACTATTCTTATTATGAAACTTGCTAAAAAGTTTTAGCTTGATGTTAATAGTACTAATATAACATTAGTTCTCTGATTATTATCAATATCTGTTTCTAAGAAAATCAGGGTCGTGATATTGTTGATAAATGAAAAACGTATGAGGAGGGTAACTTGAATTGAAGTGGTTGCAACCGTCCATCTTGTTCAGAATGATAAGGTAGTCATTGAGAACAAGTGTGGAGATAAACAACCTGGAGACAAGGAATGTGGCAGCTGCTGGTTCACATTGTTTTAGCTTCTGCACCATATTTGTCTGCGGTATACCATATATTTGCAAAATTAGTGATAGTTATTATATATAATAGCAATAACCCGTATTTTGAAGGTTATTAATCTCCTATTAGACAGTTTAGTCGAAATTTACCCCAAGTATGTAATAGAATTTTTTTTAAAAAGTTTTGAATTATTTTTTGAAAAAGTTATTTCAGTGACTAATGAAAAATAAAAGCCTTAGAAATATATACTTAGAAAATGAATAAATATTTGGGAATAAACCATTTATTATTTTTAATAAAGCGATTTTAACAAACATGATTAAATACAATGACAATACTGATAGTAATAAGGTTATTAATCTTCTATAAGACCCCTAATTGCCTTATGAATGAAGTTAATATACTTCGCTTTTTTCTTACCTTAAAATAAACATTAAGGTAATAAAGTTTGTGTCGTGAATTTGCTTCCATGGGTATGAAGTTGTCATGACAATTATGGCAGGAACGCTGGTGCAATTTATTGGCAGAGGGTGGGTGGGGGCCAAAATCTAAAATTTCCCGGCAATTTTGACTTTATTTCCCAACGATAATTTTCTTTTTTATTAAAACACAACATTGTATAGGTAAAATCCCAATCCCTTAACTTAAAAGGTATTGTTTCCAGTATGCATGAATTTTAATTGTTCTTTGACAACTCAAGTTATTTTGTAAATAATTATTTCAGAAACATACTGCTTTATTTCAATGAATGTTTAAAATGTTCAAATAATTACTCTAAAAAATAAATAGAACGGTATTGGTTTTAAATTTTAGTACCTCTTTTTATAAAATATTGTACCATAATTTTCGCTGTTTGAAGTAAACCTTGGCAAAATTTATTTGTGAAATTGTTGAATGATCTAAACAAATTAGTTTGGAAATAATTCAATTTATCTTTTTAATTGAATCTTATTTGTTAAATGATTATTTCACAGAATAAGTTTTTTCATTATTGATGAAATGGATTATTTCATCAAATATTTTTTTATTTGTAACACCTTTTTTTTTATCATGATTTGGGTATGATTGCTATCATCCATAAATATCTTCAGCAAGAAAATTCATTGAGTTACAACCCATGTTCAATTATAACAACCTACCTGAATGAGGGTCCATTTGCACATGTCAGTCCAATGAAAGTTCTGTGTCAATGAAAACGAAAAATTCTTCTGATGATGAAATATCAGTTCAGTAGATATTAATGGTGCTGATACTGAACAGTAATATCTACTGAACTGCACTGGTCATGTGTGATTCTCTTCATTCTAAAACTCAGAAGAATGTCATTGTTCACTGATAGGGAAAAACGGCACTGATATGTGTAGAATCTCGGCATCTTGTAGAAACTTGTCAAGTTGTACACTTATTGTGGAATCTCTGCAATTATTGGTCCTGATGAAGGTCTAAAACTTATGCCGAAAGGTCGACGCACATTGAAATAAGTTTACTTATTTGTGTGTTTTTCTTTATTAGCCGTACCCCAAACCAACTTCTCCTGCGAAATTTCTATTTATATTAATGCCCGGATGGCATTTACAGATACGATTATAATTCACCGAGTATCACACATTCTTTACCTTAGATAGTCGAGAAAATAAAAACTATTATTATTATAAAATAAATATTTTTACAATTTCAGGCAGATCTTGTCCTGAGACACGGTTATCCTTTCGATAGGCACGAGGTGACTACAGAAGATGGCTACATCTTGTCTCTCTTCAGGATTCCTTTTGGTAAGAAAGACATACGTCTACTGGGTCCTCCCGTCATACTCCAACATGGACTACAGTGCAGCGCTGCGTGTTGGCTCGTCTCCGAGCCGGATAAAGGACTGGGTTTGTATCTGGTGATCTATGGTTTAGTGTAAATTGATCTATTTCTATCAGTAACCTATGTTTCAGGTTTTATAATGGCTGACCAAGGATATGATGTTTGGATGCCCAACAACAGAGGCACAATGTATAGTAGGAATCATCGAATACTGGATCCGGGCTCATGGTTCGATGAAGATAAATATTGGGACTTCAGGTTAACATTTAACCAATCATCTTTATTTTTTAATTTATTTGGGTTTTACGAGCTCATATATTCCAACTAAGTTATTGACCCATTATTTGCTGAGTGAGAGGATTAAGATCTATTCGACGGTTTCATAATTTCTTTTTATTTTCATCATATTCATTGTATGATTTCTCCCCACTAAACGATATTATGGAAAATTCGTTCTCTGCTTTTTTAGCTAATAAAGACGAAGTATTGTTATCGATTTTTTTTTTCGTTTTTAGGTTCTTTAAGTCAGAAAAAATTATTAAAAAATAATGTCTTTATTTTTAAGGTCCCCTTGTTCTTTTAAACCAGGGGTGTCTACATTTTTTAGCCTAACGGTCTTTAACCCTAACTACTCCATAAAGGCGAAGACCTATCCAGCTCAAAATAGCATACTCATATCGCAAATAATAGTAGTATGTGAAACATGAGTAGGCATGGCAAACAGATGTCGATTTTTTTGAAAGATCGAGGTTTTTATTAAATACATACTTAATACGACCGGATACGAAGCTCTCTATTATATCGGCCATTCTGAAGGAACTACCCAGTTCTTCGTATTGATGTCAACCAGACCCACGTTCAACCAGAAGGTGATTCGCATGTCCGCCCTAGCACCCGTTGCCTTCATGGACAATATTAGCGGCCCGGAGAAGTTCAACACTTGGTTTGGTCCAACACTGGATGTAAGTTCTGTACTTCATCATCCATTGTACTTCTACTTGGACACTGTTCTCCCATTCCATTTAACCTACTTTTATTTATTCTTTCCTCCTATCTGCAACACGTGGATATTAATATGACTTTGGTACAAAGGGCACATGCGCAGAAGGCTGAAACACTTCACAACTACGAGAATTAGAATATTTACAATAAATTAAAATTTACAAAAAAAAATAAAATAGAAAAACACATAATTATTTCGTTTTTGTGCAATTTTAGTAATTTTACTATTCTGATTTCAGAGGCTTTCAAAGTTCTTTCACTCTTACAGCGTATTCTCAGGATCTTTCATACATCTACTTTTTAAATTATTATGTAATTTAAGCTTGTCTACTCAGAAATTATGCAGTCATATGATCTACTTGACATCAGGGCAAGATCTTGAGCAACTTAATTTGGTAAGTAAAAAGAATAATGATATAATAATTATAAAAAATAATTGAATTAATAATCTGCATTTTTGTATCATCCTTACGTTTTAAATTTATTTGTTTCAGACTCTGATATCAACAATCACAAATTTCGTTCCTGCTGGAATATCTGTTAAGCAACTTGTCCACTATGCTCAATTGGCCCATAATGGTTCATTTCCATTTAATATTTATATTTCTTATATTACTTGATGAAATTATTCTGTCGATATTTTGCTTACACTTACCTAAAAGCAATTTCGTTATGGTTTTTTTTATACACATTTGTTCTCATGTATTATTTTTTTTAAACATTATATCTCAGAATTAATACATACATTTTGCCTTGAATTTGTAATTCATGTGAGAGAAGAAAGTTATAACATTTAAAAAGTAAAGTTTAAATATGAGCCTAAACAATGGCTTATGTTTATTGTCGACGAACTTTACTGAATTATTTTTCTTTATATATTTATTTTTTGTTTTCAGTGTGAGCCTACTCTTTTACCTGAGCCAAATCATGTAATGTTAAATCATCTTTATGCCTTGTCAATTAAAGATGGTGTTATGGTGTTGAGTGCTACTCACCACTACAGAAAAAAATATGTTGCTACATTGCTTTATAAGCCCATATGAGGTACAAATACATTGCCTTTTTTATATTTGTGATGTTAACTAGATAATTTATTTTATATGTTAAGTTTTAATCTTTTAAGTAATTACCAAATATTTATATAAAAATTGTATTATAGCTAGATGGTTTGGGTCTGTTTTTATGTTTTATTTTATTAGTATTGTGCATAAAAGAAGATTAATATTGAATTACCTTTAATGGCCATATGAAATACATTTTAAGTCAATTATTGTAAACAAAATTAAATGTCTTCATCTAGAAATAAATGATTAGTAATAGTTAGTATTTATTATTATTTCCTTTTTAATAGAGTCTTCTTCTTCATTTTGTTACTCTTAGAGCTAGAAATGCTCATTGCATAATAACGGTCAAGAAGATGTTTGTGAATCAATTTAATGTATTCCAAAACTCCTATTCAGTCCCTTCCTTCCTTTATATGTAATTATTCACAATAATAATTATTGTAATTATTTACAATAATAATTGTGGTGATTATTTACAATAATAATAGTGTACACTTAAGAAACATTTTCAGTTTAATATTCTTTTATTACACAAATACAAGTTGTTTTCAAATTAAATTAAAAAATATGTTTTGTAAATTATAAGCAGTCTTCAATTGCTAACCTTTGGTCTAAATGATTCATTTTTGCTATTCTTTATAGAATGTTTGATACAAAGTTCATAATTAGGTTTCCTATTTTTCAGTGATCAGGCATTTCAAAAGGTTTTTCCCGCACAGTCACTCTTTAGATGAAAAAAATGGCGATAATAAAAAAAAATGTTTGTTCAATTTTAATTTTATATAATATTTGGAAGCAAATCTTGCACAATAGCCAAATGCATCATACAGAACATTGCTTTGAACTTATTTGTTTCCCTAATAAGTTAAGTTCATGTGGATAGTACAATGTACAATAACTATATTTTTTATAATAAAAACTCAATTTTTCAATTATTATTTCTGTGATTATACTGGTGATGTATAGGAAAATTAGTTAAGCCAATGATATTTAGACAAGTTTAATTTTAACTGCAGAGTTATCATGCGTGAAGGTAAAATGTAAATAAACTAATAAAAAAAAATGAAGGTATTAATAGCTGTTAGTAGAATAGCCGTTTCTATGGTCCAGTCGTTTAAAAGTCACTTCTTTGAATTTTTTGGCAAAGTTTGTTTTTGAATTCGACAGTCAGTTTTGATCATTATCCTAAGCCAAATTTATAATGTTAGGTGCTCATCCAACATAGAATTTAATGTTCTTTAATTCTTGAATGATCGAATAAAATATCCTGATATTCAAAACCACTGCCCCAAAAAGGCGCAAATCATAATGTCCATTCTTACTAGAATTCTAAAAACCAACTACTTTAATCTGTATTAATTCGCATGATAATACTAGGGGCTGCACAGGACTTCAATGGAAGTCTTGATAAAAAAAAAATTCTTGAACTACAAAAGTTTTCGCTAGGAAGCACCGTTTTGGAATTATAATCAATAACTGAAAATACCTAAAAAACTTCCATGTTTGATGTGTCGCCGTTTGTCTGCCTGTAAGTCTTACAAGGAGCTGTATAGTATTTAGATTCTAAATATGTATAAGGTACTCTCTAAATAGAAAATTTTGATGCGCTACAAGTTTTATTCGAAAGATTTTTAATTTAGAATAACCCTTTCCGTGGTAAAGCCGTTTAGAAGTAAATTTTTTGGCAAAGTTGGTAGACATTGTTGTTTTTCGACCTTCGGTTTCGACCATTTTCCTAAACCAAATTTATAATGTTAGATACTCATCCGACGTAGAATTTAATGTTCTTTAATTCTTGAACTATAAAAATGTTCGCTAGGAAGAACCATTTTGGAGTTATAAATCAATAACTGAAAATACCCTTAAAACTTCTATGTCTGATTGGCCGCCATTTTGTACTCCAGGCTTAGTGACGGCAGACATGTATTTTCTAGCTTTTCTCCAAGAACATTATTTTCTGAAATAGGTGAATCTTTGTGTAAAATAAGTCCAGTTTTTCTGCAAGGGCTCCTAACTGAAGGCACGCTGAAACACCTTCAACAGTTCCAGAACAGCATGCTAAGTAAGATGGCGCGGTCGACAACACTAAGAAAGCTGAAGACTAAAGAGCTACATAATAAATTTGAACTACAAACGATTTTTTAATTCATCCGGAAAAGGCACATCAAATTTCTGGATTCACTAAAAGCCCTTTCCAACCCTCTCTTCAATACTCTGACACCAGCACCAGCTCCAGTTCGCTGGCAACAGAGCTCACCACTGTCTACGAATATTAGAACTTAAGTTAGTTATAAGGCGAACATAACTACAAAAAATGGGTGAGCCCCATAACCTCCAATGTTAATATTATTCAAATTTGCATGTGCCCAACATCAAAATTCATTCATTACCTGTCACCATAAACTGGTCTTTAAATATAAAGTAGTTACAGAACAAGACGTTCAAAACAATAAATTTTATGTATGTTTGTATAACTTTATATCTTAAAATATTTATTGGAGAGAGTTTTCGTTGACCGTAGATGTATATCTTAAGGGAGAAGTTGGTCGGGGGGTTCGGTCAAAAAATTTGCACATATAAGTAACTTATATAAGTAAACTTATATATTTGGTCCGATGTTTCGGCCTAAGTTTTAGGCTATTATCTTCAGGGCTAAAAAATAAATAAATAATAACAACAATGAAAAAAGACACGAGACAGTGCCAGTAACAGTAAAATATCTGATGTGGACAACACATGACTTCCTTGTACGGCTATTAAATTATAAATCGGTGGCTCAAAAAGTGATCCTGAATTTGGTTACTAGTTTCAGAAGATTGCAGAATCTCAAAAACGACACTCGGCGTCGCGAGATCCATCTATTGACCCACACACACACACACACTATTTCTCCTTTAATAGGGAGAAAAACCAGTATTTTACACTAAATTTTAATACTTAAAGCAAGTAATAAAAATGTTTAATTGGATTGGAAATCAAATTGCGTTTGTAATCTTTATTACAGAAACATATGATTTATGTATTTAATTTAAATATAATTTTTGATGTAAGCTTATTATGACCTTCAAGTAAAGTACCCTTTTCGGCCCACCAATTTGATTGAACTAAAATATAGTAAATACATTCATGTCGATATAAAAGACCTATTTACCAAATTTGAGATTTTTTACAATCTATTTTAATATAATTTTTGGTGAAAGTCTAATATGACCTTCAAGTAAAGTACCGCTTCCGGTTTTCCAATGTAGACCAAAATCTAGTATGTTATTTAAATCAATATATAAGTTATAAACACTAAATTTGAGAAGTTTTGCATAGTATTTTAATATTGTACTTACAGACGCCACGACCAAACTAGTCAAAATGGATTCAGGGATGGTCAAAATGGATTCAGGGATGGTCAAAATGGATTCAGGGATGGTCAAAATGGATATTTCCGTCGAAATCTGAAAACCGAAAATTTTCGCGATTACAATACTTCCTTTACTTCGTACAAGGAAGTAAAAACGATGTCGATATGTATTCCAGCTAGAGCAGGAAGGTTGATTTATCAATACAGTATTGATTACCGAAGTACCAAGCATACCTACATTTTAATTTTGTAGGTTCGCCTCATTTCTATATTTTTCAAACTGTTTGTTTGTTTGACTTTTTTTTTCTTCTTTATCTTTCCTTAAATGTTAGCGTTCAATGCATTGCCCCAATATAAGTATGACGTGAGTAGACAGTTCATTCGGTAATCTGTTTCAGCTAATAAATACATTTTATTTTCAAAAATTTCAAACATTTCTTGAATTTTATCCTTTCTATGCATCACCTTTAACAATACAATGATTTCATACGATACTGCAAGGGCAGCACTTTATTCTCAGGAGAAAGATGAGATGTTCCTTATCAATCAGTTCTGCATGGCAGGAAATCTTCCCAAGTCTTTTTATACCCGTTTTATTATTGTATGGGATCTCAGAGAACATCATAAGTTACTTACTTGATGAGGATTTCTAAATATTATTGTATTACGAGTCTCTGAATCTGTACCTGCATAAAGCATAGATTAGATACTGGTAATACAATTTATTAAAATGTTTATATCACTGATAATGCTATTAGACATTATCAAGCATATGTTTGAAATGATACCTTTAGTTCATCACAGTCTTATATTTTTATGTAGGAGGAATAGATGGGCTCAATGGGATGGGATAGTAAATCAAGTATAGGATTAAAGGTTTCTGAGGTTTCAAGATTAAAGAGTCAAGACTGCTCCATGAGACTCTTTTAGGGATGAGAATAGGAGGAAATTTTAATAAGATTGTGTTGGCAGAGAAACGGTATTGGATTTTGAGAAAAGGAGAGTAAATTTTGGCGGAAATCAACAATAATAAGGTCAGTTAATGTATCAGGAAACGGATATGATAGGTGGATTGGAAGGATAAAATAAATAAGTAAATGAAATATTCTAAGTCTAACAGGTTTTATCGGGATAGTTTGAGATTGATAGGAGCTATTACTGGTTATGATTGACCTGTTTTTCAAAATCGTTCAAATAACTTCTGAACATCTTTCCAGTGCAGTGCAGTTGTTGATAAGATTTTTTTATTCGTAAAATTAAACCATCACAATGTAATTGCTGAATCCTGAATGGATGTATCACATCGTTCGTCCTATATCTTCTGGATGTATCACATCGTTCGTCCTATATAGGTTCAAATTATCTCCTTAAAACTGTCCTCCACTTTGACTACTGTTCTTCGGTGTAGGGGGACTTCTCTGGGGACCTCGAGGCAAAAATAAAGCATTTGATAAATTTCTTTGTACGATTCATCTTCGGGATCCCGAGAGACGCCCCAGTTTCCCGATTCTTTGAAGAGTTTGAGCCTTCCTATCGTCGTAAGTACTTCCTGGCATCCTTCCTCTACCAAGTCATCCAATCCCGCCGTCCATCATACATCTTCGACCTTATATGAGCTCTACTTATATTACCGGTAATATTATTCTAAACAGACATGTCCCGGAATAAATAAATAATTTATTATTTAATATTAATATATATTTCTTGTGCCTTGTAAAACGTTTCGCAAGATGTGAATAAAAAACTTGCAACATAGAAAATAAAATAATGGAGTTTAATTTTTTCAATTTAAATACGCAATCGCTGAGATAGTAAATTTACATTCAATTGTAATAATTACAAGTATTTTTTTAAGTAAGCATATATCTTTCTCACATAAAATATACTAACATCAATTGTAATAGTTATAAATATTAAACAGATTTCATCAGTTTTGGCATCTGATAAAGCCATGGGTCAACTTTTGGAGGCAACCCATCCAAGGTGATTCCATCTGTAAGGAGAAAGGGCCTTTTAAATGCTTTGTCGATTAATACTGGTAAATATTGGCCAATTTATCAGTATTTATATTGGTTTATGAATATCTATACAGATATTAATATGCACACTTTCTATTTAATGATAATCGGTTGATCATTTACAGATGACTTCGTCTTGGAATTGATTTGTAAATCTTGTAACGATCACGATATAAGATTCACACCTCCATGTATCATATCAGAAGCACATTTAGACGAAGGCGGTAGTATAATTGAAAAAAGTGTGAAAGAAATTAATGCAAAGAAAAATGAAACTTCCTAAAATAATAATATTTGTCTGTATTTTTACAAATAAATGTCATATAGACTGGACAGTCACAAAAAAAAAATGTATATTTTCGTCATCAAATTAAAATATATTCATCAGTAATTAACCATTCGTTTCTTATAAATAAACTATCTTAAGTTGAGCTCATTAGAATCACATAGCCAGAATATCCCAAATAGTTAATGGTTGTTTTTGTGTTGAAGCTAATCTTTGTGTTCCATGTTTCAGAACTAGAACAATTAAAAAAAATTGATCCTTTTACCCGGCGTTAGCAGCGCTGTTAGAATTTTGCTCACGCTCGAAGAAAAGTTCCTATATATTTTTTTTTCTTTTTATTATTTTTATTGGTATTTTTTCTATTAGTCTTTCATAGATGTATAAAAGAGGGAATTCGAGAAAGAATATTGGCCTGGATCGTGCTTAACCAATTTCGAATACTAACAAGGAGAGGATACCACATGTGCCTCCTAGATTTTGATGAAACTTTTTAAAGTGAATCTATCTCAAAAAAATATTAGACTGTGTGAAATATTACGCGTCGCAGGAGCCCTGAAAAAAATCGCAAAACACATTTTATTTTATATCTCTGGTTCTATTGAAGGTAGAAGAATAAGTGTAGTACCAAAATGTCCCTGTTGATCCCCCTATTTCCATCATGTAGCCATGCTATTTGAAATATAGCATGCTAAAACAAAATTAAAAAAGCACTTAAGAACTTTTCATATGTAAAGGTATCAATCAAATCAAGGTAAGTCAATAGTTATTCTTTCTCCCCTCTCTTTACTTATCAAAAGTTCTTAACGATTTTTTGTCTATTTATTTAGCATGCTATATTTCAAAATTATGTATTGGAAATTGCAGAATAGTTCATGCCATATTTATTTTTTACGAAATAATAAAGAAATTCGAAGATTTGTTCACGTTATTTCTAGTTAAAACGGAATGTTCCTTTATTTATTACAGTCTGTGATAATGAGGAATATAAATACCGGCAAAGAGTGAATAGGATTTTATGACCATTCACATTTTTAGCAATAACTTTTGAATAAATTGACCGATTTCAAAGGTTAAACAATCCTTCAAAAAAGTAAGCTGTACTGAATAAAACGAGTGTATACAATTTATTTTCGGATCAAACTTTCATCGTGAAAAACCGTTTCAAAAATAAAAAATCCAGATTGTGGTTTTTGCTTCCAAAAACGTATTTTTACTGATCCTAGAAAATGTCGAATTTTTTTTTTAAATATCTTACATCATGGTGTAAATTTTTGCAAAATTTCAAACTCCTGTACTGTACATGTGAAGTAGGAAAATATGTAAAACTATTTTGAAAAAAACTCAAAGGGGCCTAGCTAACCGTTTAGTTAGTTGTTTATTAGCAAAAAATTTTGTTTTTTGATTTTCATAAAAATTTGAAATAAATTGTTTTTTGTGGTTGGAAACCTGTGTTTCTGAGAAAATTAATCTTCCCTCAAACAAAATCACTATTTTGAGGGCGTTTTTGATGTTTTTAATATTTTTACCAATTAATAATTAATAATCAATATTTAATAATTTTATGATACTTGAATATTTTGATCTCTTATTTTTTTTATTATTTCTCTTGGCAAAAGAGACATTTTGGTACTAAACTCACTTTTCTACCTTCGTTAGAATCAGAGATATAAAATAAAATATGTATTGCACATGCAAACTGATTTTTTTCTGGAACTCCTGTGACGCGTTGGCCCCTAATATTTTATCCAGTCCAATATTTTAAGACCTAGATTCACCTAAAAAAGTTTCATCAAAATATAGGAGACACATGTGGGATCTTCTCCTTGTAAAAAACAGGGATGTGAGCATATTGCATATTAAAAGGAGGAGCCTATATAGACGCATACATATATGTTTGTAGACCAACTGTTGTTTGTCTTACTTCATTAAAACAGAAGAACATATTATAAGAAAATTGCTATAAGAAAATATTTGTCAAATAACTTATAGCAAATAAAGGAACAAATAAACAAAATTAATAAAATTGACGAATAAAAAGTTATTTTTTAGTTTCATTCGAATTATGACCAACTCTGGTTCTTACCATAACAATTATCGTCAATCACTTTATATTAAAACATAAATAAAATAAAATAGATTGGGTAATAAATTAATATAAACAAGAAATACCAAAATTTATTGTTTTGTATAATTAATTCGTGGATATATAATAAAATAAAATATTATTTATTCAAGTATCTATTAATATAGAACAACACCAGAAATAAATGTAATGCACAACAATAATATGGCATGTAGGGTAACTATTATTGCACTTTAATGGCTTCATGTATAACAGATTTGTCAAATTCAATAAAACCAAGGGCCGCATCACATTTAAAAATTTTCTTAAAATGATATTTTAAGGTGAATATTCAGGTATATGGCCAGGATATTAAAACATGTTACGTAATTAAGTGAATTTAGTGTAATAAGCGATAACATTGCTTCACAATTGTCTTTTTTTTCGCTTTATTCCAGAGCAAAGTGGGCCACAAAAAATTGCCTGGGGCCGCATATTTGATACCCCTGGTGTATAAGATCAAGGGTACTGAATAATTAATCAGTGTGCCATATTTATATAGGTATATATCGAAAATTACCTGTATTATTATTAGCAATTAGCAACACAATAATATTAATTAAGCTCTAATGCAGTTTCAGCTTCAATGAAGCAAACATTTTTATTATAATTAAGTTATACCAAGAAATATCTTTTGTCTCAGTTCGCCTTATTCTTCTTGGGATAGGTTTGTTTGTAGAAATGAAGGAATAGGACCAAGAAGAATATTGCAGGGAATCCCCAGGATACAACGAACAGAGGATTCGTCTCGCAGCCGTCCCACATCATCTTGGCGAGCATAGTCATGGCTCCAATGAACTGTAACTGAATGATGAATAGTGGTTAATATACAAAATATATATATATGTGTGTGTGTGTGTGTGTGTGTGTATGTGTGTGTGTGTGTGTGTGTGTGTGTGTGTGTGTGTGTGTGTGTGTGTGTGTGTGTGTGTGTGTGTGTGTGTGTGTGTGTGTGTGTGTGTGTGTATTAGTAATTTAATTCAACGAGCTTCTATGATAGTCTTTTTTTTTTTTTTTTTTGTTCAGGGAACGGCCTTAGAGACCACGCGAATATCATTATTTTAACTTCCCTTCATACCCATTCTCTCCTTCATCCTTTCTTCCCACCTTTTCCTCATTCTTTCCGATTGTTCTTTCCTTCTTTCATCGGTCCACGCCACTCCTTTTCTCGCATCTCTCTCTCCCACAAGGACCTTAATTTCTTTTAGTCTTCTCCCATAGTCATCCCTATCGAAACAATCTTGGTTTGTTATTTTCAGTCTCTTAGTTTCTTCTGTTTGATGTAACCCACTATAGTCTATTATATATATAAAATAAAGTTTTATTCTCAATTTTTAAAATTACAAAAAACTGTATAATCATGTTCAGGGTTTCACATCCTTTATATGATTAATAATTTTTAAAACAATAATTAGATTTTACATATTTACATTGTTCGTTTTATAATAGTAGGAAAAATATAAAATAAAAACCCACTTAGGAAAAATAAAAATAAATAAATAAAATAAAAAATAAATAAAAAGTCTATTTAAAAAATGTTAATTATATATATATATATATATATTATATATATATATATATATATATATATATATATATATATATATATATATATATATATATATATATATATATATATATGTTAATGCTAGGTACTTGTATAGAAATAAAATAATAATTCCTCAAGATACATACAATCTGTATTACTGTGACATATTTCTTCCACCAGAGATACTTCATCGAGACGCCTATACTGGACAGAAAGTAGTAAATATACATCAAGACGTGTACAGACGTGTTCATGGCGATTAAACGAACAGCAAGTTCATCTGAAAAATAATAACAAAGATGGCTGTTGACTTGATTAGTTATGTTAACAAAGATGAATAATTTTGATAAGCGAGATAAAGTATATGTAATTTAGTTTCATCAGGAAGGGCCGTAATTTGGCTGCTATTTCATTAAATAATTTAACATTATAACAAGTCCCTTTATAGCCATAACTAGTCTCCAAAGATAGCAATATCTCAAAAATGTCATTCGGCGTCGTGACGTCTATTGGGCTTCATCTATTGACCCACTATTATAAAGATGGTTAGTACGAATCTTGAAATGCGCTTTTACATGAAAATCTGGATTTGTGATTTTTAGCACGATTCGCATCCCTTCTAAGAAGACGAGAGTTAAAAAAACAGATTTAGGTAAAGTACCACTTTCGGCTTGTTAATTTTAACCAAAATCGAGTATATTGTTTATATTGATATAAACATTTTATATACCAAATTTTATATGTTTTTAATTATATTTTAATATTATTTTTGATGAAAGTCTCTTATGAACTTCAAGTAAAGTACTACTTCCGGTTTTCCAATTTTAATCTAAATCTATTATGTTATTTATATTAATATAGAAAGAAGTGTTATATACCAAATTTGAGAAATTTTGCATTATATTTTAATACTATTTTTGATGAAAATCTATTATTATCTTCAAATAAAATACCACTTTCGGTAATAATGTAGTTAGCAAAAAGGGAGGTCTACAATTAGATTTCACAAAAATCCTAAGCACAAAAGTTACGCCTTATACATATGAACGTACGTATAGACGTCACGACGAAACTAGTCAAAATCGATTCAAAGATGGTCAATTCCATTGAAATCTGAAAACCGAAAATTGTTGTGACTATAATACTTCTTTTACTACGTACAAGGGAGTAAACGGGTTAATATATGCGAATGGATATCGTTACTCTAGCAGATCAGAAAGTCTTACAATTTCTGGTGTGTATTGGTTTTGTTACGTCATTAAACTTAAAACATTATTCGTACCGAGAAAGGTTTAGCCCTGGAGAAAAAAATATGCCTGCTTGGCTATGTTGATGGTTAGGTACTGAAATGGACACTATTAAATTAAATTTAACAACTTTGATGAATGGCGGAAAATAATAAGGTCTCGAAATAAATACGAATAAAACAAATTCAGTGGAGAAGTTTGTAGGCTGTTGATATCATTGGCATCGAATTTTCGTATTAATTATGACTTCTTTTTATTAGTATTTTATATACATTGCAAGAGTGTCTTTTGTTAGATTTTAGTTAGTGATATCAGGTTTGTTCCAACACGAGTTTTGACTATAATCAAAATGTCTGGCGCATACGCAGTACAGTTTTTCCGTTCCAACACCCATGACAGTCAAAACTCGTGCTGGAACAGACCTATCGTAAGTAGTTTTTTGAAGCTATCTTTGCAATATACATGCCTAGAAAATATGACACGGTTTGATTTTGCATCATTTTTTTATCTTCCAATTGTGAAACTAGGTTAAATTAAATTAATATAAGCTTCGTAAAAAAATTACTGTACCTCTTATGTAAAACACATTCAGCCAAGCCAGCCAGAGTGCTATCACATGATGGATTACATGTAAGAATGTGATTTGAGAAGTTTTCTTTCTTACGGAGTAAAATATCTAGACAATATCAAATTATATCAATCAATATCAATATCAATCATTTATTTAAGGAATAAGTAAAAAATGAACCGAAGCCTTTTGGGAGATTACTTACTGTTTCTAAGAGGTCCGTAATTTTGTTTGAATAATAATAAAACACTATTGCAAAAATCTGAAAATAAAAAAAATTAATAAATATGTCTGTATATGTAATATATATATATATATATATATATATATATATATATATATATTTTTTTTTTTTTTTTTTTTTCTTTGGCACTATAGACCATGTAGATTTTTGGCCGCGCTGTGGTCTTCTTACAGACATTTTATCGCTTCGGAAGCTCAGACACCCTGAAGGGGAATGCCCACGCTGCCCGCGACTATCCTATTGCCCCAAAGGGGTAGCCTGCCACTGCACCATCGAAACCATGGTTAGTAGTTAGTAGTAAATGTGATGTTGGGTGACCCCCTCCAGGCTGTCTGTGCTCCCGCAAGCAATAAATGGCTGTAAGAATACCACATCGCGCGGCCAAAGATCTTTGGCAACAGAAAAAAAAATATAGTATAATATATAGTTTTTATATTCTGTTCAATGTTAGATTGGCGGATGGTGTGTGATATGGTATGGTGTATCACATGTACCTATCACAGTCAATCAATCAAAAACACATACTTATGGATTTTTAGATTAGGCAACACCCATTTTACATGATCTAAAGGAACACGAAAAAATAATATATTATAACGATAAATATTGTTTTTTAAGTGTTTATTTTACTGAAGTATTTTACATTGATGATGTAATTGTTTATTATCATGATGTAATTATCGCATTTCATCTGAGTATTGCACGCTCAAATAATAATTGTTCTCATTGTGTGTTCAATGTGATCAATATGTTTTATCTTCCTATTAAAGTCGATCACAGTTGAATATAAAATAAATAAATTACCAAATATATATATATATATATATATATATATATATATATATATATATATATATATATATATATATATATATATATATATATATATATATATATATGTATATATATATATGTATATATATATGTATATATATATGTATATATATATGTATATATATATGTATATATATATATATATATATATTTGTGTGCGCGTGTGTATGTTTTTGTTGTGTATATATAGCTTTTTGTTGGGACACCCTGCCCCCTATTTATTACAGACTAAATGTACAAATTTTATAAATATATAAATTTATAAGTTTTGTTTATTCACTAAATATGTTTTTTATTAGTTTGTTCAAACTAAAGGATGACTCGTTACAAAACTGAACAGTGAACAAGACTGAACAGACGTAAACCCTAGGCCCGGGATGTGGCCATTGAAGGGTTAGAAAGAGGGGGAGGAGTCACCCTCTCCAACAATTTTCTTTTCCAACTCTTTTTTTTTCTGTTTTACCACTAACAATTGCAGGATTGCCATATGCCGTAAGAAATGGAGAAGATTTGGGCAGGTTCACTACCTGGTTTACAGGAATAAAAACAGTGCACTCATTGGTCTATTCAACCACGTTGGAACCCTAATATCCTCAGCTAAAAGCTAATTTTGCATATTATGTTATTATATTTATTTATCTTTATCATTTTGTACATAGATGCAAATAAAGGATTATTATTAATATTTAAATATTTTACCTAAACTACTGAACGAATTCATGGCTTCTCCCGCTCACTTAAAGGATTGAATTGAACCGTTTCAAAAAATATAAAAAAAAATCATTATAAAAACGAAAATAGCAAAATGTTTGTATTAAAAGCAAAGAAAAAAGTGTGAAGGTTGAATATTAATGAGGAAATGTAATGTAATGTTCATACTGCATATTTCATTGACACATAATGTATTTTATATGTATGTTAATAATATTACCTCTTTGCGCATATCTGAACCGTTGTATAATGCCGATACGGGATTACATAAGTTGCTCCATAAATCCATTAAACTCATTCCCATCAGTGAAAAGCACTAAGGAAGAAAACAATTAAACGAATTTTTATTAGTTCTCAATCTTTTTCTTAACAAGATAATAGATTTGTTGGAGTACAATGTAATGATGGAATCGAGATCTGTTGTTGTGATAATAGTGCAAATAAATAATCATTTGTGGAAAAATATGATAGAAACGACATAAAGTTTCAAAATATTTTGGTTTTTGTATTAAACCCAAGCGATCACATCGCTTGTTTTTTTATCAATACTCTAATAAAACTCAATGATCTAATTGAGACCACTATCAATATGCCCTCGAGCCCAGTTATGTAAGCGAAATTGGGCAGGATAGATTAGGCATGCTATGCTCCCACTAAACAATATACAAATATTTGACAATTTATTTGAAGGATTCAATTAATTGCTGAAGTGACGAAGGATATATTACCGTTGGCCTGGCTGAAATTTACATTACTTCCAATTTAAATATAACTCATTGATTGTGAACTAGGTACCATAGAACGTAAACTAGAGCGAAATGTAAACATTGTTTTGTTAAGCATAAACACTGATAGTAACGAATCCAGGGAAAGGAGATGTTGGGGGCGACTGTCAAGTGCCCCACACCATAGAAAATTTAAATAAATTACTTATACATTAGAGAGGAATTTAAAGGTCATATTGAAGATTGCCCGCGATGTTACGCGCTATATACTCAAATAGAATAGAATTAAAGAACACAGACGAATTATATTATATGCTTGAGTACCTAATACGTAACTGTCAGATAACGGGGTCCTACGCTATACAAAAATAAAAATTTGGTCAGTAAATTATTTCACCTGAAGTTTATTTCTCGCCTACCAGTGACATTTGATAAGACCATGAGGGAGAGTGAATTGGATGCGAGACAGATAACAGTATTGGAGGAACTGTTGGAAGGGAAAACCGTAAGTGATCCTTAGATCAAGCACTACGCGAGGGAACTGACTACTGATCAGGAGTGTCTTTTCAGAGAGCCAAGAGTCATCGTGTCAGGAAGGCGAAGGAAGAGAGTGGTACTCTGCGTAAAAAATTAGCGAGAGGCTACTCCTGGTGGCCGCGATTGGATTCGGAAATAGAAGAGATGGTAAGGGACTGCAGGGCTTGTGCAACACATCAGACAGCACCGCCGAAAGCTGAGTCGCATCCAGAGGAAGATCCAAGACAATCCTTTGAGTTCACATCGATCACGCAGGACCGTTTCGAAACCAGAGTTTCCTCATCATAGTCGATAATTTTTCCAAGTGGTTGGTTGGAAGTATTCCACGTGAGAAACATAAATAATCGGACCACGATCGATAGCATACAAAAAATAAACGCAATCGACAAAAAAAATGAACCATCGACAATGATGAGTGACCATGGGACCAGCTTTATCTCTTAGTGAGTTTAAGAGATTCTTGCAAGGAAATGGGACCGGACAATACTACCTTCCGTCGTCGAATAGCCAGGCGGAATGGTTCATGCAAACCCTTAAGAAATCATTGAAGAAAATGTTGAAGGAATCTGTAAAACTCTCTAACAAATTTAATGCGTTCCTTGCGGCTTTTAGATGAGTATCAAATACCATAACCCTCAGAACACCGGCTAGCTTGTATTCGGGAGAGAAGTGAAATCTAAAATAGACCTGGTGAAATCAAGGGAAGCCAGAATTAAAACATATGCTGGACAGGAAATGTCCACGACTGAGGGAGTGGACTCGTGGGATGGTAAAGAGACAGATCGGATGACTGATGTACATCGTGGAGGGGAACACCGTCCGACGTCCCTTGGATCAGCTGAATGTAGGATCATTGAAATAAGGATGGGGGAGTTGTTATATCTTGTGCTATTTATATCTCTATGGATAGATTATGTACATAATATATAAAAAATCTATGCATAGAGATACATTATATTATCATGTAATAATGTAATATTCTGTAACCTAAAGATATAGAATAAACCTTTTTGTTAGTCATTAATTATTTCCTAAGTATATTAATACTTTACAATCATACTGATAAAAAATAAAGGTAATAATCAGTCCATATTCACCTTCACCACTATATGAACATTCATCAATATCTGTATCACATTGTATATCAAGATGGTTTTCTTGAGATTCATTGCATTTCTGTCTCTCATTTTTCGAGGTATCCATACCTTCACCAAGTACAGATAGACTATTGTTAGAGGTAAAGAAGCAAAGTAACTTAAAAACACACTTTTAGAATTATGCTTATCTGAAATCAAATATCCAAGAATTAAAAAAAAATGCATTTAGTTCTTAATTTTATTAAATGCTTAATATCCAGTTACAGTAAAAATAATGTTATTTTCAAAATAATTTAAGAACCAAAAACAAACAAATAGAGATTATCAAATATGTTACGTTCGTGACTTCTCAAATATTTTTTACTCCAAAGATGAATCTTTCTTATATATTTATTTTTTTTATTTCAATATTTAAATATGTATTTAGTTTTCTCTAACTCAATTAGTTTCTGCTCATTATTTCGGTTTTACCATTAACAATTTCAGCGTTACCAAGTGCCGTAAGGAATGGAAAAGACTTGGGCACTTTCACACCTGGTTTGGCAACAGGAATAAAAACAGTTCACTGATTAGTTTATTCAACCAAGTTGGAACCCAAAAATCCTCAGCTAATAGCTGATTTTGCATAGTATGTTATTATATTTATTTATCTTTATCATTTTGTACACAGATGCAAATAATTGATTATTATTAATATTTAAATATTTTACCTAAACTACTGAACGGAGTCATGGCTTCTCCTGCTCACTTAAAGGATTGAATTGAACTGTTTCTGAAGCATCTATAATATTTATAAGATCATTATAAAAGCAAAGATTTCCCAACTACAACCTAGTGGGTTAATTGTATTTAAGGTATTAATTAATGCATCATGATTTACATATTTTTTTATGAAAACAAAAATAGCAAAATGTTTGTTTTGAAACACAATAAAAAATTGTGAAGGTCTTATTAATGAAAAAATATCATTAATATTCATATTGCATCTTAATCTTCCTTACTTCGTTTCTTAATCATGATAATACAAGCTCACTGTAACTTGTTATTACAAATCAATGTAACGTAATGCTTAAGTAATCATTCCTGGTGCTGAATAAAAAAAATGAAATTAATTTATGATTTTTTAACCAGTTATTCCCTATCATTCGGTGAGTTCAAAACCATGGGTAAAACATTTTTCGGGCTCATACTTTTTCTTTTGCAGTCATTTCAAGTTAGCTTCGCAGTGGAAAACAAACTTTGGTAAAATGTCTCTAACTCTTATAATTTTGTGCATATCAAAACAAAATAAAAACTAAAATCGTTATAAGAATTGCTTTTCATTTTTTGTCCTCACAACACATGCCTCCACGACAAAATTTTCAAATTGTAAATACAATAAAAATTTCATTGTTTATTACAAATAAATAAATAATCATTTTTAACAGATTTTCTCTTAGATAGGTCATAAAATTAATCATTTAGAGCTTTTTAGTTCGTTAAAGTCTCGTCGTGGCTATTCTTATTTTTATTTTTTATTTTAATATTTCTGATTATTAGCAAAACAAAAAGTAATTGGTATATTTGTTGATTTAACTGATTTACATAGCGTCTACCTATTCCATAGAAGCGAGATTCCATACAAAATAATTAATAATAATAACGAAATATGCCAAGAGCGACCGATTTATAATTAATGTATTGGTCCAGTGTTTTAAAGCCCTAAAACCTACCGTTTCCGAGATAACACACGATATAGGTATAACACACGATAACACACCTTACGGCTATATGCAATCTTACGTACCTGCCGTTGTCATGACAACTTCATATCTATGGAAGCAATTTGAAACTGTTTACAAACAAATTTTAATAACTGTGAACGTTGTTTTTAGGTTTCTGTGAATGGTAGAAGAGATGATATATTCTTTCCCATTTCTAATCTTATAGGGCATTGTTAAATATGAATACTACACATAGAAAATGGCATAGCTGAGTCTTATTGCTTAACTGTTAAACTGAAGGGATGTTTTTTCTTTAGGGCAAGCTAATTACTTATTAAGTAAACTATTACTTCAACATAGCCATTATAAACTATATAGCTTTACCAAATTTGTTTGTTAAATAAACTTCCTTGGTAATATTCTATTGTTTATACGAATAAATATATTTCTCTAATGTCGCTTACCTACACTTCGAATCTTTTAGGATGAAGAAAGATAGATATCTAATGCGAGAGTTCTCGTTCGGATATATTAATCTATATATATAATGCGGTAGTACAGTCCCTTTTACGGCTCTCAGGAGCGATGGATCTTGGCAAATGTGGTGTCAAATGGGAATTTCACGGAGAAGTGACGAATCCTAATTTCAACTCTTAACTTCTTATTTCTTAAGGGAGGTAAATCAGTTTCTGATTTTCCCACGATTATCTCTTGAAGGAGTGTACCGATTTTCTTATTTCCCTTTTTGTTGTATATGGTTTGGATCCGTTGTGCCTGCGTACCAAATCGAGCACTCTGTGCGTAATAGCGGCTGCGCAATGGCCGAAAAAACATTTCTTCCATAGAGTGTAGCGCCAAAATGGCTCTAACGATTTTGATGAAACTTGCATAAAGTCTTCTCCTTGAAGCCCTTTAACTATCCATACACGTCCTACATCCACGAGAAAAAGAAGGAAAAAAGTTATCACAGAATGAATATTTTATTTGCATTAACTCGAAAAGAATACATCTTTGATTGTACAACGCTCAATTTGAAAGATAATTACATCCTCTATAAAAAAAAATCATCGAAATCGGGCCATTATTACCAAAGATACAGCGCATTGAACATTGTACCCATATTTTTATGTTCCTACCGCTCTTAGGTTAGGAAAATATAGTCAAGCGTTGATTATATACCACCGTCGCATAGTGGTATATAATCTGAAAACAACAACCTATGTAAGGTATTTACAAATTATTTACTAATTCAAGCTAATTCCAACTAAATAACAGAATTGTAAACATCGCAAATTCGTCATGATGCAGTCAATTTATTTCCAAACCTTTTAATTTCAATTAATTTTCAAGAACCAAATATAAGGTCCTACCTCAATCCAATGTCATGTACAATTATTACTGAATTAAAATAATTTAAGATGTGATGAACCCTTAATGCATTAAAATCTGATGCTAACGAATAGTAGTGCGAAATTTTGGCATGGGTTCAGCAAGTTATATTTATAAGATATTACATTATATTTAATAAATATTACTAAAACGTGTTTACTTAACAAAATTCCGAAATTTTAAACTCCCTTTTACCACAGAACAAATTATCATGGGGAGCATCTGAAAACCACCAGAAACTGTTCTTCAGAACTTCAGGCACTTCTTGACGGTTTTCTTTTTTTTTTTTTTTTTTAGTGCTAGTCAATGTTGCTCCTGCAAAACATGATAGCAGGGGTAAGTGCAGATCTCTGTTTGTGGGAATAGTACATATGGTGTAAACATACCCCCACTATCATACATCTCTGTGGAGTTGGCCCCTCAAAGTCAATTTTGTTTTAGTTCTGATAGCCTAGCTATGAGTTCTAGAGTTCTCAATAATTTTTAAAAACAGTTCTGTTGTTTAATCCACAAAAATAGCAACTAAAGATACGGGGGGCCAACTTCACACTTCTCGCAATTTTGAAGCCCTATAACTGCAGCACTTTGGTTTAGAAGGATAATAGATAGAACTCTTAGGGGGGGGGGGCTACCGGAACGCTAAAAAAAGACCGGAAACCGACAAAATTTTTACCAAAAAATAAGGTTAGCCACCCTAAGTGAAAATTTTTGAATTTTCATTAGATTTCTGAAAGCTCCTCTAAGAGTTCTAATGTTCTCCATAATTTTTTAGAAATAGGCCTGTTGTTAAAATAAAAAAGATAGGAACTAAGAGAGACTATCTTCATGCTTCTAGCTACTTTGTAGCCTTATAACTCATTTACAATCAACATTAGAGCTTAAGTTAATGAGGATAATTTTTAGAACTCTTAGGGGGCCAACAGAACTCTAAAAAAAAGGGGGGTTACCGACTAAATTTTAACTGAAAATATTATATTATATTATTAATTTATTATATTATTATATCATACTATAAAGTCCAAAGTGGTGAATATTTTCACGGTAACAGGTTTTTTTTTTTTTTTTTTTGAGTTCTGTTGGTCTCTCTCAGTTGCTATTTTTTTATTTTAACAACAGAACTATTTCTAAAAATTATAGAGAACTCTAGAATTCTTAGGGGGGCTTTCAGAATTCTAATGAAAAATTAAAAAAAATTTCACTTTGGGGGCCAACCTTATTTGTTCATACAATTTTTGTCGGTTTGCAGTCTTTTTTATAGAGTTCTGGTAGCCCTTCTCCCTCCCCTCCTCCCCCCTTAGAGTTCTATCAATTATCCTCATTAATCAACGTTCTACAGTTGACAGTAAAAAAGTTGAAGTGCTTCAAAGTTGCGAGAAGTGTGAGGTTCCCTCCTCCCCGTATCAATAGTTGTTATTTTTTGTGGTTTACAGACCTATTGCTAAAAATTATTGAGAGCTCTTGAACTCTTAGGGGTTTATCAGAACTAAAAAATTTTTTTTTTAATTTGTCTTTGGGAGCCTACTTCACAGAGTCTATCATACTTAGCCAGCGCAACTCCGAACTAGCGCAAGGAAATAAAAATCTTTCTTTCAATACATTTTTTCAATTACATTCCACATTCCATTTTCATTACTGTCACTGAAGGTTTAATATGTGAATCTCAGGCAAATATTCACTTTTTTCGATGATTACATCAGTAAGGCTTGTTTCCACGGAGATTAAGACCCCTTAACAAGGGAAGGCTGAAAAGTAAAAGAGTTGTAAAATAAAGTTTTCAATAAATTATTTTTTTATTATTGGTAATTATTACTTCATCAAAAGCCCGAAACTCTTGAGTATAGAAAATTGAGTGGTATCCTGAATTTGTTTAAAATATATTATCATTTATTTGCTTTATTCCACTATTACGTTCTATTATTGTTATAATTTCTTTTTTTTTCTTTTTTAATTTTTTTTAACCTAAAGACAGAAGAGCTCTCGTGTTAAACATCTGACGTGGAAATACTGATGTGTCGTTCTCCAATTCGAGAAACCGGCGATAATAGGAGTTCAATTTCCCCACTACTTCAGTAAACCTGGCCTGTTCTTCTCTTATAAATTTGCTGCGAATGTAACAGAAACTAATTTCAAATAATTTTTTCATATGTGCCAAATTCGTATAGTCCAGGTAAACATTTTGAGGTCACTTAAATATGCGTTGTGTCTTATGTTTTTTATTGATTTATATAATATTGTATTTACAATTATATTTTATCGTGATACGATAAAATATAATTTTAAATACATTTTCTAAACAAAATCTAAATTACGTATTACATTAGTGATCAAAAATTATATTATTATTGTTCATATCTAATGGGATACTAAATTATTTTATAACATTAATCAATTCAGATTAAGAGATAAAAGTTAAACCTTATTAATCCCACAATACATTTATTAATTCAAACTTATTTACATAGCCATAATAAGTTGACAGGATTGATAAATTATTTGCCACTTCTATAAATTTGTTTTATTGAAAACTAGTTTCTAATAGCATGATTTACCGTCTTTTGAACATACCATTAAATAAAAAGAACTATAATAAAGAAATTGAAATAATATATTCCGTAGCGAAAAATAACGGGTATAATAAAATCACTATAAATCATATTTTAAAAAAACAATTACAAAAAAAGACAATTAATGATATCTATTCAACAACCCCCGAAGATAGGCCCATCCCGAAACATTATGTTTTGATTCCATATTACGGCCCTATATCCACCAAAGTCGGAAATGAGTTGAAAAAACTAGGATTAAACCCTGCATTTAAAATAGAAAAAACCCTATCCTCATATTTCTCTTCTCCTAAAGACAAAATAGACCCTTTCCAAAAAAACGGAGTATACGAACTAAATTGTAATGATTGTGCAGCCAAATACACGGGAAAAACTGGAAGATTACTAAATCAGAGATTAAAGGAACATATACGTGCATATAATAATAAGACAGATAATTCCAACTTTGCAATTCATTTAAATGAAAATAATCATAAATTCATCAAAGACTCAGGAGTTAAATTAATGCATCACGTTGAAAACAGTCTCAAATTAAATATATATGAAGCACTTGAAATAATAAAATCCTTCAAATCCAATCCATATTTTTGGTTAAATGACCAAATAAATATCTCCAACAGTCCAATCTTAAATTTATTCCCATCTATAACAGAAAAAACAATTACTCACCGACATTACAGGGAAAACCCTGACCCTTAAACTGTTTACCTAAAACATCCTACCTATTTCTCGTTCATTGTTAGCACAATGCGAGAAGGAAGCAGTACAAACTTTTCTGTTTGATATAATCCATTTAAACCTCGGTGAGTACCAACATGTATTTGATTTCTTGTCTTAATTAAATTCATAATTCATAAATGTTTTATAATACTGATTTATATAATTTAATATGTATAATAATACCAACTATATTTTGAATTGCTTATTTTTTTATTTTTTGTGTGTTTTTAGAACTGAGGATGCATGTATAACATTCGAAACTAATTTTCAATAAAACAAATTTATAGAAGTGGCAAATAATTTATCAATCCATAAATAGCCATAATATATTATTTTTTTAGTAATGTTTCGGCCCTATTTTATACATTTTTTGGCCATTTTCAAACTGTTTGTGTCTCCTACGTCCAAAATTAAAATACTATTAATCTACTACTAAAAGTAGTGCCTAATTGTAAATTTAAACTGTGCTGAACCTTCACATATTCTATTTTGGCATATTGATTTATTTATTTTTTCTCAGTGGCATGGCATTTCTGCTGAAACCTATGGCGCTCAATGTATGTAACGTAAAAAATGTATTAAATAGGGTCGAAACGTTACCAAAAAAATTAAATATTATGGCTATGTAAATATTTTTTTTTAATAAATGTATTGTAGGATTAATGAGGTCTGTTATTAGTTGACGCATGATGGTATAGAAGGATCAATCTAATCAGGGATTGATAAATTATTTGCCACTTCTATAAATTTGTTTTATTGAAAACTAGTTTCGAATGTTATACATTCATCCTCAGTTCAAGGTTTAAATGGATTATATCAAACAGAAAAGTTTGTACTGGTTCCTTCTCGCATTGTATTAACAATTGTTAGTACAATGCGAGAAGGAACCAGTGCAAACTTTTCTGTTTGATATAATCCATTTAAACCTTGAACTGAGGATGAATGTATAACATTCGAAACTAGTTTTCAATTAAACAAATTTATAGAAGTGGCAAATAATTTATCAATCCCTAATTAGGTCCGTTATCTCTTAATCTATATTGATTAATTGTATAAAATATATTATATCATTTAAATCTCTTCTCTTTGAATTGTATTCACTTATTTCTATACTTGAGACTAATACATTGGCTTGAATCTGACATTACTACAGTAATGAAAATTATAACGCGAGTTATTTAACAAATAGGGCAGTTCAGCACTATTAAATGACTTAAATAGTCAGTCAATCTTTTATCTGACTTAGATAACCAGTCAGACTCAATCATAAGAATTATTAATCTACGCCAACAGATAAGGATAAATATGATAAGATTAGTATGACGATTTGTGTTTCCTTTATTTGTAAAATTCTTATTTGAAGATTAGAGAAAATTCATTTCATTTCCGTTTCTCTATGGTTATACCTCTTTGTTATTGATACGTTATCTATAACTGCCAACTTAGATCAGAACACAAAAGATATTGTTTCTGCACCATTAGTGTAGGTTTGAATGTCGCTTTAGTGTTATGCCATATTTTTTCCATGGAGGTGTGATAGAAACCTTACTGTATTTTATTAGAAACCTAATTAGATCAAGTGAGTCTTTACTTCATCAATATCTTTTATAATATAATTTTGATTTGAATATTAATTCTTGCCATTGTTTATAGGATTGAGTTAAACAATTGGAAACAGTTGCTTTTGTTGTATAGATATTTGTCTTTGGAGATTGCCTCTCAAAACCAGTTTTTAAATTAATGTGCACAATTTATTAATTTTAGTTTTTCATAAATTTATATATAATTAGTAAAATATGTTATTATAATGTTGTAAAAATCTTTCATGGATACATATATGTATTATATAATAGTCCTCTTACTAAAGAACAAATTAATATATATTAGGTTTATTCTGAATTAAAATGAATGGCCACTCTGCTTTTAACTAAGCCTATTTTGATAAATACGAATTTCAATATAATTGATGAAGAAAGTATTTTAAATCATTGATTCCATTTAAATTAAAAAATACATTTTTAATGTGCAAATATTTACAATTCACTGTTGTAATATTTATATGGTGTGTATACACACATTAAATACCGCTAGTTTATATTTTATTTGTCAATGTTATCTTAGTCCCTTTAGAAACAAAAAAATATTTACAGAAAATAGAAAAAACAAGATAAAGAAAATGTAAACAATGAATACAAATAAACAAAGACACAGTTATAGTATCTTTATTCATATGATATTATATATATTATGTCAGTTTTTTTATAAATTGTGTATAAGTGTGATTGACATGTTTATGTAAAATAATCATCGTGATCATATTTGCATGATAATTGATCAAATACTCTTAAGTGGATTTTTCAAATAGCTTACTTACACATTTTTTGTGTTTTAGGTGAAATAAAATATATCTGACAACGGCATAATGGAAAGGCAAGTCTTGGAAACGGTGCTGAAGAACTTCAACAGAGAGGAATCTGTTGCAAAATTACTAGATGTCACTATAGAGCCAGCATTGAAGAAAGGAGAGAACTATATGTCTGACATTGTTAGGGTAAAAACGAATGTGGTACTAGGCAATGGCCGCACAGTTAAGCGAAGTTTTATCATGAAGAAGAAGATTGAAGGATACGTTATGAATGATTTGTCAAAGGATATTGATTTCTTCAAACTTGAAGCTATGGTACTAATATTTTTTAATTTATGTGTTTTGCTAAGGTGTCTATATAAAAATCGCTCATTTGTAGTTGAAAATTTCTTGATAATTGTAATTGATTCATTAAATACTGTTTCTTTAAGTAATTAAAGTATAAATTTGTTTAAAAGATTAGAGTATTTTGAAAAATCCTATCTGAAAAAAAAAAAACGTGCAGAGGTGGTTTATGAATAAAATTGTGGTGAAATTTATTCCAATATGTCAATTTTCTTTATATCATTTTGTAATATATATCAGTTGTTTTATTTTTGGCAATGCATTCAGCCCTCAGTGTTTAAAAGTAAAGTAACAGTTTTTCATTATCTAACAGGAATGCAACCTTTATAATTATTTAAATTCATTCTCAATTCCGAATTTTAGATTTTATCATAAACTGACAAAATACAACATTTTATTGTTTTAAATTGAATCCAATAAATTGACAAAAAGCGCCTTAAATTGTACATTTCAAATGCTTGAAATCCTTGAATTATGCTTGAATTTTTTCATGACAGGGGGACACCCTGTATAAAATGAACAAACATATATGTCTGACCCTTTTAAAATAACACCAGTCTTCTGAGCACTTTTAAAAAAAAATATTGCTGAAAAATAAAGAAAGAAAAAATTAATTGAAATGTAATAAAACATTTCTATTAACTTTTCTATTTTTTTCTTTCTGAAAATGAAAAAATTCAAGCATTTGAAATGTACAATTTAAGGTGCTTTTTGTCAATTTATTGGATTCAATTTAAAACAATAAAATGTTGTGTTTGGTCAGTTTATTATAAAATCTAAAATTCGGAATTGAGAATGAATTTAAATAATTATAAAGGTTGCATTCCTGTTAGATAATGAAAAATTGTTACTTTACTTTTAAACACTGAGGGCTAAATGCATTGCCAAAAATAAAAACAACTGAAAAATATTACAAAATGTTTTAAAGTGTATATAAATAAAATTCACATATTGGAATAAATATCTCCACAATTTTATTAATAAACCACCTATTTGTAAACCACCTAATTTACAAATATTTACAAAACCAAATGGTAAAATCATTAATGTAACTTAAGTTAATGATATAATAAATTTTCCTTTCAATTCTGTTACTAATAAAAAAATATCTAATAAAAAAATATCTGATGTGGACAACACATGACTTCCTTGTACTCCTATTAAACTAAAAATCGTTGGCTCAAAAAGTGATCCTCAATTTGGTTACTAATTTCCGAAAATTGCAATATCTCAAAAACGAAACTCGGCGTCACGACACCCATCTATTGACACACACACACACACACTCTTGTTTCTGGAGGTCTCATTCCGTTATTAAATGTCGTTTTTTTTTCAGTAGGTAACTAGTTTCCAAGAGATTTCTTCGTGTTCTGTGACAACAATAAAACTGTCAACATCACTAGATAAAGCATTAGAAATCGACAGTTTCTAAATTTTAAGCGGAAGAACCCACTTATATCTATATCTTATTCTCCTGCTGAAGACTTGTTCATCGCACAAATGGGGAGGAAATCCAGTATTATATGCCCAATATTAACACTTAAAATAAGTAATAAAAATGTTTAATTAGAGTATAAACAAAATCGCTTTTGTAACCTTTATTACCGAACCATATGATTTCTCCATTTAATTTTAATATAATTTTTGATGTAAGTTTATTATGACCTTCAAGTAAAGTACCCTTCTTGGCTCACCAATTTTAACCAAAATCTAGAAAATACATTCATATTGATATAAATGTCCTATTTACTAAATTTTAAATGTTTTACATTATATTTTAATATAATTCTTGATGAATTATGTCTAATATGACCTTCAAATAAAGTACCTCTTCCGGTTTTCCAATTTAGACCAAACTCTAGTATGTTATTTAAATCAATATATAAAGTATATATACTAAATTTGAGAAGTTTTGCATAATATTTTAATATCATTTTTGAAGGAAATCAATTATGACCTTCAAGTAAAGTACCACTTCCGGTGATTAAGCAGTGACCAAAAAGGGAGGTTCACAACTAGATTTTACAACAATCCTAAATACAAAATTTCAACTTTCTACGGCTAACCGTTTTTGAGTTATGCGAAATACGAACGAACATACGTACAGACACCACGACGAAACTAGTCAAAATGGATTCAGGGATGGTCAAAATGGATATTTCCTTTGAAATCTGAAAACCGAAAATTTTCGCGATTACAATACTTCCTTTACTTCGTACAAGGAAGTAAAAACAAAGCGAACAATTTTAAACTTATTGGTTTTGAAAATAAAACTTCCCTTCTTGCTATTATAATAATTAATGCACAAGTACTAAAATTAAAACTATGCAATCTATGGGACTAATAAAGAAGTACCTATCTAATAAAAAATATAAGATAAAATTAATTTTTAGCTAAATTTGTTTTTGTTTATTCTGGTAAACTGGCCACTAGAAAAACTAACAGCTTCCTTCATACAATGCATTAATTATTTATTAAGTTAAAGGATTTCTTCAAAGGAACTGTTTTAGTTACCACCATCATATGAATGCCAAAGAAAATAAAAAAAAGTCTTTCTTACCTCAATATTAGCTCGATTTATGTACTAGATCTATTTTCAGACTTCTCTGGACAAAAGTTTTATCTGGTGCAGTTGGTGGGCATCGATCGTAACAAAGTCCAAAAAAATTTATATTCAATATCTGATAACAAATGACTCCTCTCTATTCGGCATTCCTCAGTAAACTGTCACGGAAGGCAAGGGGGGGCAGAATTTTCTGTCATTAATGCCTAAACAGTATATATAGTACATAGGAAGCAACAACATAGGAAACAAATCACTTTCTCCCATTTCATTAAAAACAAAACAAATATTTTAAAAAATACTATTTCTATTTTTGTAATAATAACCCGAAATTAAAATGTCATTCTAGGTAATGGAACTAAGAAACCTAAAGGTCACGGCTCAAACAGATTGTGTTACCGTTTAACATTGGGTGATCAGTATAATTGTGTATTGTCAATATACTTGTTAGTTTAATGTTTAATTAAAATACTGTTTTTTTATTGAATTTCAATAATAAATGCTTTAAGCTAAACAATGGGCAAGACTGAGAATAGTTACACTGTTAGATTATTCATTGTATTGTCAACATTGTATTTATATTAGTATTTATTGAAATTATTACTGCTTAAGATCGATCGCAGCTATTGACTTCCACTTGATCAAGGGATTAAAAATCTCCAACGGGTTACATTTTAGTGATTCAAATTAAATTACAAAAGAGGTTAAATCAAAGAAGTGAACTGTTGTATATGTTACTAATACTCAGAATCAAATTTAAAATTAAGACCGAAATATGCCATCTACACATACTTAAATAAACCAGTTTGGTCCTACACTTCACTAATTTTTGGAACTGCAAAAAAGACAAGCATACGGAGACTTCTAACATTCTAATATAAAATATTCAGACTTATTGCACAAGCACCTTGGTATACTTCTTACAAAACTGTGCCTACTGACTTAGATATGCCGTCAGCTAATACATTTGGATTCTCTATTATGAATTTCATGACATATTAAAAGGGCATTACTATCCACTTCCAGAAAAAAATAAGAGATCTACTCCTGCGATTTTCTAACCTAAAATAATGCCAAAGAAAATATTTCTTTGGGTATTTTTCTTCCTCAAGCCTGACATGCCATCACTGTATTGTTGATTTTGATAGAAAATCCTCTGATTGCTTATAATTAAACAGGTGTATATTATATACACTATATATTATATATTATATACATTATATATTATTATATTATATTAAACAGGTGTGGATTTCTAAATAAAGTTTTAAAATAATAATATTACTTACAATTATGTAAACTCATTATAGTATTGTTCTATTTAAACAGTTACTTAGAAAACTCCAATACTTATTTCAGATATATAATGATATCCTTAAGGAAATGGAATATCTTATGAAGGAATTCGAGGATACTGGAGAAGTTGTATGGTGCCAGCTCTATGATCATGGTCCAACCTTTCTTTTAATGGAGGATTTAAAGGTAAAGCTCAATTTCATAAAAATGTATTACCCAGTTTAATGAATTCATGACCTTTTATGAAACATGAAGAAAATTTGTTACTAATGAGTTATATTAATTGGAATTGATTTCTCATTTTAAAAAATAAAAAATTTTTAGTGTATTTGTTTTATGTAAATAAATTATTTACTTTGTGTTGAGTAAAAACCAAGTTTAGTCCTAATGAATATGATAAAACAAATCAAAGTATTAAATTGAAAAAAATTATCTTAAAAGTATATTTATTAATATTCTTATCTAATGCTATTCAGTATTATTTAATTTAACGGTGTATGGGTCTGGCATGTTAATTTTTTCAAGTCATTGGTCTGGGCATATTTTTCTCAAAACATATATTGAAGAGCAAGGAGAGAGGAAGAGATCCTATATTATTTTAGAACTGGTATTGCTGCTTCCTCTGGGGTTATTCTGCAACATTTCTGGCTATCTGCTTTTCTAATGCAGGTGGAGGATTCAGAAACAGCACCTATTATATTATAAAGTTATATAGATTAAAATAAATAAAAGAGGGGAAAGATATAATGTAATCGAATGAAGATGAAAATACCATGAAAAATGTATGTGTATGATTAAATGATAAAAGGGAAAAGAAAGAGAAAAAAAGAAAGAATTGTAAAATGCATATATTTATTATGCCCAACTAAAGATTGATTAGTAGGCTGTGTATTGTAGCAGCCCAATGTATTTGGGCAGCATTGATGTTTTCTATTGATTCCAGATGTGAACCGATCTATGTAAATTATCTATTTATTTTTTTTTTTTTTTTTTACTAGAAGATACCACAGAACCTCCTATGGTAATTTTATGATAAATTTTCCAAAAGTGTCATTTTTACCAATTATTATACTTGATGGTGGCATACTGGTGCATTTACGAATTAGGCTCAAGATCTCAATATGACTCTATTTAAACAAGAAACAAATATATTTTATAAATTAATACATATCTCTACTATTATATAAAACTAAAGAGTTTGTATGTATCAACGCCCTAATTTCAGAAACTGCCTTTCCGATTTGAAAAAATTTTTTTTGCATTAGATAGACCGTTTATCGAGAATGGATTTAGGCTTTATAACATTACGCTATGACCCATAGGAACTGATTAACCCTAAATAAATTTTTAAGAGAAAAAGTATCCAACTTGTGTACATCTCGTTATTTTGACTACTTTATCCCCATTGTATCTAGTTGACCACAAAAACTTTTTTAATTTTGGTTTGGTTGTAATTGGGAATAATAAGGAATACTAACATGGATATTAAGGCGTTTGACTAAACTTTATTTCCCACTGGTCTTCAGCAACTCTCTTTGTGGCTTAACTCTACACGTCTTCATCCACCAGAAGCTTTCATCTCAGTCCGTGGTCTCTCCTTCAAATCTTCTTCCCCAGGCTCCTGAACTCTCAGATCTGGCCTGGCTTAGTTCTCTTGTTCCAGTGTCCTTCTAATTCTTATCGACAGACCATCCCTCTTCGTCTTCTCTCTTTTCTCAAAACCATTTTTTCTCCTACTACTTCTTTGTAAAGTTTCCAAGGCAGTGTCTCAGGCTTCAAACATTAATTAATTATATAGGTTTATAATATAATTAATTATAGAGGTTTCCAGACTCTATGCCGCTGCGAACTACTCCCACTTTTCCGGGATACCACTATCTGATCTTATGATATCAGTATAAAAGATTCATCTTCATAAAAAATACCTACTGCTTTTAGAAAAAAATTATCAAACAAACAAAATAATATTAAATCAAAAGTTTAATTGATATAATATAACAACAGCAACAGTAAGGTTAACAACACCAAAAATTCTGCAGATAAAATTTTATTCACCAAATAAAAAATTTGGACATTGTTCAGTTGGAAGCATGTTTTTTATTTACAGTCAAGCTTCAAAGTCTTGAAGTAGCTCAACTTGATTCTTAAGTCCTCTTCAACACTGAGTACTTTCACTTTTACTATGGTAACCATCCTGAATCATTTTTATTTATTGCAGATCCTATTTATTCATCTTAAAAAGATGATTTTATTCATGACTTTTGTTTATTTGTTTGTGTACCACCTGGAAAGTCCTTGCATACCACGGTAATCCCTGGTCTATTTTATGAGGGTGTCACTAGGTGCAGCAGGTATTTCCCCAGTTACTTCTAATCAAAATATATTCCCTTTCCACATCAATTTCCTAAATGCATAGCAATGTAATACTTATTATGTGATTGGATCAATGTTTCAATAAGTTTAGAGAGGTTGCTCCAATTTTCTACCAGTTTATAGAATGCAAAACTGTCACCTACATCTAAGAATATTTATTGTTTTATACTTAATGCTTAAATATTCTAACATCTCTAATAGTAAGTTGACATCCGCATGATGGTATAGAAGGATCAATCTAATTAGGGATTGATAAATTATTTGCCACTTCTATAATTGATATATATATGAGTATATAAAAATAAATATATATGAAGCACTTGAAATAATAAAATCCTTCAAATCCAATCCAGATTTTTGATTAAATGACCAAATAAATATCTCCAATACTCCAATCTTAAATTTATTTCCATTTATAACAGAAAAAACAATTACTCACCGGAATTACTGGAAAAGCCCCTTAAAGTGTTTATCTATAAACACACCCCATCTTTCTTTCATCTATAGTACAGTGCGAGGACAAACCAGTACAAACTATTCTGTTTGATATAATCTACTTAAACCTTGGTGAGTACGAACATGTATTTGATTTCTTGTCTTAATTAAATTCATATTTCATAAATGTTTTATAATACTGATTTATATTACATTTAATTTAATATGTATAATAATACCAAACTGTAGTTTGAATTTTTGTGTTTCTAGAATTGAAGATGAATGTATAACATTCGAAACTAGTTTTCAATAAAAACAAAATTATAGAAGGGGCAAATAATTTTTCAATCTCTATTATATCTATTAAATATTCTAATGCAGTTTTTAAGTTTTTTGACTGTAATTAATGTCATTTATTATTTCAGGCGAGTGGATTCGTACTTGCTGATAGAAAGGCGGGTTTGGGATTGGAAGATGGACAGTATATACTCCACAACTTAGCCCGGTACCATGCTATGGCCAAGGTGCTGGAGGCTAGAGAGTTCATCACAAAGGACAGTGTGAAACCATTTATTGCTTTGAATAACGAACCTTTTATTAAAGGCATAATCCATTCTGGAATGGTGACGTTTAGCAAAGCAATGAAGGAATCTTGGGGACCTTCATGGTGAGTTGTAACTTTTTCTAATATATCCGAGCATGAGCATTAACTCTTATTTTATCCAGTTAAGTCCCTCTTAAGTGGCAGTCCGTTAAACATTAGATTCTTCTATTTGGTCGTACTAAGAGATAGTTTATTAATTATGAAATTAAATAATTTAAAAATATATTTATTTATGACGGTGGGTAGGGGTTTCAAGATTAACCTTTGCTTGCAATCTCCATCATGTTTTATAAAACTGGAGAAATAAACTATCAAATTTTTGCTTTATTATATTTCAAACATAAAAATCATTTATGAACAAAAATATCTAAAAAATAAAAAAATTATATAAATTTAAATTTTAACAATGGAAGAAGAAAGATTAATCTTAAATTAAACAAAAAAAAATTCAAACTTAAAAGCATAAACTCAAGATCAATAGCAAAAAAGGAAAAACTAATTTTAATTAAACAGAAAATCCTTATTCACTAAAAATAATTAAATGCATTTGTAATATTATTTCTGATTAAAATTCAGCCAGAAGTTATGCAAAGAAAAATGAGAAAAAAAATTTTTCACCCGAAAATATCAGTAACTGTGAACCCCTCCTGTGGTTCGTAAACGTGAAGTCCTCTTGGAGGATGAATGTTGAATAATACGACTATATGACTAGAGAATGCTGGCTGTCCCGTGTGTATCAGTTTTAGCTTGTCTCATTCCAGGCAGCCAACAGAAGTGGATACAGCTCACATAAGTATGGTTTGATAACAAATTTAGATGTTAGCTTTTTACGTCTAATAGAATTTTAATGACAATAAAGTAAGTAAATGTTGGCCATAATGAGTATGATGTTGCAGATATTAGATATAATTATAAATTTGTATGAACATAAAAAAAATAATTAATAAATGTTGGCCGCTACAATATTATATCAGTTTTCAATAATAAATATTATCAATTTGATATTAAATATTAATAATGAATTACCAGTTTATCAATTATGTAATTCTTTATCTGACGTTTCCCTTTATGCCTGCCACAGTAACATCAGATATCAATAACAGGGAAATTCTGCTGTTATGGTACGTCATTAATCCTACATTACTAGATATTTGCTTGAAAATATATTTGAAATTCAAACTTGTTAAAATTATATTATTGATATTACAGGCAAAATGTTGCTGATAAAATAAATATACCATTTGAAACTTTATTTGAAAGATTAAAGGACTTAGGTAAATTAGATGAAACCAGGTTCAATGTTTTGAACCATGGGGATATTTGGCCGAACAATATCATGATGAAGTATAACTGGAAGAATAAACCTGTCGCTCTAAAGTGAGTATTTCAATTAATTATAAAGGAAATTTAATTGAAAATTAATTCAGTTAATTTTTTTTTCTTAGTTCTGATATCATTTATCTAAACAAGCATACCTATTGTAAATCTAAGTTAAACTGTAATAGAACAAGTAGACATAATTGCATTATTTTTTTTCTGACAAAGAAGATTTAGTATCATGAAATATTCATACCAAAAAGAAAAAAAGGACTGAGAAATAACCAATCAAAGAATTTTTGAAAAACTTCATTTTATTTACTTAATGAATGAATTTACTGTTTATTTAGTACAGTGAAACCTCTCTCCAAAGAACAGCCCTCTCTATAGACAATTTTTAAATGTCTCAATCTGGAAGTATAGGAATATAGACCCCTTTACAACAGACACCCCTCTAATGAACAAAGACAGCCAAATTTTCATCACTCAGAGATAAGTTTGCTCCCTAAATGGGAACTTACAAAAAATTTGAAAATTTAGAAAACCATGCTTATTGGTATTATTTTTACTTCCTTGTAGGAAGTAAAGGAAGTATTGTATTCGCGAAAATTTTCGGTTTTCAGATTTCAACGGAAATATCCATTTTGACAGGGATGGTCAAATTCATATGATGGTGGTAACTAAAACAGTTCCTTTGAAGAAATCCTTTAACTTAATAAATAATTAATGCATTGTATGAAGGAAGCTGTTAGTTTTTCTAGTGGCCAGTTTACCAGAATAAACAAAAACAAATTTAGCTAAAAATTAATTTTATCTTATATTTTTTATTAGATAGGTACTTCTTTATTAGTCCCATAGATTGCATAGTTTTAATTTTAGTACTTGTGCATTAATTATTATAATAGCAAGAAGGGAAGTTTTATTTTCAAAACCAATAAGTTTAAAATTGTTCGCTTTGTTTTTACTTCCTTGTACGAAGTAAAGGAAGTATTGTAATCGCGAAAATTTTCGGTTTTCAGATTTCAACGGAAATATTCAGTTTGACCATCCCTGAATCCATTTTGACTAGTTTCGTCGTGGCGTCTGTATGTACCTTCGTTCATACCTACGTTCATATTTCGCATAACTCAAAAACGGTTAACCGTAGAAAGATTTTAAATTTTGTATTTAGGATTGTAAAATCTAGTTGTGAACCTCCCTTTTTGTTCACTGCTTGATCACCGGAAGTGGTACTTTACTTGAATGTCATAATTGATTTTTATCAAAAATGATATTAAAATACTATGAAAAACGTCTCAAATTTAGTATTTATAACTTATATATTGATTTAAATAACATACTAGAGTTTGGTCTAAATTGGAAAACCGGAAGAGGTACTTTATTTGAAGGTCATATTAGACTTTCATCAAGAATTATATTAAAATATAATGTAAAACATTTAAACTTTAGTAAATAGGACATTTATATCAATATGAATGTATTTTCTAGATTTTGGTCTAAATTGGAAAACCGGAAGTGGCACTTTACTTGAAGGTCATATTAGACTTTGGTCAAAAAATATATCACTACTATATATTATTACGGTAGTATAGATCCCTTTTCCGGCTCTCAGGAGCGATGGATTTTGACCTGTGAGGTATCAAAAGAACAAGAATTTCATGGAGAAGTGACGAATCCTGATTTTGTTTCTTAAAATCGTTTTCGAGATAATGCAGGATATAGGTCCGCACGGGCCTCATGCTATCATGGTACGTGCCGTTGTCATGCCAACTTTATACCTTTTAAAGCCAGTTGAGACTGTTAACAAAAACATATTAATAACTGTGAAAACGTTTTGTAAATAAAATATTGTTTTTATGTTTCCATGAATGATAGAATACCACAAACAGAAAGTGGTCTTATTGCTTAAATGTTAAATTGAGGGAGTACTTTCCAGTAGGGCAAGTTAATTACTTATTAAGTATTAACTATTACTTCAACATAGTCATTATAAACTAATATAAAGCTTCACAAAATGTGTGTGTTAAATAAACTTTCTAGATAATATTATATTGTTTATCGCTTATACTTCGATATCATTAAGGATTCATTAAATCAGTTCTCGCTTGGGTATACTAGTTACTATATATTATTACGGTAGTATAGATCCCTTTTCCGGCTCTCAGGAGCGATGGATTTTGACGAGTGAGGTATCAAAAGAACGAGAATTTCACGGAGATGTGACGAATTCTGATTTTGTTTCTTAAAATCTTACAAGGGCTTAAATAAAAGTGATGAAAAAACTGGAAGGTTTCAAAACTTTGACGATTGAGAGTAGGCGGATCGAGACGGGATAAGTTGGATTTTAAAGATTTTGACGCGGGCATCAAGATCATATACGCTCCCGTGGAGCGTATTGGTCCAGCGTTTTACAGCTTAAAAACCTACCGTTTTCGAGATAACGCACGATATATGTTCGCATGGGTCCTATGCCATCTTGTGTACGTGCCGTTTTCATGGCAACTTTATAACTGTAATACCAAGTTGAGTGTATATCAAAATTCTTTATTAAGAGTGAACGTTGTTTTTAGGTTTCTATGAATGATAGAGGAGATTATGCATTTTTTCCTATGTCTCACCCTAAAGCACTGTTAAAGATGAATACTTCAAATAGATAACTGAGTATCCTTGTAGCTGAGTCTTATTGCTTGACTGTTTAACTGAAGGGATATTTCCAGTGGTGCAAGCTAATTACTTATTTAGTATAAACTGTAACTTCAGCATAGTCATTATAAACTATGTAGCTTCACCAAATTTGTGTGTTTAATAAACTTTCTTGGCAATATTATGTGTGTATATATACATATGTTTATGTATTAGGGAGCAGAAAGATAGATATCTAATGCGAGAGTATTCGCTCCAGAGTACTCGCTCGGGTATGCTAGTTAAAATATAATGTAAAGCATCTCAAATTTGGTAAATAGGACTTTTATATCGATATAAATGTATTTACTAGATTTTGGTTAAGATTCGTGAGCGGAAAAGGGTACTTTACTTGAAGGTCATAATAAGCTTACATCAGAAATTATATTTAAATTAAAAGAGAAATCATATGTTTCGGTAATAAAGGTTACAAACGCAATTTGGTTTCCAATCCAATTTAATATTTTTATTACTTGTTTTAAGTGTTAAAATTGAGTCTAAAATTCTAGTTTTCCTCCCCCTTTGTGAGATCAACAAGTCTTCATCATGAGAATAAGATATTAGTTAAGTGGGATTTTCCGCTTAAAATGTCAAAACTGTCCATTTCTAATGCTTTATCGAATGATATTGACAGTTTTATTGTTGTCCTGGAACATGAAGAAATATCTTGGAAACTAGTTAATTACTGAAGGAAAACGACATATAATAACGGAATGAGACCTCCAGTGACAAGAGTGTGTGTGTGTGTGTGTGTGTCAATAGATGGATGACGGGACGCCGAGTGTCGTTTTTACTGCAATCTTCGGAAACTAGTAACCAAATTCAGGATCACTTTTTGAGTCACCGATTTATAGTTTAATAGGCGTACAAGGAAGTCATGAGTTGCCCACATCAGATATTTTGATTTTAAAATACTTACATACATTTAAATATGTATGTATTTCGAAGTTTTTCTTTTTTATTAATAAAACCTTAAGCCACAACACTACCATCACATCAAAAAAAAATTTCTTCTATGTAGTATTTCGGGTCTAATAAGGTATTTATTTTAAACAGTGAAATGGGAAGACGCTTTTGAATAGAGTTACGTAATTTCCCACAAAGTTTTTACATTTTGTTCTCCTGGCCTCTCAGCAGTTTTCATTCAGATCAAAATTCTCCTCTGCTTATCATGTTTTATTAAAACCCAATATTAGGATTTTCGGTGCGTTCCTGATTGGGAACAATGGCTGCTACTGATTAAGCTTTTTATTTTTATATATTTTTTTTAAACTTATATGAAATAGAGGAGATACTACAGGGAAAATTAGAAAAAAAAAAAAAAGAGTTTTAAAAAAATAAATGTTTCACTGTACTAATCGAGTTGAAATCTTTGTTATAAAAATAATTTAAAGTGAAAAATATAAAAAGGTATATTTTATGTTTTTTGAAAAATCGTAACTCAAATTTGAAAATTTTGCATCCAAAAATAAGTTTTGTCTTTAAATTAGCAAATAAAAATATTGAATAAATATTTACTTTTAGATAAACATTTTTCTATAAAATATATAATTAAAATGGAAAAAATATTTTTATTCCAGCATAATAGTTTTTTGGAATAAATTAAGCCTCTTGTTCAAAATATAATTAAACTGATAACTAATGTATCTCTTTCATTTTAGGATATTGGATTGGCAGCTATGTCATTATAATTCATGCTGTTTCGACATCGCATTCTTTCTTTTCTACTCTATTGTGCCTTCAATAAGACGCTCTAACCTACAAGCCCTCCTCCAGTGCTACCATGACTCCCTTATTCAATCTTTGGACAAATTCGGCTATACTGGAGATAAGCCGACATTTGAAGAATTGACTTTGGAATTTGAAAGAGTCTCATTTTTGGCTTATTGTCTTTATAGTTCTGAGTTTCCAGCTCTTGTAACGGACCTCATGGATGGATACGATATTGGAGGAGTGATGGATGATGGTGGCGAAGGTGGTTACTCCCTTGACGTCTACAAAGACAAAAGACTGATCGATAAAATTGGGCCAGATCTTCTTATATTTGCTGAAAAGTATTTTTAGCACCCATATTTTATAAAATGCATTCCTGTCGGACAATTTTACTTGTGATATATAAATTTTTCATTTTAATTTTATTAATTGATGATAAATTAAGAAAAAAAACTAGATAATTTTATATATATATATATATATATATATATATATATATATATATATATATATATATACACATATAAGAAAAATATGCACTCTCCTTGAGAAAAAAAAAAAAAATGAACTTTACATTTTGTTGTAATGTATTACATATTTATATTTTTTTTCTATTTTTAGATAATTCAAACTTAGGAAAGAGTCCATTTTATTTATAGAAAATTTGTTACATATTTTAAACATATGTATTCTGTTATTTATTTAATGATATTTTCATTCCAAAGTTTATCTTTAAATTAAGATATGAGTGTTTTAATTATTTTTATTCCAAAGTTTATCTTTAAATTAAGATATGAATGTTTTAATTTTTTTATTCTAATGATGTATGGTTACTTTATATATAATGTTTTATTAAGCTTATTCAGAATCAAAGCCAATCTGTATTACATGTTTTTATTGTATTTTTTTTTTTTTTACTGTTTATGGTTACATCTGTCTGTTATTTATATATTTTCATGGTGTATTACTTACTATAAATATACAAATAAGATTGTGAATATTATCTGCTAGTATAAAAGTACTTCCTACTAGAAGACTCAGGAGTTGAAATTGTTGCTGGATAATTGAATAAACCATGTAGTTCTGAAAATTCAACTCTGTAATGATTTCTTTATTAGCTCATTCTGACAAATTTTAGCGTCATGCATGCTCCTTTTTTTGTTTTGTTTTCTTGGGTATAACTACTTTTCCAGCAATTTAAGTTATGCAGGGTGCATTTCAAACGATCTGATAGTTAGTCATTGTGCATTATAGCTAAGTATAAGGGCAAAATATATCAGTTATAGCTTTTTATATAAGTCTTGACGTCCAAGATATAGTCTTAATATTGTTAATTTTGCACCAAATAGTACTTATACATATGTATATATACCAAATACATTCATAACGTAAGTGCTACCAACCTACTATAAAGAATATTCTTATTGGACTTGATATTATGAAACTTGCTAAAAGGTTTTAGCTTGATGTTAATAAATAAACTTTTTGCATATTAGTTCTCTGATTATTATCAATATCTGTTTCTAAGAAAATCAGGGTCGTGATATTGTTGATAAATGAAAAACGTATGAGGATGGTAACTTGAGTTGAAGTGGTTGCAACCGTCCATCTTGTTCAGAATGATAAGGTAGTCATTGAGAACAAGTGTGGAGATAAACAACCTGGAGACAAGGAATGTGGCAGCTGCTGGTTCACATTGTTTTAGCTTCTGCACCATATTTGTCTGCTGAAGATTTGTCTGCGGTATACCATATATTTGCAAAATTAGTGATAGTTATTGTATATAATAGCAATAACCCGTATTTTGAAGGTTATTAATCTCCTATTAGATAGTTTAATCGTAATTTACCCCAAATGTGTAATAGATTTTTTTTTAAAAAGTTTTGAATTATTTTTTGAAAAAGTTATTTCAGTGACTAATGAAAAGTAAAAGCCTTAGAAATATATACATAGAAAATGAATAAATATTTGGGAATAAACCATGTATTATTTTTAATAAAGCGATTTTAACAAACATGATTAAATACGATGACAATACTGATAGTAATAAGGTTATTAATCTTCTATAAGATCCCTAATTACCTTATGAATGAAGTTAATATACTTCTCTTTTTTCTTACGTTAAAATAAACATTAAGCTAATGAAGTTTTTGTCGTGAACTTGCTTCCATGGGTATGAAGTTGTCATGACAATTATGGCAGGAAAGCGTTGGTACAATCTATTGGCAGAGGGTAGATGGGGGCCAAAATCTAAAATTTCCTAGCATTTTTGACTTTATTTCCCAACAATAATTTTCTTTTTTGTTAAAACACAACAGTGTATAGGTAAAATCCCAATCCCTTAACTTAAAAGGTATTGTTTCCAGTATGCATGAATTTTAATTGTTCTTTGACAACTCAAGTTATTTCGTAAATAATTATTTCAGAAACATACTGCTTTATTTCAATGAATGTTTAAAATGTTCAAATAATTACTTTAATAAATAAATAGAACGGTATTGGTTTTAAATTTTAGTACCTCTTTGTATAAAATATTGTACCATAATTTTCGCTGTTTGAAGTAGACCTTGGCACAATTTATTTGTGAAATTGTTGAATGATCTAAACAAATTAGTTTGGAAACATTTCAATTTATCTCTTTACTTGAATCTTATTTGCTAAATGATTATTTCATGGAATAAGTTTTTTCATTATTGACGAAATGGATTATTTCATCAAATAATTTTTTATGAATTTATAATTCTAACAAGTCCATCTAAATAAATTTTTATCTTTCAAGAGAACTTATTGAGCTAAAGTCGAGCTAGTTATTGAGAGCAGATTATCCAACTCAAAATTATTTTACAAATGCTATCAATCATTTTTTCTTTTCCGTCGTTTTATTTATTATTTTTTTAGCATTATTAGGTAAAAAATAGTTGAAAAGTAGATATGCTTATATACTTAACAGAAAAATGTCAAAAAGTTTCGTTCAACCCTGTTTTGTGGGTTATTGGTATTATATATTTCTGGTATACATGGTTTAGCATTCTTCCACAACTCTAGTTATTTCAGAAATATATAGCTTTATTTCAATGAATGTTTAAAATATTCAAATAATTACTTTAAGAAATAAATACACGTAGTTATTTGATAGATATTATTTTATAGGAAGTATTAAATAAAACTTATGATGAACAACCTACTTTGTAAATAATTATTTCTTGAAATATTGATTTAATTAATATATTATTCAGACAGTGCACTGCTCTAGTTTGAAGTGTTCTCAAATTTTAAAATTATTGGGGAAGTGGGAGGGGAAGGAGGGGAGTGACACCTATGGATTATGGACACCTAAGTATGTATGTCAGATTTTTATTTATATACGAATCCAACAAATGTTAAAAGAAAATAATAGTTCAAAAATTAACAGATTGTAATTAGACATGCTATTTACTCGAGGACTGGCTTATTGTATCCTAAAAAGTAATATTTTGAAGGAAGATGAACCGAAGAGGTCAAATTGATTATGATTTTTTATTAAATATTATTTAATTTTAAACAGATTTCTCTCCAAATAAAAATTTGGATTTGAATCGTTTTAAGTTATTATTGAAGATTTTTTTGCTTCTCCAGTTGAACTGTGAAACATCACAAAAAAGATTAATATTGAGATATGCATGCATTATCAATAATAAGGGCAAAATCTATGTAGTTCAACCCTGTAATATGTATAATTATTTTACCTAGATTTTGTGCATTTTTATATAGTTATTATAGTGATGAACTGCATCAATCTTGCCCTTATTGCTAAGAATACATGAATATCTCAAAATTATTCCTTTTTTGAGATGTTGAACTGGGATAGTTATATATATGTAAATTTAAAAAAAAAAAAAGACAATTCTTCGATGTGGACATCATTTAATCTTTTGGCATTTTCAGAAACATTTTGAATGAGGATTGATACGCTCAATCTGTTCTTCCCAAGAATAAATAAGATTAAGAATGCCCATCCAAACTTAAAATTATTTAATTCCAGAGATAAATATGAATGATATAACACCATGCCCTAGAAAACACACCTAGCCAATAGTTCAATGCCCTTATAGCCCCCGATAAAATTCCTTTCAATTCAGACTGTGCATGGTGTTCAAGTTTGTAAAATATTATTTTGTGATTATTTCCTCTGCTTTCTAAGATTTCAGTTTAAAAAAATAAAATATGATAATACAAATATTGTATGTCTTTCTGTTGCCAAACGATAACAAGAGTAAACCTAAACAAATCATAAGTGACTTTGGCAGTTTCGTATACAGACTATTGTACAATTTTTTGTTGATTCAATGCCTAAATATTAACAACACAAATTCTTTTTTAATATTATATTTTTTTTTCGTGAGATCATAAGTTCTACCCATGAATTTTCAGCTTAAATTAGTTAAGGTGGATATTTAAATCGATGTCAAATTTGTCATCTTTTAAGCTTACAGAAAAAAAAGTTATAGAAATTTTTTTTCCTACAAATTATATACAATAATTGTAACGAAAATAATCTCAAAACATTTTTTTTTCTGGATCAATTGAATTATTATTATTTTTATTTATAATAAATAAAATTAAAAAAAGTACCTTATTTTTTTATTTGGAGTTCCTTTGCCCCATTTCACACCCTCTTTTCTCTCGTTTCGATTTTATGCTATGCTTATATTTTGAATCAGTTATTTTGGCTGATTTTGAGAATCCAACTCGATTATTATTAAAATGAATTAACCCCTTTTCAAAATGTTCATTTATTTATTTATATTTCATGGACAAATATAATGTTGATTTTCTATTTTTTTTTTTTTCTTGAAGGGCTGAAGCTCCACTAATAAATTTTTAAATGGTTAGGTAATTTTGAACTAATAGCATTAGTGTTTTTGAAAACAGAAATTGTAATTTTTTTTTTTCTAAGTGCCTATACCAAAAAAATATCAATAGCTATTCAAAGGTCAAGGTGTTGAAGATATGAGAAGTAAATAAAAAACTATAGTGAATAAATACGATTTATTGCCATAGATTAATATAATAATATTCGTAAAATCCTAAATATTTTAAAGACTTTTCTTTTAAAAAAATTAAATTTCTAAAATAAAAAATATAAAAAGTTTGTACCGATACTGTAAATATTTTTGGACTACCGCCACATTTCTTTTACGATAGCACTCAACAAAATTTTGATAAAACACCTTGTACCAAATGAATAATTACGAAATTGTTTGAAAAATGAAAAAAAAAAATTTAGGATTTATTTATTTTACAATAATACAGGCTGTTGGTTTCCTTGTGAGTTAGATGGATATTTTTTCAGAATTTCTTAATTAAACGGAATTCGAAAAGAGATTTTTCTATAACTATTGTCTGTACGTCTGTCAGAAAAGAAACAGTTATTATTTGTAACACCTTTTTTTTTTTATCATGATTTGGGTATGATTGCTATCATCCATAAATATCTTCAGCAAGAAAATTCATTGAGTTACAACCCATGTTCAATTACAACAACCTACCTGAATGAGGGTCCATTTGCACATGTCAGTCCAATGAAAGTTCTGTGTCAATGAAAAATGATATTCTTCTGATGAAGAAATATCAGTTCAGTAGATATTAATGGTGCTGATACTGAACAGTAATATCTACTGAACTGCACCCGTCATGTGTGATTCTCTTCATTCTAAAACTCAGAAGAATGTCATTGTACACTGATAGGGAAAACGGTACTGATATGTGTAGAATCTCGGCATCTTGTAGAAACTTGTCAACCTGTACACTTATTGTGGAATCTCTGCAATTATTGGTCCTGATGAAGGTCTAAAACTTATGCCGAAAGGTCGACGCACATTGAAATAAGTTTACTTATTTGTGTGTTTTTCTTTATTAGCCATACCCCAAACCAACTTCTACGAAATTTCTATTTAAATTAATGCCCGGATGGCATTTACAGATACGATTATAATTCACCGAGTATCACACATTCTTTACCTTAGATAGTCCAGAAAATAAAAACTATTATTATTATAAAATAAATATTTTTACAATTTCAGGCAGATCTTGTCCTGAGACACGGTTATCCTTTCGATAGGCACGAGGTGACTACAGAAGATGGCTACATTTTGTCTCTCTTCAGGATTCCTTTTGGTAAGAAAGACGTACGTCAACTGGGTCCTCCCGTCATACTCCAACATGGACTACAGTGCAGCGCTGCGTGTTGGCTCGTCTCCGAGCCGGATAAAGGACTGGGTCTGTATCTGATAATCTGTGGTTTAGGGTAAATTGATCTATTTCTATCAGTAACCTATGTTTCAGGTTTTATAATGGCTGACCAAGGATATGATGTTTGGATCTCCAACAACAGAGGCACAATGTATAGTAGGAAGCATCGAATACTGGATCCGGGCTCATGGTTCGATGAAGATAAATATTGGGACTTCAGGTTAACATTTAACCAATCATCTTTATTTTTTAATTTATTTGGATTTTACGAGCTCATATATTCCAACTAAGTTATTGGCCCATTATTTGCTGAGTGAGAGGATTAAGATCTATTCGACGGTTTCATAATTTCTTTTTATTTTCATCATATTCATTGTATGATTTCTCCCCACCAAACGATATTATGGAAAATTCGTTCTCTGCTGTTGACGAAGTATTGTTATCGATTTTTTTTTCGTTTTTAGGTTCTTTAAGTCAGAAAAAAATATTAAAAAATAATGTCTTTATTTTTAAGGTCCCCTTGTTCTTTTAAACCAGGGGTGTCTACATTTTTTAGTCTAACGGCCTTTAACCCTAACTACTCCATAAAGGCAAAGACCTATCCAGCTCAAAATAGCATACTCATATCGCAAATAATAGTAATATGTGAAACATGAGTAGGCATGGCAAACAGATGTCGATTTTTTTGAAAGAGCGAGGTTTTTATTAAAACCATCGATGTTTCTAAAGCATTGTACACACTTTCCGACAAATGTTTGGGATTCGTGTATGGATGCATGTTGCAGAGCTTGTATGGGACTGTATGGAACGTGTCGCAGCTTCCCCGCTGGAAATTGAATACAAGATAGATGTCGCGGAATTGGGTGGGGAGAGGCGGCTGTACTTCGAAGAGTGTCGGCATCCTAGAGTTAATTTTATCTCCTAATTTTAATTTTTCTAGAAGTTTAATTGCGTGGACTGTGCCTTCTCAAAATAGATTTCTTCTATAGTATGCTTTATCTTTACGTTTTTCAAATTAATATTTTCACTAAGTTATTTCCATACAAATTAATAACACATAGAGCAATTTGTTGTGACATGGTGCACCACCATTACATACCGACTCAGTAGGCGTGGATACGAGACATTTGTACACGACTGTATGAGACTCTTGTCTCGCGACAAAGCCCCATACATTGTCGCTAGGTGTGTACTAGGCTTAAACCTTAATTTTTTATTATTATTTATTTTAATTATTTGCTTAAACATTCCATTACTATCCATATGCAGTCAAAAAAACTTTATGTAATCATAAAAATCTGATATTGATTATTATAGTAAACCTATCATATTTAGGAAATTCCTATAACATTGACTCTTGACCTATTACTATACCTATATCTGTAAAATTTACATTTGTTAATGGATATTTACATGAAATTGTTTATGCTTCTAGTTTCCATGAATTGGGTTACTACGATTTATCAGCAAGCATAGACTACATACTTAATACGACCGGACACGAAGCTCTCTATTATATCGGCCATTCTGAAGGAACTACCCAGTTCTTCGTCTTGATGTCAACCAGACCCACGTTCAACCAGAAGGTGATTCACATGTCCGCCCTAGCACCCGTCGCCTTCATGGACAATATTAGCGGCCCGGAGAAGTTCAACACTTGGTTTGGTCCAACACTGGATGTAAGTTCTGTACTTCATCATCCATTGTACTTCTATTTGGACACTGTTCTCCCATTCCATTTAACCTACTTTTATTTATTCTTTCCTCCTATCTGCAACACGTGGATATTAATATGACTTTGGTACAAAGGGCACATGCGCAGAAGGCTGAAACACTTCACAACTACGAGAATTAGAATATTTACAATAAATTAAAATTTACAAAAAAAAAAAATAAATGGAAAAACACATAATTATTTCGTTTTTGTGCTATTTTAGTAATTTTACTATTCTGATTTCAGAGGCTTTCAAAGTTCTTTCACTCTTACAGCGTATTCTCAGGATCTTTCATACATCTACTTTTTAAATTATTATGTAATTTAAGCTTGTCTACTCAGAAATTATGCAGTCATATGATCTACTTGACGTCAGGGCAAGATCTTGAGCAACTTAATTTGGTAAGTAAAAAGAATAATGATATAATAATTATAAAAAATAATTGAATTAATAATCTGCATTTTTGTATCATCCTTATGTTTTAAATTTATTTGTTTCAGACTCTGATATCAACAATCACCAATTTCGTTCCTGCTGGAATATCTGTTAAGCAACTTGTCCACTATGCTCAATTGGCCCATAATGGTTCATTTCCATTTAATATTTATATTTCTTATATTACTTGATGAAATTATTCTGTCGATATTTTGCTTACACTTACCTAAAAGCAATTTCCTTATGGTTTTTTTTATACACATTTGTTCTCATGTATTATTTTTTTTAAACATTATATCTCGGAATTAATACATACATTTTGCCTTGAATTTGTAATTCATGTGAGAGAAGAAAGTTATAACATTTAAAAAAACTAAAGTTTAATCGAACTGTTGTACCAAAGAAAGAAAGAAAATTGAAAGAGTGATGTTAAAATTTAATGGGAAAGAACTAGGTGGCAGAGCCATATATGTTGTAAATGAAGAGTTACCAAGAATTGTTTACTAAATATTTTTACTTAGAACAAGTTCATGTTAGTAAAAAAAAATATCTCTACCGTTGCCTAAAAGTGTTCAAGATTCCTGTTGACCGAATAATTCATGTTAAAAGGGAATTTCTTCAAAAATATGGCGGGAAATACATTGTTTTTGACGAGGCTAAGAAATCTGTTAGTATTATTCGATATAAGTTCGTGATAACGAGAGATTACTATGCAGCCTTTTTGACTTTATTAATTTCCAAAATAATTTTTAAATTATTCAATATGTCTCTTTTTTTTTTAATGGAACACTTTTTTATACTGAGGGAACTAATTTATCGAAATGATTTAAAAATGCTTTCTCACAGAATCATAAAAAAAAAGTCTAATAACTGTTTTTTTGTATTATGATTTTATAGGAGGCAAGTTTAGGCAATTTGACTATAGCAAGTCAATCAACAAAATCGTCTACCGCCAAGAAGATCCTCCGGAATACGATTTGGGCAAAGTCACCACCCCTGTTGCTCTGTACCACGCAAGTAATGATTGGATAGCTGATACTGAGGTAGGCTTACAAACGCAACTTTAAATGATTTTAACAATAAATAAATTGTATTCATAAGGCTGAATTTACAATAAGTAAGTAGATACAGATCAGTGTGGCATGGGAATGGCATGTAAAGAAAATATAATATTTTAGAAGATACTAGGGCTGTCTTCTGACCACATGACTTCGAAGATTATTGGTGCTAGATTGAGACATCTCCTATGAAAAATAATCCTTCTTGAAAATTTCGTTTTGTGTAAATTAAAAAAATTGGTGTAATCATTTGTTTTGTACAACAAATAGTGATTAATACATTCAAACAATTCGATTAAATTACAGATAATCATTTCTCATTCCATCATGCACTCACTGCCCGTCACATGCCTTTGCGTTCCTAAAGCAAAAAACGGAGAAGGTAAAAAAAAGTCACGAATATTTTATTAAAAATATGTGATGTGGACAACACATGACGTCCTTGTACGCCTATTTTACTGTGAATCGGTGCCTCAAAAAGTGATCCTGAATTTGATTACTAGTTCCCGAAGATTGCAGTATCTCAAAAACGACACTCGGCGTCGCGACATCCATCTATTGACACACATACACTTGTTTCTGGAGGTGTATAAATTGTGACTGGAGGTCTATAAATTTCTCATTCCGTTATTATATGTCGTTTTCTTTCAGTAGGTAACTAATTTCCAAGAGATTTCTTCATGTTCCGTGACATTAGAACTGTCAATATCACTGGATAAAGCGTTGGAAATCAACAGTTTCGACATTTTAGGCGGAAGAACCCACTTAACTTAAATCTTATTCTACTGCTGCAGACTTGTTCATCTCACAAATATAGAGAAAAACCATTATTTTAACACTTAAGTAATAAAAATGTTTAATTGGAGTGGAAAAATAATCGCGTTTGTAACCTTTATTGCCGAAACGTATGATCTCTGCATTTAATTTTAATAATTTTTTTATGTAAGTTTATTATGACCATAAAGTAAAGTACCCTTTTCGGTTCACCACTTTTAACCAAAATCTATTAAATACATTCGTATTGATATAAAAGTCCTATTTACCAAATTTGAGATGTTTTACATTATATTTTAATATAATTTTTGATGAAAGTCTAACATGATCTTCAAGTAAAGTACTACTTCCGGTCAGCTAATGTTAACCAAAATTTATCATGTTATTTATATTGATATTTAAATCTTATATACCTAATTTGAGAAGTTTTGCATTATATTTTACTATAATTTTTTATGAAGATCAATAATGAGCTTCAAGTAAAGTACCAGTTCCGTTAATTATGTAATGACCAAAAAGGGAGGTTCACAACTAGATTTAAAAAAAAATCCTAAATACAAAATTTTAACTTTCTACGGCTAACCGTTTTTGAGTTATGCGAGATACGTTCAGAGGCCACGACGAAACTAGTCAAAATGGATTCAGGGATGGTCAAAATGGATATTTCCGTTGAAATCTGAAAACCGAAAATTTTCGTGATTACAATACTTCCTTTACTTCCTACAAGGAATTAAAAAAGAAGTCACTTATTGATATTTTACAAATTTTGTAGGAAATTTTTATAATTTTGTTGGATAAAGGAATGCTAGTTTTTAACAAAAATTGTAAATTAAAATAGTTTTAATTGATATTTAATATGTGACATGAAGAAAAAATGATTTATTTACGAGGATATATAATTATTCTTCCTATTCAAGTTCTGAAGATGAGGATCAAATGTATAAAATTGGGCAATAAAAGTTACCATTTTGGAAGTATAATTGACAACAATTTCCAACTTCCAAAAAAATCATTTTTTTACATTGCGAATCTATCAAAAACTAAGAGAGATTGAAAAAAATGTAAAGAAAAAGGAGAGTTTTTGAACAAACAACATGTATATGTGGTGAAAAAAAAGAAAGAAAGATTTACAAACTTTTTTTTTATTTTACCATTACCTTCTGCGGCTTTATATATTAGATTTTTTTTTTTCATAAAATCTTTTGCTTTTTAACGGTTTATTATACACCTATTTTACTATTCATATTTCCAGAAATTCTTTTCAACGTCGGAAAATATTTCTCCTTTAGTTAGTTATCAGACGGCGTGACGGCCGAGTACTTTAAGCCGAGGGTCCCAGAGTGCCCGATTCGGAACGTTGTGGGTTCGATTCCCACCTGGGTCAGTTAATATTTATTTCGCGGCGGACCATAGTAGGACCACAAGGCCCCCTTGCCGGATTAGTTCCTCCCACCAATACCAGTACCAGTACCAGTAGATAGTTCAATTCAAATTATATATTTATTCATTTTTTGTTGCTACTAATAATGAGAGGCGGTTAATTATTTCAAATATACAAAAGTAATGGTAGTTTAGAGGAAGCCACATTGAAAATTCGGCATTAAGCCCTGTCAAACTATTTCAATGAGGATTAAGACCTAGCTGATATTAAAAAGCATTTAATTGTTTTCATTGGTCTTCCAAAACCAGCCAACTCCAAAAGTGTTTAGCTGTCAGATGCATGTAAATTTATTTATTTTTCTTGATTTTTTTATTTTTTATTATTATTTATGGACAGACATCTAAGTGGCTGTGATAAATAAATCAAAACAAGATAGTGTCAGCTGTGCATTGATAACACCGAAATATTTACAAAAATGGGCTAGGCTGGTTCAATGTCTCATATATCCTTTTTTTTTTCAAAATGCAAGTCTAAAATTTAGCTTAAGTTACTAAATTATTTTTAAGCGATTATAATTACTCGATCAATAAATTTAATTATCAATTAGCAATATATTAGTTGTTGTTTGCAATGATATAGTCTTATTTCTATATTATAGTTTTAATATTGTTAGTCTGTATATTTTTAGTTACTTTTCAGACAAATTACTGTTAATGCATTTGTATTATGTTACAGGATGTGATGGCATTATACAAACAATTACCGAACTGCAGCAAGATGCTTATTCCTTGGTCTAGTTTCAACCACATGGACTTCTTGTGGGCAAAAGATGTCTGGAAATTAGTTTATAAACCAATGATAGAAATAATGAAAAATACTAAAGTTATAAAAACGGATGGATAATGTACACATATTTCTTTCATATAATTTTAATATTTTATAAATGATAAGTGTAACACCAACAGATTATCGTTTTTGTATCTCAGTCACTAATTTAGTAATTTATTCACAGTATTGATATTAAAATTTAAAAAAAAACACATATCAGAATAGAAACCTTTTTATGATTGTTTTATATAAAAATATGTTACAAAACATTGAATCCTTTGGTTGCAACATAAAATTAAATGAAATGTGCGAGGAAATGTGGGGTAAACGCGCACTAGATTTTACAAAGATCTACTTTAAATGGCTGTAAAATCTTTATTTTTTAAGTTAGATTATTTCTCTTTCTTAAAGAATGTTTCTGAGACAATTATGTTTTAAACATTATATTCAAGCCCACGTTTCAATCGTTTACATTTTTACGAGGCTTGTAATTCAATTTAGAGTAGTACCTAGTCCGCACTTAAGGGGTAAAGGCGTACAAGGTATCTGGAAGACTCATTATTCAAGCACTAGGCAAGTGCAAAATTGTACGTTTCCGGAAGACTATTATTCTGCTTTTCTGCGTGAAATCGGTTAATGGTCCATGTGAGTTTTTTTGCTGTACTTTGCGGTCTACTATCACATCTTTAAATATTTCCAGTCATTTACGGGTCATTGTGTAAATGTGTGTGTATATATATACATACAGATGTTCATATATCTATATACAGAGTGTTCGAGACTCAATTGACACAATTTCTGTAATTAAGGCGTGAAACTGTGAAGATGGGGCAAAACTGTATCGCCTGAAGTTTCTTTTGAGTTTATATTCAACGCACTAACTTTCTTCAGTAATTTTCCATCGTACATAACTGTAGAATTTTCAATAGAATGGAGTATATTTTTTTGACGGATTCTTTGAAAAAATCAAATTATAAAGTGATGCTATATCGATGAAAATATCGATCCAACGCAATGGAAAGCCGCTATCTCAAAAACAACGAAGCACAAAAATACGTTTTTTCATACATACCTTAATTAACTTCAAGAAGAATTTTAGATGTGATATCCTTTTGTCGTAACTAGGCGGAATAAAGTTTAATATGATAATTGAAAAAAAAAATAACAAATGTGTGAAAAGGATAAATACAAAACTCTAAAAGATATATTTATTATTTCTCGTTTAAATACATTAATTATTTTTAAAAGTAATGTCATTTAATATTTTTGGAAAATTTTAATTTTTTACATAGTCATTAATTACTATTTTGTGGGCTCATTTGCTTTTTGATAAATATGTGAAACGCGGAAAAATTTCAAAGAACAAAAATTGCTTTATGCTTAATATACTGAAAGAAATGGTCATCAAACACACCCCACACTTGAGAATTATTTCTGAGCAAAATGACAATTTGGGTTTACGGTCAAACAGGGTTATCTCAGTTAATACTTCACATACATACGGCTCTGTAGATCAGTTAATTTTAAATCTAATTTACGCTACAACTTTTATTATAAACGTCTTTTGTATATAAGGCCTTCTTTTGGAGGCAAATGATAATTGGTTTGACAAAATTTGATTTTTTGCGGGTTTTTTTTTGTTTTGTTTTTTGAGTGGCGGGTTTGATTAGCGCCTTACCGAAACGTCATAATGGTATTTTCACCAGTATATCGCTTTAAAATTTTCTCTGCGATAAGAATCTGTAAGATTATATAACTCATTCCATTGGGTATATTTATAAATAAATATGTAGGTATATATCAACGTCTTTTTTTTTTCAAAAAAGGCGTAAGCGCCATTTAGCTAACTTTACACGAAACACATGAAACGATTTTTCCCAAAATAATTTATTTTGTCGAAATTTTATTCTTTATTGTACAGAGTAGGAGTTTATTAGCCTGGCAAAACCTTTTTAATTACAATATATTTTAAAAGATTCTAGCATAGACTAAGGCCAAAGTGACGACTGAGAGCCCTTAGTATTTGGTGCTTACGACATCAATATTCGATTTTTTTACTTCCTTGTAGGAAGTGAAGTATTTTAATCGCGAAAATTTTCGGTTTTCAGATTTCAACGGAAATATCCATATTGACCATCCCTGAATCCATTTTGACCAATTTCGTCGCGAAGTCTGTACGTACGTGCGTATCTCGCATAACTCAAAAACTGTTAGCCGTAGAAAGTTAAAATTTTGTATTTGGGATTACTGTAAAATCTAGCTGTGAACCTCCCTTTTTGGTCACTATATAATTAACGGAAGTGGTACTTTACTTAAAGGTCGTTATTGATTTTCATCAATAATAATATTAAAATATAATGCAAAACCTCTCAAATTTGGTATATAAGACTTACATATTAATGTTAATAACATAATTTTTTGTTATTGAAATTGGAAAACCGGTCGTGGTACTTTACTTGAAGGTCATATTAGACTTTCATCAAAAGTTTATTAAAATATAATGTAAAACATCTTAAATATAGTCTTTTATATCAACATGAATGTATTTACTAGATTTTGGTTAAGATTGGTGAGCCGAAGATGGTACTTTACTTGAAGGTCATAATAAATTTACATCAAAAATTATATTAAAATTAAATACAGGATCATATGGTTCGGTAATAAAGGTTACAAACGCGATTTTTTTTTTCATTTTTATCACTTGTTTTAAGTGTTAAAATTGAGTGTAAAATACTGTTTTTTCTCCGCATTTGTGATATGAACAAGACTGAAGCAGGAGAATAAGATATAAGTTAAGTGGGCTCTTCCGCTTAAAATGTCGAAACCCTCGATGTTTTATCTAGTGACATCGACATTTTTAATGTTGTCACGGAACACAAAGAAATCTCTTGGGAACTTGTTACCTACTGAAAGAAAACGACATATAATAACGGAATGAGATATCCAGAAACAATAGTATGAGTGTGTGCGCGTGTGTGTGTGTGTCAACAGATGGGTGCTGTCGTTTTTGAGGTACTGCGCTCTTCGGAGACTAGTAAATAAGTTCAGGATGACTTTTTAAGCCACCAATACATAGTTTAATTGGCGTACATGGAAGTCATGTGTTGTCCACATCAAATATTTTACTTTTACTTTATTTTTATGATAAAATAAACAATAATTAAAATAAAACGAAAGCTTTTAATCCGAAGGTTATTATAAGTTCAAATAGTACGTATTAAGCCCTTGCCGCCTGTTGGTCCAAACCGGGATCGGTTGATCCGTACCCCGCGGCGGCACGCGTCATGGCGTCGAGTCCTGCCTCCACACCTAGTTTGGCTAATTGTCCCACCTTGTTAATTCCGCCACTGCTTACATTCGCTCCAAGTACTGTTGCCTGTCTTATAGCCTGCATCACCTCGTTGAATGGCGAGCTCTTTTCTTGTCCTGAGGCTTGCTGACCCATATTTAACATATCTGCTCCCATATTCATGGCTTTCTTTCCTGTATCTGCGACCATTTGCAGTATTGTACCATTTACAATTAAATTAGCTAGAGTGCCTGAAAACAGAATGAAAGTTTTATAAATATTATTATTCAATTTTATAGTAAAAATCAAATTAAAAATAATAATTCAATCAATAATAATTGGAAAAATACAAATAATGTAAGGAGTATGTTTAAAGTGTTTATAATAGTTATTCCCAATTATTTTATTTTCATTTCATCGCTTCAAATAAGTAGAACTGTTAGTCTTAGAATTTCTGACTTTTTCTTATTAAATTCTTACCAACTCCATTATTGAATTTGTCTACACCGCCATCCAGTAACGCTGATGCGGTCTTCTCCATCGTCTTAAACCCCTCATTGAAAGTCTGACCCGCAGAGTTCAGTGTTTGAATTGCTGACTGAAGCGGTTGGTTAAGGTCTTGTTGGGTTGTTGTCTGGACCAAACTTATGGCGACAATCGTGCATGTTAGAATTACGTTTCGGTTCATTCTGTCAGTCTGCAGCTTGCAGATCGCAGGTGAGTCTTGTTATAAGCTGGAAACAAAGCGTATATCAAATAAAATAAATAAAAATTGATATAGATATAACAATACATATAAATAACCAAATAATCTTTAAAGATTATAAAATTTATTTTGTCTATAACTATTTGGGCAAAGTGGAATAGTAGAGTAGCTAAACGCAGGTTTTCCTTGCAACGTTTTAAGATTCTCGAAAGAACTTTTATTATATAATTTCTGATATAAAAGCTCTCACTAATCCTTTATTTAGTTATGCTTACTAACTGTCTTTGCCTTTCATACCTCTTTATAAATTTCTCCAAAAATTTCAGAAGAAAAAATTATCGTTAGAGGTCTTCTAAGATACTACTAAGATACTGCTTAGGAAATGTTTGCAGTGGAAGATGAAAATGTAATGCATCGTAACAGAGCAGTATTTTGATTCAGAGGGTTCAATTCTAGAAACAACAGCCTTCAAGATTATGCTCTGTGTTCGGTAAAATTGTAAAGGTGTTTTGCACTTTGAGATGATTCCAGATGATAGGGCTATTGACGCTGAACTTTACTGTGAACAACTTGCAAGAATATATCGAATTTTAAAAGAGTAGCACCTTGCTTTGCCAACCAGGATAAAGTGATATAAGGATAAAGTGATATTTCACCAAGACGACGCTGAATCAGGTACAATGTGAGAAGTTTTTCGCCTCTCGACTGGTGTCGACCTCCAAATTCAACTTTTTGCAGAAAGATGAGTTAAAGTAATTGGCAATGATGTCCTATAATTCGAAGCATAATTTTAATGTGTAGATTTTATATAGAAATTTATATAAATAAAACTTATTTTATGCACAAAGACATTTATAACAACCTAGTAATGCCATCGAATTCAACTTTTGGCAGAAAGATGGGTTAATGTAATTGACAATGATGGCCTATATTTTGAAGAGTAATTTTAATGTGTAAATTTTATAATGAAATTTAAATAAAAACTATTTGATGCACAAAGACTTTTATAACGACCTAGTAGGTTGAAAATTTGCTTAAAATGCCTTGACCATTTTGACTCTGGCTCCAGATGTATCTGATTAAAATTTGGCGAAAACCGGTAAGTGTCCGTCGGTGGTTGGGATTACCAAAATGCCAAAAGGCCTACTTGCCGGACTATTTCCGCTCAACAATACCAATCTTTAGCATTACTCAAGAGCAATCATGCCAATTGCTAATTCTCAAAATATGCACTTTGGTGGGCGTACGTCGACATCTTTCCTAATACAATCAAAACAAACATGGGATAAGAAAGGGTTATGTAAATTTTCATAATTGATACACGCATATCCAATACTCAATGAAAACATGAGATGTCTCCAAATGTATTCGCCCTGCCAGGATAATTTCGAAAAAAAGCTGCATACTGACCATCTATTTTAGAATAGATCTTTTAAACAATACCCAAAGTGTTTTAGAATTCAACAGAAGCTAACTCACCGTCTAGAAGTTTGGTCTGCTGTACAACTAAAAGCCCAACAAGATATTTCGCAATGTTTGAGATAGTGACTACGCATCTGCCAACCTTATCAAATGCTATAAATATTTATCGGCATATCTTTTATGATTATTTTATGCTTTATTAAAGTCAACGATGCATACCAACATTTTATTGCTCTATCTCAACTAGTTTCTTGTTTAGAGGCAAGTAAAGTTTCACAAAATCGTCGTTTCATATCATCTGAACTTTTGGAGAAAATATCTTATTATTTACGAACCAAATGGTATATAACTTTGGTTCGTTTAATGGTAAATTTATTTTATTTCCATTTTTTTCATCTAATTTACCAGACCACATATGTCTGGCCATTACAAAAATTTTATTTTTGGCAGTTTATCGTCATTTCCTTTCGATGGAGCACCTCTTCCATTCCACAGGAGCTTGCTATAGCCTTCACTAGACTCAGCGAGAAGAACTATGTTGTCAGCTTATAGAAGACTCTCGACAAGGATAGAACGCATGTTCCATCTGCCAATTAATGTTGGGAGTGTCCTCCTCTTACCAATTTTATGTTTCTTATCCATGAAACATATAAATAGAAGAGGTCTGAGACTGTCGCCTTGACTGACTCCCTTATCCATCTGGAATGTGGTAGTCTCCCTCTCATTGATCTCTTTTCCACCTTTATATGTCGCTTTTATTTCGGTGATGAGATCCCCTGAGATGTTTTTATTCTCTAAAGCATTCCATATCTCCTGATGTGAGACGCAGTCGAGAGCAGCCTTCAGATCGAGGAAGGCTAGAAAAATGTCCTTGTCTCCTGGCCCCATGCTCGTTCCAATACTTTTCTAAGGACAAATGTATGGCCCTGCGTCTGTATCTTCTAGATCTAGCTTTTTCAGACTCGAGCTGTCCCTCAACAATACGCCTTTGTCTCCTTTACAGAATGCATGTGTGATTCTGGAAATGAGAGCAGCCTTGATTCAAAAAAATAAAAATGGACCTCGGAAACGGGCTGTCTAAACGGAAACCGGTAATCGAAAAGAACTTAAGAACTGGTACATGGAACATCGGAACATCTGACGGTCTTAAGGATAAAGGATGTAGGACTTCATTCAAACTTGCAATGAAGAAGTTTTTCACGATCTCAGTACATACTATACTTCCCCTTACTATATATTCTTTCATATATAGATAAGTAAACTTAGAAATAAATAAATATTACCAAACTAATTTATCTCTGAATATAAAGAGGTCTGTGATTTGAATAAAAACACTAATATCCTTCCTACCAGAGAGAAAAGTGATGTTAGAAGCAAACCAAATGAGTCGTTCTGTAACTGGGGAATATCTTTTTACAGGTTGACTGAACACTTTGATGCTACTAATTGAAAGTCTTTTACCAGATAAATTTTTAAACTCTATGCAACTTAAGTTATGCCTGGCCATGTCCAATGGGTTGATGCATAATCCTGAATAGTTCTAGCAATATTTATTTAATGTTTCGGAGAATTTCATTATATTCAAGAAACAAAGTGTTGTTAAATTAAATTAAATCATATATATTCAATGATCTCACCATTAATGCTTTGTTATGATTTAATTGTTCAATAAAATGAAGATAATGATTGAGTGTGATTGACTATTTATCGGTCTTGAACTGTTTAGTCCTCTTAGTTGGAATATGATTCTATTTCAGAATGTACTTACTCCTCCTGACCATCTTTATAGTCCCTGAGGTAATTTCAATACAACTTACCTCATAAAAATATTTATATTCCTTACCATAAATGTAAGGAAAGGTATTTTAATCGGTTCAAATTTTCGATGTGCAGTTTTTAACGAATCTTATGCTTTTCAGTCACATTCTGTTTTCGGAACTTTCATAAAAAAAAAAAAATAAAATAAAAAAAATAAAACCTGTACCACTACAACCTATGAAGGGTCTTGGGTTCAGTACTTGTTAAGGACCCTACTATTTCTAGGCCAACGGTTGTGCAAGGAGGTGATTTGGCCGAGATCACGTTCAATCGCCTGGTTTTTCCCCCAATTAAGGATACCCATTTTATAGAGCCTGGATGGTCCCCAAGAGGGTCTCCCAATCACACATGCTCGATTCACGGCTGATAACAGCATAAATAATTATTTGTCTCCGCCGGTCTCGAACCCGGTACCGGGAGCATGGTAACACGGTGTATTACCACTGAGCTTGTCCGCTCCCTGTCATATTCAAAAAGTACGGTAAATACATTCTTAATTTATTTATTATTTAAATAATTACTTGAATAATTAATTTAAAATGTCATTTCTAATTATGAATCATCACAATAGATAGTTTATTTCACTATTGTGATACATGGCATCCTCAAAAAAAAAATTGTATGATGTATGATGATATTATTGGAGTCCGGGGGCATGATATGAGGCGATCGTTCAACTTACCACACTTTAAATGACCACACTTTGGCTTCATCCCAAACTTTGAGTAATCTATGTAAAATTTCAGATATTGAACTTCAATTGGATAGATTACATTTCAAACTGATTTGGGTGTTAAAACAATTAAATCGATAAACTGAGTTTTGTCAAGGTTTCTTCAAAAATATAGAACTATGCGTCATGAGTTGTAGTGATAAATGTTTTTTTGTTTTTTTTATGATCTTTCCGCAAAGCTACTGGTAAGGTCGGGTAATGTTTTTGGGACGGTCTGTACATTGAATGCCGTGTCTGTTAAGACGGCCATCAAAGACCATGATCCATCTCTTTCTTTGTTATATATTTAATTTTTACCTTTCCTTATATTTATCGGTTTATACTTTATTTGCCTCTTGCATTTTTGATTTATAATTTTATTGAAATTAGTTGGACATTGTTTATAATTCGTAATGTTATAGAATATATTTATTTTCTATAACTCAGCATGGTTATATTTATAGTGGGTTATCTTCTTCTTTTTTTTTTAGATCTTAAATATATTTTAATTATCTTCCATTTAATTCCTCTTATTTTTTTTAGCATTAACCTTTATTAATTTATTAAAATAGATAAAGGGCCTGAAATTATACATTCCCCTCAACACAAGTAGCTCAGCGGAACTATTTGCGGTTTAATTTATTTTTTTTAATATCTTGTAATTAAAATCTAAATATAACTATTTAAGGAAGAAGTTGGTTGGGAGTGCTGTCAAAAAATAACACTTTAGTAAGTAAACTTATATATTTTGTGCCAACGTTTAGGCCTAAGTTTTAGGCCATCATCAGGGCTAAAAGAAAAAAACAAAACAACATTGAAAACGATAGAGGCAGTACCAGTAACAGTAAAAAATGATAAAAACAGAAATTACAAGTATGAAGTATAAAAAGAAAAATATGACAATAAAATAGTTAGTGTAGTATTAGTGGGTCACTTGTATTATGTACTTTAGTGTCATATTTTTCTTTTTATACTTCATACTTTTTGTCATACTTGTAATTTCTGTTTTTATCATTTTTTACTGTTACTGGTATTGCCTCTGTCGTTTTCAATTTTGTTATTTTGTTTTTTCTTTTAGCCCTGATGATGGCCTAAAACTTAGGCCGAAACGTTGGCACAAAGTGTTAATTTTTTAATCACACCTCCCCTCCTCCCCCTCCCCCTCTCCTCTTCCCTCCTCCCCCTCCCTCTTCCCTCCCCTCCTCCAACCAACTTCTTTAAGTATATCTACGGTGGACCAAGACTCACTCCAAAAATAATTATTATTGAGCTTTAGGTTATAGCACATCATGCACCAGTGAGAAGAGCAAGGCCCACACGGCATGATGCTCCTAACTGCGTCGTCGATCCTTTAATCGCTTATTTATTGAAAAACGAGGAATTGAGAGAAAGCCTACTCTTGGCCTGCGCACCACCTACGCCCTATTGCGACTACGATAGTAATACTTGTGTCAGTATATGTTATTTTTAATAATATTATTCACAAATTTATCTTTATCTTTTATTATGATTTTAAAACATTAATTCATGTTAATCATAACCATTCAGAATATTGTGTTAAAAGTTATTTGTTGATCCAAAATATGTTTGATCATTACCATGTAATTTCCGAATTCTTTTTTACATACTGTACTTTGTAATCATTTTTGAATGAAAGCTCTACTATTCCGTGCCGAAAACGCAACAGTTGTGATCAAATAAAGTTTGCGCTGTGGCCAGGGTCGAAATACCTGCGATCACTACTTTGTAGATAAAATCTTCCTCCCTCTTCCCCCTCTTCCCTCAACCTAAACTGTCCATTTCCCTTAAAATTGTTGGTACGGTTCAGTAACCTCTTTGAATTAAAAAAAGTGCCCTGCGGAATAAGAAAAATATCAATTCCCTTTATGCACACTCGGGCCCAATGTCTCCTTTTTTTTACACCTTTGTACGAAGTAAAGCATGTATTTTAATAGCGAAAATTTTCAGTTTGGCTCTGATTATGCCAAATATCGGGGGACCTAAAGAAAGTAGAAGAAGGCTTCTGGCTACTGTGGCCAGTTCTACACTTTTGTATGCAGCGCCGATCTGGAAGGAAGCCATTCTAGTGAAGTCATATATAGCCCGCAAGGCTATCAGTGTTTATCGAAGGAGCGCTCTGCGAGCCGCTCGAGCGTTTCGCACTGTATCCTATGGACGCAGTATGTGTTATCAAGTTCTCATGATAACTGAAATTTTCAAGAGATTTTCACACTCAATTTGAACACTTAAAACAAGTTATAAAAATGTATAATTCGATTGGAAACAAAATTGCGTTTGTAACCTTTATTACCGAAACATATAGATAGATAGATAGATAGATGAATACGTTTATTTATAAGTATTTACAGATATTCTTTTTATGTACAACGCATTTTAGACAATGAACAGAGTTCGTCTGTCGAGGTTTCTTTATTAATATATTGATCAGTGAATACAAAAAAAATAAATAAAAAATAAAATAATACAGCACATTTCAGGTTTTTTTTATAAACAACGCCAGATTGTTCTATATAAATAATTAATTAGTAATTAAACTCTTTAACTAGTTCCTTTCGGTATGCATTTGCTCGTTTAAGATATAAATATAATTTTTCATAATCCAGACCGTTCAGTAATTGCAACGTTTCATTTGGATTGAGTACCTTTTTTCCTAAGAAAATCATCCTAAACTGAGTAAGCACCGGGGAGATCGAGATGAAATGCATCGTATCCTCGAAAACATTTAAATTGCACAATGAGCAATTATTTCTTCTATTTGTCCAAGGTTGGTAGTTTGGATTAAATAATTCTCCCCTTGCCTTGAAAATAAGCCTAATGTAATGTATGTCTTTTCCTGACTCAAAATAGGTGACATCATAATTTAATTTGCTATACATTGTATGATGTTCAGCACTCCTTGCTCGCTCGATAAATCCATTTCTTCCTTGTTCATTTAATCTGGATATGAAGGCAGTTTTATGCGTTATTAGCTGGTCCAGTAACCCCTCGGCTGAGAATTCTATACCAACATTCCTACCTAGTCTTCTCAAGGCACTAACCCAACTTAAATTCTTTTCGATCATTTTAAGGGCTATTATTTTCGGTAACCGATTATTTTCCAGATTTAATACCTTTATAAGATAATTTATGTGTATCGATATGGTGTAACTATGTAGAGGATTTAATTTTGTCTCCAGATAGAGCATGTAGTTTGGTGTAGTAATGGGCACCCCAATTATTCTTTTTACAAAATATCTTTGCACTTTCTCCACTGAGTCTGAGTTTTCGTATCCCCATACCTGCGCACCGTAGCACAATATTGCGATTTTTTGCTTCAATAGGACTAGCTTGTTTGACATTAATCTAGACCAAACCATATTCAAAATATTTTTGCAAGCTGAGTGTTTGAGTTTAAAATGCGTTTTTAAACATTAATTATGAGTTAAATTGATACACAGATATTTGTAACAGTTTACTGTCTCGATTGGTTTCTCCTCAAAGTACCACTTTTTCTTGCTTGACTTTGTTTTTTTTCTGCCACAGATCATTATTTTGGCTTTATCTAGATTTAGTTCTAAGCTCCATGTTCTACAATAAACTTCCAATTTACAAATCATTTCTTGCAAAATGAGGCCGTTATCTGCAATAAGAACAACGTCGTCAGCACACATCAACATATTCAGCCTTTGTCCTGCGATAAGAATTCCACCCTCTATCCATTCCACCAGGTCGTTAATAAACAACGTAAAAAGTAGCGGACTCAGTAAACATCCCTGTCTTAATCCAATATAAGAATCGATGCTTTCAGATATGCCATCGTTTGTCCACACTCTGAGGTTCGTTACGTCATACAGATTTTTTAGTATGTTCAGCACTTTTGTAAATATATTCAAGGCACTTGTAAAATAAAAATAGTGCTCTCCTATCAACTCGGTCAAATGCAGATTTAAAATCAATGAAAAATAGGTATATTTCTTCTTTTAAATTGAATTTTAAATTCATCACCCCATTCAGTGTAAATAAGTTGTCATATGCGGAGTAACCAGGTTTGAATCCTGCTTGATTTTCACATAATATAGTCCATTTCATAAGACGCTCCAACAGGATTCCAGTAAATATTTTTGCTATACTGTTAAGAAGCGATATTCCCCTGTAGTTACTGACATCATTTATATCTCCTTTTTTGAAAATTGGAAATATAATTGCCTCCTTAAAGCTGTTTGGAAGTTTTTCTTTGACCCAAATGTATTAAAAAATGTAGATACTTTGTCATAGAAATTTAGAGGTGCCATTTTAAAGAATTCATTTAATATCCGATCTATACCTGGTTGTTTGGCCTGTTTACATTTACTAAGGACTGTTTTTATTTAATTAATTGTTATTTGTTTATCTAATTCTTCAATTTATACATACGGTTCGGCATAGAGGACCGGTCCTGCGGTGGGAGAAGATATTAAAAGTTGTTTAAAATAATTAAACAAGTCTTCTGACTTTATTCCAGAACCGCATACAAATTTATTTTTCTTTAGGTAATTCAGAGATTTCCACAGCTCTTTCGTATCTCTGGCTTCCTTTATATTATTTATTATATTCATAAAAAAATTTCTCTTTTTATCTCTACAAATATTTTTGTATTCCGAGTTGGTTTTGAGATACATAATTTTAATGGTCTCGGATCTAGTTTTTCTAAATAAATTTAAGAGGGTAAAAGACCTTTTCCTTGCACTTTTACATTCCCAGTCGAACCAATTATTGCGGCCGACGTTGCATAGGTTACGCGATCGATTTCCCGATGCCGTTTTTATACATGATATTATTGCTTCTGCACTACTGTCCGGGTCATCTCTGTCCAATTCCAAATTATTTGATAATTCATCTAATTTTGATTTATACAAATCCTCCTGTTCTTTGATCCATATTATCTTTGGCGGGAGAGGCATATATTTTAAGTCCTTATTTTTTCCATGTCTTTTCAGTTTTAGTGAAATCGGCATGTGATCCGAAAAAGTTTCGCTAATTACATTAATTGTTCTACATATTTTAAACAATCGATTGATGCCAGACATAAATCAATTACTGAATCCCCTCTCCGAGATATAAAAGTCAGAGAGCCATTTTCGTCTCCTTGTGTTCTCCCATTCAATACTACGAGACCATTGTTGTCAGAAAACTCTAGTAATTTCTTACCTCTAGCGTCGATTTTATTATCTTGCGATGTTCTATTAGATGTTAATGGGTGATACTCTAATAATTCGCTACTTATGGTCTGAAGATCACCTATGTGCGCGTTACAATCAGTCATAATAAATGCATTATCAATTTTATTATTAGTAAAAAAATCCAACATTGCAGAGAAATCCTTTTCCCAATCGTTCAAATATATTGGTATCAAGCATACATCATCGTTTTCGATTTTTAGATTTATGATTACATAATTATCAATAAATTGAAATTTAGCAAATTGTGGATATAAATTTAATTTTATACCACACAATAACCAGCCACTCGCTCTACCATAGTCAAACTTTTTACTTGCTGGCCTCCAATGAATTTTAAAACCAGAAAAAAGGTACTCATACAATGCAGTATTTTCTGCCAATACAAAAGTTTCAACTAAAAAAATAATATCGATTTTTTTAACAAATTCTATAAAATAAAAATTGTCTTTCTTAGAGGCTAACCTTCTTATATTATAAAATAAAATATTTAAACTCTGGTTACTATTATTTACTCGACAGACGACCTTACCTCAGATATGTTTATTTACATTATATTGTTTATTGACAGTGACTAATCCGTGCGGTGCTTGCAGCAGTCGATGTACGCACTCCGAGAGATTCAGTCCAGTGAGAGCCTTCAGTGTTTCAATCGCGTCCGTCTCCTCTTGACACAATAAACCTTCCGCCTCCGACCAACTGAAGTTTTTATTTTTCATTTTATTTCCTCTTACCTGAACTCTATTGTCCTTGTATCTCACCTTGTTAATTATTTCTCTTCTGATTGTGAGAAGTTTAGATTGCTTCAATCTTGTATTTGAGCTAAAATCTCTATTAACAGTGATCCCCGTGCTTTTAAGTTTTTTTGTATTATACAGAATATTCTTTACATCACCTGTAGTTTTGAATTCAACTAACAGAGGTCTGTTTTTGTGAGTTATATTTCCTAATGGGTAAGCTTCATTTATTGTTATGTTATCTACTTCTAATATATTTTGTGAGATATATTTCCTAGTGGGTAAGCTTCATTTATTGTTATGTTATCTACTTCTAATATATTTTGTGAGATATATTTCCTAATGGGTAAGCTTCATTTATTGTTATGTTATCTACTTCTAATATATTTTGTGAGATATATTTCCTAATGGGTAAGCTTCATTTATTGTTATGTTATCTACTTCTAATATATTTTGTGAGATATATTTCCTAATGGGTAAGCTTCATTTATTGTTATGTTATCTACTTCTAATATATTATGTGAGATATATTTCCTAATGGGTAAGCTTCATTTATTGTTATGTTATCTACTTCTAATATATTTTGTGAGATATATTTCCTAGTGGGTAAGCTTCATTTATTGTTATGTTATCTACTTCTAATATATTTTTGCACAAATCTTGGATAATATAATTGGGGTCTCCATCTTGAGGAATAGTGAGTCCTTTAAAAATTGGATTTTTTTGCCGAATTTTATTTTCCATATTTTCGACCCTTTCTTTTAATTCACTATTTTCTCTCTTGATGTTCGAAATTTCTTCCCTGAGCTTCTCATTTTCTGTAATGTACTTTTTCAATTCTTTATGATACTCATCGAAATCATATTTTCTTACAATGTTGGCCAACTTCTCTTCTAGTTTTCGATCTAACATTTTTGCAATGTCAGATAGTAGCTCTTCGTTACTCATTTTAACAGCCACTTACACTTGGAGTCTTAGATTTCTTTTTTGGATTATCGTTGCTTTTGAGTTCTGGTGATGATTTGCTGCGCTGCCTCTTCGTACCAGGTGAAAAATAATTGGTGATGCTAGTTTCCTTATTGTTTGGCATTAAGATCAGCTGTTAAATTTGATTAATTTACTGTGACGTCAGCCTCCCACTTCTTCTGACGTAATTATCCAGCTCTAACAGGATGAAACTTTTAAACACAGCGATACCCAACTTGTAGTATTACGATATTTAAACTAATTACCACTTTTTTACAATTTAAATATCTCCCTCGTGTTAACCGACAATTAATACACATTTATTACCGTTTATACCACTAAATTCTAACTTTTAACCACTTTAAACTTAAACTATCAGGGAGACGATGTGAACAGTTAAATGGCCAACCGAGAACCTCTACCGAAACATATAATTTATGTATTTAATTTAAATATAATTTTTGATGTAAGTTTACTATGACCTTCAAGTAAAGTACCCTTTTCGGCTCACCAATTTTAACCAAAATATAGTAAATATATTCATATTGATATAAAAATCCTACTTACCAAATTTGAGATATTTTACATTATATTTTAATATAATTTTTGATGAAAGTCTAATATGACCTTCAAGCAAAGTACCACTTCCGGTGATCAAGCAGTGACCAAAAAGGAAGGTTCACAACTAGATTTTACAACGATCCTAAATACAAAATTTCAACTTTCTACGGCTAACCGTTTTTGAGTTATGCGAGATACGAACGTACGTACGTACAGAACGCCACGACGAAACTAGACAAAATGGATTCGGGGGTGGTCAAAATGGATATTTCCGTTGAAATATGAAAACCGAAAATTTTCGCGATTACAATACTTCCTTTACCTCGTACAAGGAAGTAAAAATAGTGCTTAATTTGTGAATTAAGTGTCACGACTGAGGCTTCTTAAAATGTATAAGTTTATTTTTTTCTTATTCTTCTTACTTCACTTCTTCCTGTCGGACCGAAGAATTCAGAGATTTTGCGCCTACGAGTGTATGTAAATAACTTATTTACGTATTTTTTTTTTTCTTTTTTAATAACTAATTTGGCTTTCTCAAAATGTTTTATCTAATAGTAGATATATGATATGTAATAGATCCATTGTTTTTAATTGATTGTTAGTATTACTCTACGTTACGTGAATATAAAAAGCAGAAAACTACATTTTGTAAATATTTTTCTGTATTTTTCACCTTTTTTTTACGGTTACCAGAAATTGACGGATAAACGAGTGACAGCTAATCTAAGTTTTGTTGTATTGTAATCGAGTCAAATTATCGACATACAGATTTCAACAGTTCTGAGCGTTTCACTGTCGCCTGAACCCAAATAATTATAACCATTGGTCTATCTGTGTGTCTTTCTATACCACGATTATCTTTTTAATGGGTTTACTGATTTTGAACTTCAATTCATTCGATTATTTAATTTCAATTTGCATTCAAACAATAGAAGAACAAAACGTTTTCTATTCGTTTTAATTGCTTACATAAATCATAGAACTGATATAATATTGTAATTTTGGTCGAATTTCGACCATTGAGCGGTCCTAGTTTTTATAAATACATTTTTGTATTCTACACGAATTGTTCTTTAACTAAATCTTCTGATGACATTAGAAATCCCTAAGGATTTCTGTCATAAATAGGTGCAGTATTTACAGCAATTCGGGTACAATACAAAGATGAATTAAATAAAATTATTTGGAGTTAGAGCTTTTTAGCTTATCAAGACAGTACGGTTTGACCCCTACCATAGATTATCATAGTCAAAGTGGGGAAGATGGTATCTCTGGAGAGATTGGAATCTCTGGAGAGATGGGGAAGATGGAGTCTCTGGAGAAATGGAATCTTGAGGAATGTTTAGAGATAGCGACGGATTGCCGGTTGATTTTTGAAATATGGTTATTTCTAATAACTGATATTCATCTTTAATTATCTACTGATAATCAAAGATGAATCAGAAATTTTAAAGGTAAGTATGCAAGTGAACTGACGAGGATGGCATTGTTTTTATCTGTACTCAGCCAAAATTCGTTGCCCAATGCATATGATTTCATGCTGTTAATAATCACTGAAAAAATTAATTAAATCAAAATCACCATCATGCGCATGAAACTGAACTTGTAAGAGAAGATATGACATGTCTGAAATGCCAATAATCACGATTACCTCCACAATCACCTGCACTGGATGAATAATTCTCCTTCCGTGGAATCGACACTTGGTCCCCAATCAGTCAGTTTTATTGACATCATTCCTATAAGTATATTTCGCGGATGGCTTTGTAAATATTTCATGTCGCCACCATAATCCGGCTTCAACTACTAAAATTATCGTACTCATAAATAGGAACGATTTATATAACTAAATCAGACACCATTAATCTATCTGAATTTTTTAATTTTTGTTTCATCATTATGTCGAAAATGGCCTCCCAATTTTGAATCATCAAACATATTCTGGTCAAATCATTTGCCAATAAAATATTCAATATGCAATTACATATATTATAAACAATAAAATCAAAATTAAAAATTAAAAAACTTATTTGTAAACTTTAGGTTGCAACCAATACTGCACCATCATGGCAAAAATCATCGCCATCACCATCACCATCACTACTGACAACTCGCCCTGCACCTCCACTGACACCGCCAGTTGTACCATCGCTGTCACCAACACCGCCAACACCACCAGAAATACCACCATGCCCACCAACACCCCCGACACTATCAGCAATACCAACAGTACCACCATGCCCACCAACAGCCCCGACACCATCAGCAATACCAACAGTACCACCATGCCCACCAATACCCCCGACACCATCAGCAATACCAACAGTACCACCATGCCCACCAATACCCCCGACACTATCAGCAATACCAACAGTACCACCATGCCCACCAATACCCCCGACACCATCAGCAATACCAACAGTACCACCATACCCACCAGTTGAATGTTACAACTCCTCAGTATCACAAAGGGATTACGAAAAAAAAAACCCACCCTTACTTATTGAATGCCAACTACCATATTCCTTCTGTGACTTTGAACATAACAGGTGCGTCTCGCAACTTCCTACACCGTTCTGTGATGGCAAGTAAAAATAATTTTTTTTTTTTTATATAAATTTATTATTCTATGATATTCTAATATTATTTTTTTTTAAATTACTGCAAAAATATAGTAATGATTGCAACCTTTGAATAAAATAATTTATTATTGAGAAATGTATTCTCATTGTGTTATCAAACCAGATGAGACCTAGACATGATTACAACTACACTGCTAAATGCATGCAAAACCACTGCTAAATGTTCGTACATTTCATATTTATCCCTGGAGGTTCGTTGAAATTAACCATTCCTACGATCTTCGGACATGTAGTGAACACGTGGCGTGCAAGTATACAGACAAAGTAGAAAACCAAGGCAGTTACAACAAGAACTGTTGCATTGAAACATATTTCAAGAAAAAATATTATATAATATATTGTTGTTATATCATAATTTATAATTTAAATTATAATTATAATATTTTAACTTAAATTATAATTTAAATATTTTGCTTTAATGATAATGAAATTATTCAAGATCTCTGATAATAAAATTGTTTTTGTTTTAGTCTATGAACAGTACTCTGAAGACTGCATGATCCGAAACGCATATCGAATGGGACTATTCTCGTATTTAAGTGCACGTATTAAAAATGTTTTCAATTCTGCACGACATCTATTTTCAAGAGGTAATTTTTGAGAAATATAATTAGAATAAAAACAAAAATAAGATAAGTTTCTTTTCTTTAAGTTCCAATTGAATATAATAATATTCTATTTTTTTTCAGTCAATAATTATAATTATAAAGTATGGTAATCATTAGTTATATAATCTTTTAATAGACATGATATTTGGCCGTGCACTTAAATCATAGTTATATGTTCTGTGTCTTACTCAATGACCTAGCCCAATCCTTATATGAAAAAAGATACAAAGTCCTAAAAATAACAGGAACCAAATAATGTATCAATATTTACACAAAGGAGACAAACAATGCTTTGTTCCAGCACTAATAAAGATTTAAAGATTGTTTGATTTTGAGGAGTTTATGATGATTACAAAGAAGGGAATCGCTGAAGAAATAAAGAATTTTTTTTTATTATTTTGATCCCGTTCCTGAGGAACTTCAGATCTCCAGAAGCTCATACGTATGGCGAGGCTGACTATGAGCGGAGTATTGTGTTCAGTCTGCATCTGGGGGAATTTCGGGCGACGAAGGGGCTAGAGATACCAGCTAAGCTTATAAGGCTGATAAGATTAACAATGATGAATACAACCTGTGATGTGAGAGTACAGAATAATCTGAGCGCTAACTTCCCAACCACAAAAGGCCTATGACTAGGGGGTGACCTAGCGTAGTCATGGGATGCTTAAATCCAGACAGCAGGTAAAATTTTCAATAGGTCTTTGCAACTATTAGCTTATACTGACAACATCTACTTCACTAACCGATCAACTCAAGCCATGAAAGATGCATTCCTTAAAATAGAAAGCTCTGCTAAGGCAATGGATTTTAAGAATAAATTAGGGAAAAACAAAATATATGATCACCGTGAGAAACAATTGAGTAACCACTTCATAATAGGGTAGTATAAATTCGAAAAAGTAGACAAATTTAAATACTTGGGGCTATAGTGACGGCTGATAATAACATTAAGGAGGAAGTCCACCAATGCAAACAAGTGCTACTATGGTCTTTCAAAATACATGCGCAGCCAAACACAATCCAGAGGGACCAAGATTCTTCTGTTCAAGACTTTAATGTGCCCAGTTCTGACCTATGGGGCAGAGACTTGGCCATTCACTAAAGAAAGAGAAGAGTATATGGTATAGGAGTATAAGAAGAGTATAGGAGTATAATATATTCAGCATAATATATGGCCCCAATAGGAAGATCAGCAATGGCGACTGCGACATAATGAAGACCTAACCTAGCAAGGCTATACAATGAAACTGATGCAGTCCTTTATTATATCCCATATTTATTTATATCCCATATTAAGCTGGCCAGATTGCACTGGGCCGGACATGTAGTAAGTATGGAATCATCAATACAAAAGAAGATTCTTATGATATAGCCAGAGGGTAGGAGATGAAGATTCCGACCAAGACCACGCTGGGTCGACGTAGTGAGCAGTGGCGCTAGGAACCTGGGTATCCAGAACTGGTGGACAGCTGCTTTGGATCGAGAAGGTTGGAGGACGACTCTTGAGGCAGCCAAGACTCAGTGATGTGTTTTTGAGCTAGGGATGATGATTAGAGAGAAATTACAAATCCACTAAAAATGTGTATTTACTTTTAATTAATATTTATAAGTATTTTCTAAAATGATTAATAGTAAAAAAATAAACAAAATTAGAAAGTTATTCATATCTATATTTTTTATACAATCAATATTGTAAATTTTAACTACACTGTATATGCTAACCTGTATTTAATTTTATTATTATTATTATAGCACAGTCTAAAACTGTGTAAAAAAACTGTGCAGTTAATTGTTTCTTGGGTCTGTTTTACGATAGGTATGCCAGTTATTTTTAAACAGGAAAAGTATCTGTTATAGAAAAGGAATAGTTATTATTATGCCATATAATTACAATATATTTGGAGTAGGTTATCTGCTATTTTCTCCTATTTGCAATTGCGTTTATTATGAATTTAATACTACAATAATATATGATAGAGATATGAGAAGGAGGACCTGTTCGAAAGAATACTACAATAAATAAAAACTTATTGGCCACCCAACTAAAAAAAAAAGAAGCATTTAAAGCATCTTAAATAAAAGTTTTTTTTACAAGTTTCAATACAATCTGTTAACAGATGCTTATTTAATAATTAGGGATTGATAAATTATTTGCCACTTCTATAAATTTGTTTTATTGAAAACCAGTTTCGAATGTTATACATTCATCTTCAGTTCTAAAAACACACAAAAAATTCAAAAATAAGTAATTCAAAATATAGTTTGGTATTATTATACATATAAAATTAGATGTAATATAAATCAGTATCATAAAACATTTATGAATTATGAATTTAATTAAGACAAGAAATCAAATACATTTTGGTACTCACCAAGATTTAAATGGATTATATCATTTTGGATTATATAGGTTTAAACTGTTTATATAATAGAAGAACAACAACATTGATTCAAATATACTTTATATACTAAAAGATACTTCTCCAATTTAAAAATAACTGGCGTACCTAAAGTAAAAAAGTCCCTATTGCTTTCCATCAGTATACTTACTCAGCTGTTCTAATGGTACCTTCCTTTTAATTCAGCATATGGCTAATTGTTTTGGACTGATACATTATCTATATTTAGTTAGTATTAATGAGGTTGTTAAAGTGAGATTTTCTATCTCTTGCCTTAGTGTGATTTTATGTTTTTTCATTCCCATTGATGCCTTAATTCGCGAAAGCTTGACTGGCTACTCATTTACTGCTGTTTGGGAGAATCATGGCTTTGTTTTGGAATAGTTCAATAATAACCGGGTCTTTTATAGAATCGGCACACCAGTTACTTTTCAGTAACTGCAGTGATCGTTACTAATTATCATATGGTAAATAACCTAATATAATTAGTAATAACCTAATACAAATAATATGTATAGGTTATTTAAAAATTTATTTTATTAACAAACACGCTGTCCGATCAATGAATGACCAAAAGAGGATTGCAGAGGACATGGTGGGAGGAATTTGGCTTTGGGCATTTGTTGGGGGTACATAGGAGGTAAACTTACTAAAAGTCCCACTCCGATCCCATTCGCTTCAGGGGGATGTTCAGTTGTATAGAATTTTATTTTCTTTAAAAGTATATATTTGTTTACTGATTTGTTTTCAACGGGTCAAAAGTTAAGGCGATTTGGAATAAACTGCTAAATTTTGTGATTTTCTATAACATAATGTAGTTTGGTTTTATTTTCGTTATTAATCATTCTTATAAGAGCTATGTATGTATGTTATCTAATTAGAAATGAAGGGTATATACTATCCTGTTCTCTACAATACACTCTGCAATTATATAATATAACAATACAAAAGTATTATTTACCTAAAGGAAACCAAATGTTTCCATGGAAACTAAATGGAAAACTTTTAAAATTTATTATCAGCTTGACAAACCAAAAATATATTTTATGTACTGAATTTTCGAACTGCAGTTGTTAAAAAACCTATTTTATAGTACTTAATTTTGTGAGAGAAGACTGGAAGAAGTACATGCTGCTGAGAAAAATGGATTATTATTATTGGGAGGTATGGGAAAATTGTGTGATGCGCGCACTGCATCAAATTTATCTGACTTGGTTATATTTATGTATAAACATATAATCGAGGAATCTCATATTAAGAACCTAATAATATTATATTTACATTAAATGTGATAATTGATCCCAATATTTCTTTATTTTTTTAATTGTTTTAAACCATACACCTGATCTTTCATGATATTATTTTTTAGAAAAGAATATTGAAGTCGCAAAGGGATACCCGAAGCCACCAACATTATGTAGAATGTATGCATTTTAAAGTAACATTTTTTTTTTTTTTATTATTGTTAAATAAAATGATTGAGGAGCTTGCTATCAAAAGTGGACATGTTCACTTCAGACCCATGAAGTTCGGTAGGTATCCCAAAGCTGTACTTAATACTAGGCTCCACTTCGATCAGAAATGTTTTTCCCCATTGAAAAGTGAATGGAAAGTTTATTTTTAAGCAAAACGAATCTCCGAATGGTGAAAAAATTAGTTTTACTGTCATTTGTAAAAAAGAAGTGGATACGGAGGTGTCTAATTTCAGTAGCAAGCTCCTCAATTGTTTTAATTAATGTCATAATATCATTCAAGACATCACAGTTGTGATGATTTGGAACGATTATTGATTGTTGTAATGAAGAAATACACGAAGAATATAGAATATGTTTGAATAATTCCAATGCTTCAACAGAAATCCAGGATTTTGTGTCTCCTAAAACAAAAAATTATTTTCAAAGATGAGCCCAGTTCGAAATTCAATTTAATTAGCTTCACATTCTCGGCTCTAATTTTTCCTTTATTGATTGCCTCATTTTTGTTTTTTACAAAGTGGCAAATTCTTCCTTTAAAAAAAAGAGAACCTATGAGAAGCCAAGAAGGTAATGTGTCTCACATTCATTATAATGTTGCTTTGCACAATTTTTTTTTTCAAGGCTTTGTTTTAGTAAGATAGTTGACAAGTTTTTGTGTGGACTAAATTTTTGTTTTCACTTATTTCAGCAATTTCTTTTGCATTATGATTTTGCTTTTCTAAATCCTCACGATATTTTCTCCTCACTTGTATCCCGAACAGTCATCCATCACCATTATAATATTGAAAAGTAGCGGCTCACTTATAGAAACTGTGGAACTGCAGTACCCCCGTTTTCAGTTAATATTATCAATATAATGAGTCATTTTTCCTTTAGTTCTTCCTTTGTACTTGCTCAAGGTATGATTCTTAAGCTAAATGTCAGAAGCGATACCAGTTTCTGAAAAAGATACAAAAATCTTTGCATGGAACTGTGCGTTTCACAGTTGTACTGACGCACAGTGGGAAAAATCATCAATTGAGGTAAACAAAAGTAACGTCAATTTTTTTTTTTATTTCGATGTAAATGATGTCGTAAGTAGTTGGCAAGCCACAGCTATTTTATGCCTCGCAATTTTCATAAACAGTAAATTGCAGGAGTGCAGCTAATTTCTATATCACTTTTTTCTTTTCAGACCAATCTGCAGAGACAGGAGGAGCATCCACGTACAATATCGATGGTGCAAGGATACTTTTCAACTGTGCACGATTTAACGATTATTTTATTAGTTAATGAATCAATGAATTTTGAAAAATAAACCTTTATTATCGAAAGATTGGTATTGTGATATTATATACCAAATGTCTTCCCAAAATGTCTAACCACATCCTTAGCATTCTCAAAGTATTCCATTCGAGTCTTCGACACGATCTTTGGAATTAAAATACCTTGAACATGGATTAATGTATCCAAAATGGCAAATTGTGAGGAAGAAGTATTGTGCTTATTGTCTTGAAGATAGGATGGTCCCTTAAATTGAACTGGTTACTTCTGTTTTGTGAAGACAGTTCTATAATGATAAGAGCATAAATAACTAATATATCACATATTAATTAAGAATAAAATTATTATAATATTTTTTAATTTATTCTCCTCCAATAGTTTGAACTTGTATATTCTCTATAATTTTAAAAAAATTCCAACTAGACTTTATGTTGTGCCATCTCTAGAATATTGAAAATTACAATTATTTTGATCGCTATAGGGTCTATTTAGAACAATTTTAACATACCAAAAACTCTAAAATACTATTTTATTTATTTTAGTTTTTTTACCGAAAATATCTCTGCTCGAAATCATCCTTAATTTTGAAACATACATACAAACTATTATTGAAGAAGGGCATGTTTACAACACTAACTGAGCTAGTACAGGACTATTCCAAAAATATGATTGTGTAAACCTATAAATGTTATTTTTTTAGCATATGTACCATTGAAGCTAGTACATAAATATTATTTAACGATTTGTTTTGTGTGTGTAGGTTTTAATTAATTCATCCTACTGTTGTCCAATATATAAATTCATCATGAGATACGACTTATTCTCAAAAACCAAATTTGTTGATTTTAAGGATAAGTTATCCGAAATCATATTAAAATATTTGAAAATATTGTTAAAGTTTACATATGTAAATAAAACTTTCTATCACTCACTTTAACGTTTAAATGTTTACACAATTTATTCAATCCTAGTCCTCCGTCTCAATCTTTATCTTAATGAATCCTTCCTTTATATCCTTTTTGAATTTTGTTGGTTGGATAGCTTACTAATTTCCTTTCTAACTAAAGAAAAAAAGAAAAGGATTTCTTTTAATATAAATAAATAGGGTGAGTGCACATGTAATGTACCGAAATTTTTAAAGTCTTATATATGTGTAGTCAATGAAATATTCCTTAAGAAGGAGATAGCATGGGTGATGATCAAGAATAACATAAAATAGTGGTAACTATTTATTAAAAGCCGACATTTCGACCCACATTGTAGGTGTTCATCAGAGCTAAAAAGAAATAGACAAAGAAGGAGTATAAAAAAAGCCGTATGTGCTGGTGAGAATATCAATCCGACGCTTCGGAAATAATAATTCCAAATTTTCATTTTGCTGTAAACTTCTTAAATGTGATGTGTGTTTGATGAACGTTAGGAATCCGTAATAAAATATACCCCATTCCATTGGGTACATGTCCTTCTGTACCTTCTCCTTGATTATTAATAAGGTCAAATGCTTGTTATTAGCATGTTTGTTATTGTATGCTTCTACAATATTTTTACTATCAGTGTATGTTGTTTCTAACCCTGATGAAAGCTTGCAATGTGGCCCGAAAGGTCGGCTTTCAATAAATGGTATTTACTATTCTTTGCGTTATAATTGACCGCCGCCCTGACCGTCTGTTACAGCTGTGTAAAAAAAAAGGCTTTATTTAATAAAAATATATTCATTTTTTATTTGTATTGAATAATATAAGCATTTACTTTTTCTCTCAAGCTATTGATGTATTTCAATGAGTTTCATTAATTATCTTTTGATAAAGCCAACAAGTCAGCCCCGAATTGAGCCAATCCTGCCTCATCGTCCAAAACTTTATCGGCAGATTGGATTCCTGCGGCGGCACCCTTGATGATGTTGATTCCAGTGTTCACACCTGAGCTGGCCAATTTAGCCCCCGCGTTCAAGCCGCTACTGGCCACATTCGCTCCAAGTTTCGTTACGTCGCTTATAGCATCCTTCACCTTGTTGATTAAGGAGCTCTGAGCATGAAATAAGGCTTGCCCTCCCACATTTACATAATCTGCTCCCAAATTGATTGCTTTCCTTCCAGTATTCGTTAGCTGTGGCACACCAGGTAGTGGTACACTTCCAACTACATCACCTACAAGGTCTGAAAAAAGAAAGAACGCTTCTTAAATACTGTTATTAAATTTTTCGGTCTTATACACAAAGTGAACTCATTTATATTTAACGATTAAATATGAAACTAGCGCGGACAATGGGGAGGGAAGGTTATAATGTTCATCTTTTTATTGATTTTCGGGCCGCATATGACTGTAATGAGAGAAGAATCGTACCATGGATTGTTGGAAATGGGGATTCCTGTGAAGCTCATTCGTCTTATACACCTGACCCTGACCAGGGGTTAATGTGTAGTCCGTATTCAGGGTATGACCTCAGAAGGTTTTTGCACCCGTAAAGTACTTAGATAAGGTGATTGACTTGCGTGCTTGCTCTTTAACTTAGCCCTAGAATGCGCAATAAGGAGATCAGGAATTCAAGTCGGAGGCACAAACTTAAACAGGACTGCAATGATCCTAAGATTTATAGATGGCATTGATATCATCGGAAGAGATTTTGAGGCCATGAAGGAACCATTCCTGGAGCTCCAAATGGCTGCTAAAGAATGGGACTCATTATTAATCAGGAAAAAAACCGAGTATATGAGTACAGCCCCTCCCCCCCATGGTGCAGAAACGTATGTACCTATTGGGTCTTATGCCTTCGAGCGAGTGGAGGAATTCACTTATCTGGAATCACAGATTAATTCTCAGAACGGCAGGAATGCAGCACAACATTATCTCCGCTAAAAGTGCTACCACGGACTTCTTGGGTACTTTGAGTAGAGCTTCTAAGTGAAGAGTAGTATCCAGCACTACAAAAATCCGCCTTATAAAAAATTAGTGAAGCTAGTACTGTGTGTGTGTGTTTGTTTGCTTGTATGTGTGTACTGGAGAGTGACAAAAACGCATAAAGTGATTTTTGCATATAATAATTTCTATTGTTAAAATATTTACTAGAAACTAAATGATGAAAACTGCCTGGAATTACGGAATATTACGGAAATTGAATAGCATTTATTTCAAACATGGAAGTAAGTGAAAGTTGTGTGATGCGCGACCAAGATGTATTCAAACAATATAAATGATCATTATTTGTACTTATTGTCTCCTTTAATACGCTCTAAATTGATATTTTGGCTCTGGTAATCGAAACGACAAAGGTTTAGTGATGATGTACCTGCATTGAGGTTTAGTATTCTGGGGTTAATTACATTTTTAACATTCTGCAATGAAAGGATTATTCATTGCTAGTTCAGTGCGAGAACAAAGCAATACATAATTTTCTGTTTGATATAATCTTCTTAAACCTTGAACTGACGATGAATGTATAACATTCGAAACTAGTTTTCAATAAAAACAAAATTATAGAAGTGGAAAATAATTTATCAATTCCTAATTAGAAAGGACTATGTTTACAATAGTTGTTCCCATCAAATCTTCTCTTTCCTTTAAGGTTCAAGCTAAGTAATAGTTTTAAAATAAGTGGAACTGCTAGTCTTAGAATTTATTAAAATGTCTTATTAAATTCTTACCAACTCCAGATTTTAATGTGTCAACGCCGCCATCCAGTATCGATGATTCAACCTTTCCGAGATTATTTAACCCACTATTGGCAGTTTTTGTGACACCCAGCACTGTTTTTTTGGCAATATCCACTCCAGTCTGACCTAGTCCTCGAAGGAAGGAAAAAATACCTAGTGGCTGACTTGGTTCGTCAGGGATTTGTTGGGTTGTTGTCTGAACCAAACTTATGGCGACAATAGTGCATGCTAGGATTACGTTTTGGTTCATTCTTCGAGTCTGTAGCTTGAAGATCGCAGGTGAGTCTTGTAAGCTGACAACAAAACATATTCAATTTAAAATTCATAATTAATATAGATATCCTCTAAATGAACAACACATAAAAATAACACAATATTTCTTTAAATATTTCCAAAACTTATTTTGTCTATAGCTATTTGGGGAGAAGTTTAAAGTATTGCGGTAGCAAAGTTGCTGAAGACAAGTTTTCCTTGCAGAGTTTTAAGATCGTAAACTGGAAAGTGTATCTCTGCATTTTTAGAACATAGTGTAATATTTCGGATGAATGTTTTCCCGGGAACCAAATTCGGCTGAACCCTTAGATTCCTCGTTTGCAAGTTTGAAGAAGGGTGCGAAACAATTATTAAACTTTTTCAAAACTTTGCAGTGAACCTATTTTACAAGAACTTTTACTACTAAAATATAAACGTAAGTTCGACAGAAAAATTGTATTAATTATGTTTTGGGACGTAAACACCACCTCCATCGATTCCCGCTCACGACATATAAAAAAAAATTGGAAATGGTCTAAAAAACGAATATTGATGACGTAATCACCAAATACTAACGATTCTCAGTCATCACTCTGACCTTAACCAGTGCTAGAATCCTTTAAAATATATTGTAATTAAAAAGGTTTTGCCACCTTAATAAACTCCTACTCTATGCAATAAACAATAAAATCTAAAAAAAATATATAGTTATTTGGGGAAAAATCGTTTCATGTGTTTCCTGTAAAGTTTGGTAAATGGCGCTTACGCCTTTTTCAAAAAAACGACGAATCTTAAAAACTCCCGTGAGTCATGGTTTCAGAATAATGTTACACTTATTACAATGAAATAACTAATCGTTGTAAATAGTTCGTTATTTACAATATTCATATCTTTTGCGCCCATAAAAAATTGTTTAATCTACCAAAACTGTTTCTCTGGGTTTATTGGCTATAATTTGTCAGTTATTTTTGACACTTGTTATGAACTATATTCATAATTAAGATTGCATTTTCTTTAAGAATTAAAAATCAATTGATTTTTGACCAACAAACCCCCTACACTCGATGCACTGTGCGGTTCCGAGAAATGGATCTTAATGCTCCCACTCATATTATAACTTGGCTGCTACCTTGGCGTAGCCAGAGGAGAGGTCCGGGGTCCGGACCCTCCTTCCCCTCGAAATAAAAAAATACCTCTACTTATTCTTATCTGTAAACATAACGTAAATTGGATGATCCTGTTTGAATGTTATATAATAAATTATATGCCTAGGCATAGAAAACATATTTAAAGAAGTCTCCCTTACATACTCGGTTGGGGTGAGTTTCTCTAGTTCTATAGAGTATATCTATGGATGGACCATCACCCCGAAACGAAATCCTATGCCACTCCGTCAGTACTTGGCATTACCAAAATGTGAAAAAGCCCACTTGCCGGAAAAAGCCAAGTTCCGGTAATAGTTCCTCCAATACCAGTAATAGTTTCTTTTGCTTGCCTCGAGAGCAATGCTAACTGCTAATTCTCAAAATCTCAAAATAGGCAATATGGTGGACGAACGTCGACTTCTTTAAAATAAACCTTCTGAATAATATCCCAAGTATTTTAAAATACAACAGAAGTAACTTACCCTCTAGAAGCTTGGTCTGTTGTACAACACACAAGCTATGATCTCTTTAAAGTGATTCTACTTTCTTAATTTTAGAGTAATTATAGCTAAGCACGACCAACCTTGTCGAAAGCTATAAATATTAAATTGGCATTTCCTTTATGGCTAATTTGAAATTTGAAATGGCTAATTTATGCTTTATTAAAACCAATAGCTTGAACATTAATTCATTCAAAAATACTGACGTTGGTCACTAACTATCAAAAGAACAATATGGAGTTTATATATATGTATATATTTATGTATATGTATATATGTATATAAAACAAGAATATAATATAACAAGAACAGCCATCCATCACCATCAGTAGCGGCTCGCTTATAAAAACTGTGGAATTGCAGAACCTTCGTTTCTATTTAATATAATCAATAATATTCAATATAATGAATAATTTTTTCTTCAGTTCTTCCTTTATACTTGTTCAATTTATAATTCTTAAGCTAAATGTCAGTAGCCATACCACAGTTTCTCAAAATGATACAAATGTTTTATTTCGAGGTATATGATGTCATCAGTAGTTGGCAAGCCACGACTATTTTATGCCTTGCAATTTTCACCAACAGTACAATTAGTAATCTTTTCATTTTTATATGTGCGCAGCTCATTTCCTGTGATGCCGTTATCAGCTATCTCACTTTTTCTTTTTCTGCAGAGACAGTAGGGACATCCACGTACACTATCGATGGTGCAAGGATACTTTTCAAATGTGTACGATTTAACGATTATCTTATTAGTGAATGAATGAATGAATTTTGAGAAATAAACCTTTATCATCGAAAGATTGTTATTGTGATATTATATACCAAATGTCTACCCAAAATGTCTATCCTTGACATTCTCAAAGCATTCCATTCGAGTCTTCGACACGATCTTTGGAATTAAAGTACCTAGAACATGGATTAATTCATCAAAAATGGCAAATTGTGAGGAAGAAGTATTGTACTCATTGTCTTGAAGATAGAATGGTCCCTTAAGTTGAACTGGTTACTTCTGTTTTGTGAAGACAGTATAATGATAAGAGTATAAATAACTTATATATCATATATTAATTAAGAATAAAATTATTATAATATTTTTTTAATTTATTCTCCTCCAATAGTTAGAATTGTATATTCTTTATAAACATAAAATTTCCAGCTAGATTTTATGTTGTACCATCTCTAGAATATTGGAAATTACAATTATTTTTAATCGAATAGGGTCTATTTAGATCAATTTCAACATACCAAAAATTCTAAAATACTATTTTATTTATTTATATTTTTTTACCGAAAAAATCTCTGCTCGAAATCATCCTTAATTTTGAAACATACATGCAAACTATTATTGAAGAAGGGCATGTATACAACACTAACTGAGCTAGTCAAGGACTATTCCGAAAATATGATTGTGTAAACCCAAAAATGTTATTTTTTTTAGCATATGTATCGTAGAAGCGAGTACATAAATGTTATTTAACGGATAAATGTTTACACAATTTATTCAACCCTAGTCCTCGTTGGTTAGATAGCTTACTGATTTCCTTACTAACTTTGTGACAACCGCATGGATGTCAAAACTGAATGTCACTTAAAGAAAAAAAGAAAAGGATTCGTTTAATATAAATAAATAGGGTGAGTGCACATGTAATGTTCCGAAATTTTAAAGTCTTATATATGTAGTCAATGAAATATTCCTTAGGAAGGAGATGGTACGGGTGATGGTCAAGAATAACATAAAATAATAATAATAATAATAAATTCTTTTTTTATTCTGGGACATGTCCCTTTAGAATAATATTATATGTAAAATCAGTTGTATAGCCTTATTTTAGAACAAAAAAGAATATGATATTGAGTAAATAATGGCATAAATAAACATAACTTTATATATAAATCTGAAGACCGCGAACGGGTATGGCGGGAATAAACAGAGGATTTGAATTGAAGGAGGTCGAAGATGTACGATGGACGGCGGGATGGGATGACTTGGTAGAGGAAAGATGCCAGGAAGTACTTACGACGGTAGGCAGGGTACAGCCTCTTCAACTCTTCATAGAATCGGGAGAAAGAGGCGTCCCTCGGGACCCCGAAGATAAATCGTACAAAGCAGTTTATCAATCGTTTCATTTTTGCCTCGAGGTCCCCAGAGACGCCCCCGTACACCGTACAACAGTAGTCAAAATTAGGGAATATTGAGGAAGTAACTAGGAGTTTTCGGGTTTCAAATGGGAATAGGTTACGAAGGTAATTTAGTCGATTTAAGGTGGAAAAGATACGACGGGAAATATCAGAGACATGGTTTTTGCAGTAAAGAGTTTGGTATTAAGTGATTCCAAGATTTCTTATGGTTGGCTGGAACTTAATGGGATTATTATTAAGGAACAAGGTTGGAATATGAGGAACAGTTTTAAGGAGGTGACGGGAACCTATTACAATTGCCTTTGTCTTCTCTGCATTCAACTTCAGCTTGTTAGCAACAGCCCAGTGACTTATTCGATTCAAGTCCTCTTGGAGTCTTTTTGTGGCTAGTAATAGGTCAGAGGGCGGGAAGGGCAAGTATATTTGGAAATCGTCAGCATAGATATGGTATTAGGAGTGATGGATAAGAAGGGGGAGGTCATTAATATAAATAGCAAATAGAGTAGGAGACAAAGAGGAACCCTGAGAGACACCAAAGGAGAGGGACAGTGTCTTGGAAGGAGGCCAGATTGGAGAGGGTTAATGAGGGAATTTTCTTCTAAGAAGTTTGAAAGTTGAATTTGTACAAATCTTTCCAGTGGTTTTGAGAGTTTAAAGAGAAGAGAAATCGGACGGAAGTCATGGTGTGAGGAAGGATTTGTAACTTTATTTATATGATAATATGATAGAGTAGGGGCATAAGGGTTGGGATCAGGATTTTATTAGCTTTACAGGGATATTGCCAGGAGCATAATCATTGGTGTGGGATTTTAGGATAGTGGAAAGTAATTCGTGAAATGATACGTGGGAGGAAAACAAGTTTTCTGGGTTGAAGGTATGATGTTCAATATCAACAGCATGTGAAAGACTAGAAGCAGAGGATAAGAAATAGTCATTGAGATCGTCTGTGGCGATTGGGGAAGAACTCAGGTTTTTGGATTCTGGTACGGAAAGTTTTCGAAGGATATTCCATTTAGATTTGGAATCAGGAGCGAGGAGAGGGCAGAATGGATGTGGACGGATTTGGCACGTCGGACTGTGGAATGGGTTTCATTGCGCAGCTGTTTGAAAGACGCAAAATCGCCTGAAAAACGGGTGCGACGAAATTTGCTTCTTGCTGCTTCTCTTCTTCTTATCATTTGCTTTATTTCAGGGGTTAGCCAAGGAGCAGTGGGACGGCGTAAGGTCCGAGATTTAATGAATGTTCTAATACGGATTGTAGGTTTGAGGTAAGAGTGGAAACCATAGGATCTATAGAATTATAGGAATATATGATGTCCCAGTGGAAAGTATCCAGATCAGGTTGAAGGGATTAATATGAAAGGAGGTCCAAACTACGATATGAAACAACTTTTGGAGTAAAGGATTTGATGGGTAGGTCGTATGAAATCTGGATAAGGTCGTGTGATGAAAGAAAAGGAACAGGATGCTGGGAAGAAGAGAGGATTTTCATGGATGAATCAGAAATGTGAAGGTCTAACCTTTGGTATCAGAAAATTGTGTGTGATGGGTGGGAGAATAAGGAACGAGGTAAAGATTCAGGGAAGACACTAGATCCGTAAGAAATGATTTATCACTGGATTCAGATAGCATATTTATGTTAAAATCACCAGAGATAATGATATTGGAATGGGTAGAAACCAGTTGGACAAGGGAGGATTCGAAGGTGTTGCCGAATGGGACACGAGGAGATCGGTAGACAATGGCATATAATAGAGGAGAAGAGATAGTTGAAATTTCAACAAACGTGTATTCTAGGTGAGAAAAGGGGATTAAAGTAGGATTTTGGCCTTTATACTGCCATGAACATATAGTCCAAAACTACCTCCCGTGCGATCAGGTCTATCATGTCGTAGGAAAAAGTAATTAGGAAGAGATACTAGGGACCGCGAACTAATTTGTGATAGTTTTTCCGAGCTAAAATGAGTGATTGCGAGAACGACGAATGTGAACATGTGGCCGACGCTAACATTTCTAACCCTTTCGGAAATATTTCTTCCCAACAAAGCCACGAAACACAATTTTATCGATCGGGTAACCATAAAAATTCCTCCTTTTTGGGTAAAACAACCCGAAATTTGGTTACATCAAGTTGAAGCCCAGGAAAAAAAGGAAAGCGAGGGCAAAAAAATCAAACGCCTTGTAACGGAGCTGGAATTAGGATCGGATAGGCCAAGTCAGCTCCTTAGAAAAATGAAATCCTATGCTGGCGCTGAAATTACTGGTAGGGTTCTTAAGACACTATGGATGAATAAACTCCCGAGTAATGTGCTGAACATTCTGGTAATCAACAACGAAAATCTCGAGAAACTAGCCGAAAAGGCTGATAAAATCGTTGTAATGAGCCCACATTCATCGATCTACTCTGTTTCAGCCCAAGATCGACAAGACAGAAGCCTTTCAAAGGAAGTAGCGCAACTTCGCAAAATGATCGAAGCTATGCAAACGGGGGCAGACCTGATGAAAGAGGAGAGACCATCACGAAGAGCCGAAACCGCAGTCGCAGCAGAGGCAAATATAACCCTAAAGGTAAATATTGCTTTTATCATTTCAGATTCGGTAGTAAATGTCGACCCGATAAATGTCAGCAGCCTTGCCAATGGAAAACCCGCAAGTCGGAAAACTTGGGCCAGCAGCCGAAGTACCGGCAGCCTCGGTTGCTAAGGATATGCACAGATGCCGTCTATTTGGCAATGATCGCAAAACCGGACTGCGTTTCCTGGTTGATAGTGGGGCAGAAGTATCAATAATACCGCCACTACAAAAACCTACTATTGAAGAAACTTACAAGCTGTATGCTGCAAATAACACCGAAATCCCTACTTATGGAAGTAAAATCTTATCGCTAGACTTAGGACTTCGAAGAGAATTTCAATGGCCATTCATCATCGCTAAAGTTCGTCAAGGCATCTTGGGAGCCGATTTTCTCGACAAGTTCAACCTCCTGGTCGACATTAAACAAAAGCGATTAATCGATGGTACGACAAAACTCAATATCGAGGGTGAACTCAACGCCATCACAGCCGAAGATATCATCAGCTCTGTAAGTAGGAATTTTAAATTTCAAACAGTATTGGCATCGTACCCAAATATAACGACACCCAGTTTGACATCTTTGGCGATCAAACATAACACAGTCCACAATATGGTGACGAAAGGTGAACCAGTGTTCAGCCTCCCAAGGCAGCTTAATTCAAGAAAACTCAAGATAGCTAAATATGTATTCAAATTCATGTTAGATAATGATATTATCCGTCCGTCAAAGTCATCATGGGCCAGTCCATTACACATAGTAAGAAAGAAAGAAGGAACATTTCGACCAGGCGGTGATTACAGACGTTTAAATGATCTAACTGTACCAGATCGATACCCAATTCCTCGAATCGACGATTTTCATCATATTCTCAAGGACAAATCGATTTCTTCTAAGATTGATCTATTTAAAGCATATTACCAAATTCCAGTCGCCGGAGAAGACAAAGAAAAAACCGCAATAATAACTCCTTTCGGTCTCTATGAGTTTAATGTCATGAGCTTCGGTTTGCGAAATGCCCCTTCAACATTCCAAAGGTTTGTGAATGAAGTATTCCATGGCTTAGACTTCATATTTCCTTATTTGGACGACGTCTTGGTGGCATCAGCTTCTCCGGAAGAACATGAAAATCATTTAAAACAAATTTTTGAGAGACTTAACGCTTATGGCTTACGAATTAACATGTCTAAATCCGTTTTGGGTGTGGAAGAACTTGACTTTTTGGATTACCACATTTCAAAACATGAATCTAAGCCGACGTCGGACCAAATAGATGTTATTCTTAATTACACACTGCCTTGGTGCAAGAAGGCACAGAAACTGTGCAAGATCTTCGCCACTTTTTGGGTATTCTCAATTTCTATCGCCGACATTTAAAAAATGCTGCACACATACAGGCTCCACTTCATGACTACCTTAAAGGAGCAAGAAAGAAAGGTAGGAGAAAAATGGCATGGAAAAAGAGAAAAGAGAAAGCGATAGCCTGTTTCGAGCAATGCAAGCAAGACTTCGCAACTACCGCCATGCTTGTTTTTCCAGATGTTCGATTCCCGCTAAGATTATGCACTGACGCTTCTGACTTACCCATTGGAGCAGTAATCGAACAGTTCGAAGAGGATGGATGGAAACCCGCTGCATTTTTCTCAAAGAAACTTTCTGAAGCGCAGAAAATCTACAGTGCATATGATAGAGAATTGTTTGGAGTATATCTTGCAGTAAAACATTTCATACACTTGGAAGGACGTGACTTCACAATATTGACGAACCATAAACCGCTGACGATCGCGTTCAAGCAAAAAGATGAAAAAGCATCTCCAAGGGAACAACGGCATCTTCAGTACATATCTCAGTTCAGTACCAGAATACATTAATGGACATGACAATATCGTTGCTGATACGTTGTCACGAATAGAGGAAGTACATTTGCTGGACTATGATTTAATTGCAACTGCCCAATCAGAAGATGCAGAACTCAGAAAGTTGTTGCAGCAAGAAGATTCTCGTCTTGATTTCAAAGAGCGTCAATTATCATCTGGTAAATTTCTTTGGTGCGACGTATCGACTGCTAACATTCGCCCATTTCTTCCAGAAAGCTATAGAACAACTGCTTATCATCAAATCCACGACCTTGCTCGTCCTAGTCAACAGTCATATCAACATTCAAACAGGTAACAGCTCGATTTATTTGGCCTAATATTAAAAATGATATTAGAAAATGGACCCGTGCTTGTATCGCCTGTCAAAGAATCAAAATCAATAATGTTTTTGATGTCTCACTATGTTTAGAATTAAGTCTAGTCATAATATCTTTAAAGTCTATCTGTCACTCAGTAGCCTCATTATATATATATATATATATATATATATATATATATATATATATATATATATATATATATATATATATATATATATATATATATCATGTAACTTTTACTCTGCTTAATAAAGTTATTTTTAAAGCTTACACTCATCGACATTGTTAACTGGCGCTCGAACAGGACAGCATCCACCTACATCTCACATGTAGCTCTGATCGCTGTTTCAGAACCTTGAAGGACTTGCAAATTCTCCACTGCTCTCAGGTTTTATTTGCAAGCCCACTTTATTTGCGGCCCACTTATCTAAGGTACCCTTGCTTCAAGTTCTACACTTCGGACAGACCCACTGACCTGCCAGGTTGACATCTCAGGTATCTGACTACTTCTCTGCTGGATCCACTGACCTCAGGTGTCCAGAAAAAGATAACAGATCGATGAATCGTGAGTTAAAGATTTTACTTTATTTTTTAGTTGCAATAATTACATTTTTGTTTAGTTTAAATAAATTGCTAAATGACATCATAAAATATTTAATAAGAAAGCAATTTGAATAATTTATTATATTTTTGAAATGGAGGTAATTTGCGAAATAAAGCATTTATTGTGATTTATAATTCATTGTGAGTGAATTATAATTTAAATCGTGATAAGGTTATTACAATTGAAGTAATATAAAAAATAAAACTTACTTGTTACAAGTTGATAAAATCATTATTGAATAATTTAAAGATCTAATTTGTTGTTTATTATTAAAGAATTAAAGTATGTAAGAAAATAATTAATTATAAGTGAATAATATATAATTTATAACTAATTAATTGTAATTGAATAATATATAATTTATTAATGTAATTAGAAGTATTTAAGGAACATGGCATCCTTAATGATGGATATGAAATAATGCAGAAATATTCCATTTTTTGATGGTGAATCAGATAATTTGAAGAATTTTATAAATGTCGTGAGACAATTAAGAAATGAATTCTGAAATCGAAATAATGCATATAAAGAATTAAATTAATGTAGATTATTAAATGATGTACTTGCTCATCTCACCAAAGGAGCAGAATATATTCAAAGAATTTCTAATTTTTAAAATATTGATAATTTATTAAACTAAATCGAATATATGTTTGATAATAAAAGAAAAATCAATTAAAGAATTAAATAATCATTTAAAAAAAAAATATAATATTAAAATATAATTGTTAGCATCATGACTCAATTCCAGTTATTTTCGTTTCTATATACAAAACTAAAATTTAATTATTAATATTTTCTTAAAAGACAAGCTAAATTAAAAAATGATTTATGTTAATTTGCTATTTGAATAGAATTAAGAATTAGTAAGCGAATAATTAATTGTAAGAATATATAATTTATGAATAATTAGTTATGGGGTTAGATTTAATTAAATAAAGAAATAAAAATTTCTTGTAAAAGTATTTGAAAATTAAGAATTGACCTTCATAATACAAGACCTTACCAGAGTTTTAAAGAATTGATTTATTATTATTATTATTATTTTTTTTTGTTAGTGAGAAAGGAGTTAGAAAATATCCCTAAATAGTAAATAATAAAGATAAACGAGTTTTTATTTGTAATGTAAATTTAATTTTTAATGTAATTTTTATAGGTCTGGTTTTTAATAATAATATTCCACATATTCGTTTATAATCATAAATTTGCCATAAGAAATCAGTTAGCACCAAGAGCATCCCAATAATAACATCTAGAGAAACGATGGACCAATTAATTTTTGTTTTTTTTATCCTAGTTGGATTTTTTATAAGTAATAATAAGGGAATAATTACCCTCAACTGGAGTAGACGTATGTTCTCTATACATCCCTAAAATGGGATTGTTACTTAGCAATTTTTGGTAAAAGGGAAAAACCCTTAATGTGGAGTAGCCGTAAAGCCTCCCTTTATCCCTGAAGTGGGATTAATATTTTTCAATGGTAAGAAGATAGAATAATCTTCTCCATACACACAGAGTACTGTTGTATTTAAATTGGTCCAAACGGTTAAAGATTAAAATCCTATAATTTTAATGGGATGTTAAAGATGTTATTTTAATTTAATTTTAGAGATGTTATTTTAATAAAGAGTCGTAACTCTGTGCACTTAACACCATGGTCTTAAAAAAATAAAGGAATAAGTTAAATATAGTTAGTTTAATGAATTTTAGAAAATGCTATTATAAATAATACTTACGAATAATGTGATTAACTATGAAATATATCATAAAATATTTCGTTCAGAGATAATAATTTTAAATAATTGATAATTTTGAGAAAAGAATTATATTTATAACACTCGGGAACCACCGATAGAAATACTAAAATATTTGAGAAATACTTTCAAATCAAAATTTAACCAAAATAATGGCACATTTAATGAAAACTGTTTATATAAAAAAACAAAACAATTACTTACAGTTGTCTGAAAGAAATCCATGTTGAGCCATAAACCACTATAATGAATTTAAATCTCGATAGACATTTAAACACACATCACAGAATTTTACTTCGACTTTTACAGCAAAATGAAAATTTGGAATTATTATTTCCGAAGCGTCGGATTGATATTCTCACCAGCACATACGACTTTTTTATACTCCTGCATTACTCCTTCTTTGCCTATTTCCTTTTAGATCTGATGAAGACCTACAATGTTGGTCGAAATGTCGGCATTTAATAATTACTTACCACTATTAGAAAAAAATCCTTAAATTTCATAATTTTTGATTTAGAGGGCCGTCGAAACCACGCTGAGTAAAATCAGCTTAGCAATACAATAGAAATAAGAGGTATTCCGGAGAAGTCGGAAAAGACTGTTGTGGGCACATTAGTCAGCGTCGGTGCAGGCCTGGGCGTTAAGTTGAGCCCAGACGATTTGGACCACGTCGTATGACTGAGGTCTAAACAAGAAGGGACCTCTGGCCCTATAATCGCACGATTTGTAAGATAAAGCGTAAGAGACGGGCTAGTGCGACAAAGAAAACCAAAACGGACTTCTCTACACGTCACCTGGGCTGGACAGTCGCACCGCGTATATGTCATTGAAGCGATGACCTCCACTAATACCTAGCAACCACCTCTACTGGCAGAAAAAGGTAATATCGAAAATATGTAATAAATATATATAATATAATAAATATAATATAATATAATAAATATGAATGGTTCAGTGGAGGCATAGTCAGGTGCAGGCAATCTGATGGTTACCCGACGGCAATTATAGGTAAGCCTGGCGACTTAAACCTTTTCAACTGAGCCTGGTATGCAGGTCACCTCAATGATGCAAACTCATTTTTCTATATTTTTTTTTATTGAAGACATTCTATTGGTTTACTTTGAAGATATATTATTTTTTATATCGACTATATATTATTTTTTTTATATTAAAGATGACTTCTTTGTATGGAGATGTAGGATTATTTTATTTAAAACGCAATGATTGTGAATAACAAACTATTTATTAAGATTTACAAACTATCTCCGTTTTTAAAGCACTTTTATTTTTAACACACTATAACCTTCTCAAAGGTTCTTATCTATTCGATGTTATAAGAATCGATACATTCAGAATATAGATGTTGATTTGCATACCAATAATTATAAATTGGATATTTAATGTCTCCTACATCACTCCCCTCTCAGTAACTTAACATCCAGTTACGACAAAATTAAACAAGTAAGGAGATAAAAAATGTTATGTAAAAAGTTTACAATAAAAACATTTGAACCAATTGAATTAGGAACACTACGGACACTTGCTTTTGACACTACATTCACATTTACGTTGCGAACCGCACTGGCAGTCGAATTTGGCGACCTCGTCGAGACTGCGTCGCACAGTGGGACAGAATCGAAAATCTGTGGTCAAAAGCCCGAAACAGATGTAATTGGGGTGAAAGTCTATACCCGGGAGTTTTCGGGGTCGCTGATAACGAATCTGAAGTCAAAATTTGAAAAAACAAAATGGCGGAGCCATACGACAAAAATTTACTCAAAAACAGATGTAATTGGGGTGAAAGTCTGTACCCGGGGGTTTTCGGGGTCGCTGATAACGAATCTAAAGTCAAAATTTGAAAAAACAAAATGGCGGAGCAATACGACCAAAAATTTACTCAAAAACACATGTAATTGGAGTGAAAGTCTGTACTCGGGGGTTTTCGGGATCGCTGATAACGAATCTGAAGATTTGAAAAAAAACACATTGTAGGTCTTCATCAGATCTAAAAGGAAATAGGCAAAGAAGGAGTAATGCAGGAGTATAAAAAAGTCGTATGTGCTGGTGAAAATATCAATCCGACGCTTCGGAAATAATAATTCCAAATTTTCATTTTGCTGTAAAAGTCGAAGTAAAATTCTGTGATGTGTGTTTCATAAAAGTTTCTTACAGTACATTTAACTAAACTTAAGTTTAATATTGATATTTTACGTGGGATTGATATTTTCACCAGCATAACATTTTATCTCGTTTAGGAATCCGTAATAAAGTATACCCCATTCCATTGGGTACATGTCCTTCTGTACCTTCTCCTTGATTATTAATAAGGTCAAATGTTTGTTATTAGCATTTATAATAGCATTCTGTATGCTTCTACAATATTTTTACTATCAGTGCATGTTGTTTCTAGCCCTGATGAAAGCCTGCAATGTAGCCCGAAACGTCGGCTTTCAATAAATAGTGTTGACCATTTTTTGTGTTATAATTGACCGCCACCCAGACCATCTTCTTCAGTCACTGCTGTTTAAAAAAAAAAAAGGGCTTTATTTAATAAAGTTATATTAATTTGTTATTTTTATTGAATAATATAAGCATGTACTTTTTCTCTCAAGCTATCGATGAATTTCAATAAGTTTCATTAATTATCTTTTGATAAAGCCAACAAGTCAGCCCCGAATTCAGCCATTCCTGCCTCTTCGTCCAAAACTTTATCGGCAGATTGGATCCCTGCGGCGGCACCCTCGATGGTGTTGAATCCAGTGTTCACGCCTAGGCTGACCAATTTAGCCCCCGTGTTCAAGCCGCTACTGGCCACATTCGCTGCAAGATTCGCTACGCCGTTTATAGCATCCGTCGTCTTGTTGATTAAGGAGCTCTTTACATGTATTAAGGCTTGCCCTCCCAGATTTACATAATCTGCTCCCAGATTGATTGCTTTCCTTCCAGTATTCGTTAGCTGTGGCACACCAGGTAGTGGTACAGTTCCAACTACATTGCCTAAAAAGTCTGAAAACAGAAAGAACGCTTCTTAAATACTGTTATTAAATTTTTAGGTCTTATACACAAAGTGGACTCATTTATATTTAACGATTACAAATGAAACTAGCGCTGACAATGGGGAAGGAAGGTTATAATGTTATTTATTTTTGGGTCAGTTATAGTTTCTGATTGTTGGAGGGGTTACAATGTAATACCAAACTTTGAAGTATATAATTTGAAACATTAGGTAGTCTGTCGTAACAGATATTTGCGCTGAAACTAGCACTGGAAAAGGCAGGGAGTATAAGATGAATACCCATCATCTTTTTATTGATTTTCGGGCCGCATTTGACTGTGTAATAAGAGAAGAATCGCACCATGGATTGTTGGAAATGGGGATTCCTGTGAAGCTCATTCGTCTTATACACATTCATGGTCATGTTGAATTTGAGGCCATGAAGGAAGCATTCCTGGAGCTCCAAATGGCTGCTGAAAGAATGGGACTCATTATTGATCAGGAAAAAGCCGAGTATATGAGTACTGCCCCCCATGGAGCAGAAACTTACGTACATATTGGGGCTTATACCTTCGAGCGAGTCAATAAATACAAAATTTTCTTTTTGATATAATCTACTTAAACCTTGAACTGAAGATGAATGTATAACATTCGAAACTAGTTTTCAATGAAAACAAAATCATAGAAGTGGCAAGTAATTTATCAATCCCTAATTACAAAGGACTATGTTTATGATAGTTGTTCCCATACAATTTTCTCTTTCCTTTAAGGTTTGAGTTTAGTAATCGTTTAAAAAATAAGTAGAACTGTTAGTCTTAGAATATATTACAATTTCTTATTAAATTCTTACCAACTCCAAATTTGAATGCGCCAACACCGCCATCCAGTATCGATGATTTAGCCTTTCCGAGATGAGTTAACCCACTATTGACAGTTCTTGTAACACCCAGCACTGCTTTTTTGCTAATATCCACTCCAGTCTCTCCGATAAAGTCTAGTCCTTGAATTAAGTATAAAATACCTTTTTGAAGCGGCTGACTTGGTTCGTTAGGGTTTTGTTGGGTTGAAGTCTGGACCATACTTATGGCAACAATCGTGCATGCTAGGATTACGTTTCGGTTCATTCTGTGAGTCTGTGCAGGTGTGTCTTGTTATAAGCTGGGAACAAAACATATTCCATTTCAAATTCATAATTAATATAGATATCCTTTGAATGAACAACACATAAAAATAACACAATATTTAAAGAGTCTAAACCTTTGTCTATAGATATTTGGAGGGAAGTTTTAAGTATTGCGGTAGCAAATTTGCTAAAGGCAGATTTTCCTTTCAAAGTTTTAAAATCCTATATAAAAAATTTTAACTTTGTACGCCTAACCGTTTTTGAGTTATGCGAGATCCGAATGTACGTACGAACGTACAGACCTACATATGTCACGACGAAACTAGTCAAAATGAATTCAGGATAGTCAAAATGGATATTTCCGTTTAAATCTGAAAACCGAAAATTTTCGCGTTTAAAATACTTCTTGTACTTCGTACAAAGAATTAAAAACCCAGCGAAAATCATGGAATTTACCGATCACGGTATCGACGTCGTTTTGGGACGTAAATATCACTTCTAGCGATTCCCGCTAAAATCTAAAAAAAATATATAGTTATTTGGAGAAAAATCGTATCATGTGTTTCCTGTAAAGTTTGCAAAAACGCTTACGCCTTTTTCAAAAAACAACGTCGGTATGTACCTTAAAATTGTATGATTGACTAATAATAAATAAAAATAATATAATTTTGTTCCTTTTGCATATCCTTACTGCTTGTTGGTTTGTTTATTAGATTTAATTTTCAATACAGTTTGGCTGCATCTACGTGCGACTTTCATAATTATATGATTTTTTTCAACAAAGGCACAGCTGGCAGAGATGTTTCCTTCATGAAAATGTTATACTTATTACAATAAATTAACTAATCATTGTATTAGCTGTTATTAAAAAATGGTCGAATATAGTTTTGTTCATTTTGCATATTCTTGTTGCTTTGTGTATTAGATTTAATTTTCAATACAGTTTGGCTGCATCTACGTGCCACTTAGATCTTAGTTATATGATTTTCTTCAACGGAGCCTCAGCTGGCAGAGATGTTTCCTTCATGAAAAGGTGAGATGGAATAGTAGTACTTTTTGATAAAGTATGCTCGCTGTTGCATATGGAAGAGTCTAATGAACGATACCGACGAGAATTATCGAACATTAGCCTCCTACTTTTGCCTGGCTTTCAAAAGTAAATTGGACAGTGACGCTAGGAATCTTAAAAACTCCCGTGAGTCATGGTTTCAGATAAATGTTACAATTATTACAATAAAATAACTAATCGTTTTTAATAGTTCCTTATTTACATTAATCATATCTTTTGAGTCCATAAAATCTACCAAAACTGTTTCACTGGGTTTATTGGCTATAATTTGTCAGTCATTTTCGACACTTGTTATGAACTACATTCATTATTAGGATTGCATTTTCTTTAAGAATTCAAAATGAATTGATTTTTGACCAACAAATCCCCCATACTCGATGCACTGTGCGGGTCCGAGAAACGAATCTTAATATCACTCATAACTTGGCGGCTACGTTGGCCTAGCCAGAGGAGAGGTCCGGGGTTCGGACCCTCCTCCCCCTCGAAATTACAAAATACTTCTACTTATTCTTATCTGTAAACATAACGTAAATTGCATAAACATGTTTGAATGTTATATAATAAATAATAAACCTAGGCATACAAAACATATTTAAAGAAGTCTCCCTTACATACTCGGTTGGGGTGAGTTTCTCTAGTTCTCTAGAGTATATCTATGGATGGACCCTCACCCCGAAACGAAATCGCCACTGCCTCTAACTGTCCGTCAGTACTTGGCATTACCAAAATGTGAAAAAGCCCACTTGCCGGACAAGTTGTCCCCACCAATATCAGTAATAGTATCTTTTCCTTTCCTCAAGAGCAATCATGCTAACTGCTAATTCTCAAAATAGGAACTATGGGGGATAAACATGGACATCTTTAAAATTAACCTTCTGAATAATACCCTAAGTGTTTCAAAATTCAACAGAAGTAACTTACTGTCTGGAAGCTTGGTCTGCTGTACAATACACTTCCCTTTAAAGTGATTTTACTATCTTAATTTCAAAGTAATTATAGCTAAGCACGTCCAACCTTGCCGAAAGCTATAAATATTAAATTGGCATTTCCTTTATGGTCAATTTATGCTTTATTAAAACCAATAACATGAACATTGATTCATTCAAAAATTCTGATGTTGGTCAGTAACTATCAAAATAACTATATAGAGTCACAAGAAACGATATATTAACCATCCTATTATATGTTTAGGTATCAAGGTGGAACAGTCCGTAATGCATGGCTAGGGTCTCTAATCATAAAAAAATCTACCTTGAAAGCGACGAAACTCGAGGTAGAAAGGGAGCTAGCCGAAATATATTTGAGAAGACACGAAGTTTCGCAAAAATTGCCTGATGAAGGATGTTCAACTTCAAAGAGAGTATCTCGGCTGTCTATTTTGTGAAGTTGACAATGGAAAAGGTTGAATATGACTTGGAAATTATATATATATACATATATATATATATATATATATATATATATATATATATATATATATATATATGTATATATATGTATAGGAGAACATCCATCCATCACCATTTTAATATTGATCAGTAGCGGCTCGCTTATAAAAACTATGGAATTGCAGCACCCCCTTTTCTATTGAATATTATCAATATTATTCAATATAATGAGTCATTTTTTCTTTAGTTCTTCCTTTATACTTGTTCAATTTATAATTCTTAAGCTAAATGTCAGAAGCCATACTACAGTTTCTGAAAAAGATACAAATATCCTTGCATGGAACTGTGCGTTTCACAGTTCCACTGGCGCACAGTGGGCAAAATCACCAATTTAGGTGTACAAGTAACGTTAATTTTTTTTTTTTTATATCGAGGTTTATGATGTCATTAGTAGTTGGCAAGCCACTACTATTTTATGCCTTGTAATTTTCAGAAAAAGTAAAGTTAGTAATCTTTTCATTTTTATATGTGTGCAGCTCATTTCCTGAGATGCCTTTATTAGCTATCTCATTTTTTCTTTTCAAACCAATCTGGAGAGACAGGAGGAGCATCAATATCGATCGGGCAAGGATACTTTTCAAATGTGTACGATTTAACGATTATTTTATTAGTTAATGAATCAATGAATTTTTAAAAATAAACGTTTATTATCGAAAGATTGTTACTGTGATATTATCTCCTCATAACCCGAAATGTCTGAACATATCCTTGGACTTCTCAAAGCATTCTATTCGAGTATTCGACACGATCTTTGGAATTAAAGTACCTAGAACATGGATTAATTCATCAAAAATGGCAAATTGTGAGGAAGAAGTATTGTACTCATTGTCTTGAAGATAGAATGGTCCCTTAAGTTGAACTGGTTATTTCTGTTTTGTGAAGATAGTTCTATAATGATAAGACCATAAATAACTTATATAACATATATTAATTAAGAATAAAATTATTATCATGTTTTTTAATTTATTCTCTCCCAATATTTAAAAAATTTCCAACCAGACTTTTTGTTGTACCATCTATATAATATTGGGAATCACAATTATTTTGATCGCAATAGGGCCTATCTAGATCAATATTAACATACCAAAAACTCCAAAATAATATATTTTTTTCCCGAAAAAATCTCTGCTCCAAATCATCCATAAGTTTGAAACATATATGAATACTATTATTTTTCAGGTTGACGTCGATGGGCATGTTCACAATATTGACTAGGCTAGTCAAGGACTATTCTGAAAATGTGATTGTGTAAACCCTTAAATGTTATTTTTTTAGCATATGTATCGTAGAAGCGAGTACATAAATGTTATTTAACGGTTAAATGTTTACACAATTTATTCAACCCCAATCCTCCGTCTTAATCTTTATCTTAATGAATCCTTTCGTTAAATCATTTTTAAATTTTGTTTCTTATATAGCTTACTAATTTACTTATTAAATTTGTAACAACCGTATGGATGTCAAAAATGAATGTCCCTCAAAGAAAAAAGAAAAGGATTCCTTTAATATAAATAAATAGGGTGAGTGCTCATGTAATGTACCGAAATCATAAAGTTTTACATATTTAGTAAATGAAATATTCTGTAATTTAAGGAGATGGTTTGGATGGTGGTCAATAATAACATAAAATAGTGGTAACTATTTATTTAATACTGACGTTTCGACCCACATTGTAGGTCTTCATCAGAGCTAAAAAGAAACAGACAAAGGAGTAATGTAGGAGTATAAAAAAAGCCAAATGTGCTGGTGAAAATATCAATCCGACGCTTCGGAAAGGCGCTCATTCCAAATTTTGCTGTAAAAATCGGAGTAAAATTCTGAAGTGCGATATGTGATTGATGATCGTTTCTTACAGTACATTAAACTCAATACAATTTTAGTTTTTTAAAAATAATCCGCTTTATTCCCACCAAAAAACGAGATATGTATAGATTCTTAAATAATATAGATATTAAAAAATGAAATTGTATTCAGTTTAATGTACTGTAAGAAACGACCATCAAACATACATCATACTTCATAATTTTACTCCAATTTTTACAGCAAAGTGACAATTTGGAATTAGCGCCTTTCGGAAGAGTCGATATTTTTCGATATTTCGTATTTTCGTATATTTCGATATTTTCACTAGCATAACATTGCTTTGGAATTTTATCTTCTTTAAGAATCCATAATAAAATATACCCCATTCCATTAGGTATATGTTGTTTCTAGCCCCGATGAAGCCCTGCAATGTAGCCCGAAACGTTGGCTTTAAAAAAATAGTTTTTATATTTTTTGAGTTATAAGTGACCGCCGTCCAGACCATCTTCTTCAGTCACTGCTGTTTAAAAAAAAAGGGCTTTATTTAATAAAATTATATTAATTTGTTATATTTATTGAATAACATAAACATGTACTTTTTCTTTCAAGCTATCGATGAATTTCAATGAGTTTCATTAATTACCTTTTGATAAAGCGAACAATTCAAACGAGTTGAGCCATTCCTGCCTCATCGTCCAAAACTTTATCGGCAGATTGGATCCCTGCGGCGGCACCCTCGATGGTGTTGAATCCAGTGTTCACACCTGAACTGGCCAATTTAGCCCCCGTGTTCAAGCCGCTACTGGCCACATTCGCTCCAAGTTTCGCTATGCCGTTTATAGCATCCGTTATACTGTTGATTAAGGAGCTCTTTGCATGTAATAAGGCTTGCCCGCCCTGATTTACATAATCAGCTCCCAAATTTATCGCATTCCTTCCAGTATTCGTTAGCTGTGGCACACCAGGTAGTGGTACACTTCCAACTACATTGCCTAAAGCGTCTGAAAATAGAAAGAACGCTTCTAAAATACTATTTTTAAATTTTTGGGTCTTATACACAAAGTGGACTCATAACGATTAAATATGAAACTAGCGCGGACAATGGGGAGAGGAGGTTATAATGTTATTTATTTTTGGGTCAGTTATAGTTTCTGATTGTTGGAGGGGTTACAATGTAATACCAAACTTTGAAGTTTATAATTTGAAACATTAGGTAGTCTGTCGTAACAGATATTTACGCTGAAACTAGCACTGGAAAAGGCAGGGAGTATAAGATGAATACCCATCATCTTTTTATTGATTTTCGGGCCGCATATGACTGTAATGAGAGAAGAATCGTACCATGGATTGTTGGAAATGGGGATTCCTGTGAAGCTCATTCGTCTTATACACCTGACCATGACCAGGGGTTAATGTATAGTCCGTGTTCAGGGTATGACCTCAGAAGGTTTTTGCACCCGTAAAGTACTTAGATAAGGTGATTGACTTGCGTGCTTGCTCTTTAACTTAGCCCTAGAATGCCCAATAAGGAGATCAGGAATTCAAGTCGGAGGTACAATCTTTAACAGGACTGCAATGATCCTAGGATTTGTAGATGACATTGATTTGATCGGAAGAGATTTTGAGGCCATGAAGGAAGCATTTCTGGCCTCCATTTCTGGCAGCCAAATGGCTGCTGAAAGAATGGAACTCATTATTAATCGGGAAGAAAAAAACAATTATATAAGTACAGCCCCCACGGAGCAGACGTTACGTACATATTGGGCCTTATGCCTCCGAGCGAGTGGAGAAATTTTCTTATCTGGGATCACAGGTTAATTCTCAGAATGGCAGAAATTCATCGTAGGATTATCTCCGCTAACAGGTGCTACTACGGACTTCTTGGGTATTTCAAGAGTAGAGTAGTATCTAGAACTACAAAAATCCGCCTAAATAAAACATTAGTGAAGCCAGTACTCACATACGGTGCAGAATGCTGGACTATTACCAGGTTTCAGAAACTGGCCATAGGAAGATTTGAGAGGCGGATCCTAAGAACATTAGTGGCGATCTGCTCAAGGGAATTAGGCGACAGCGAACCAATGCCAAGCTAACGGAACTGTATGAAGTATTTGATGTCGTTATCTCCATTAAAGTATGCCGCCTCAGATAGGCTGGGAATGTGAAGAGAATGCCTGAGGATCAAATTCCAAGGAAAATGTTACAAGAAAGGATACATGGCCAACGAAGAAGAGGCAGACCAAAGCTATGGTGGGCGGATGGTGCCGCTAAAGATGCCGGATCAATGCTTGGGATCCATACTTGGGATTGATTGGAGAACGATGGCCAGAATAGAAATATGACTGGAGGCCATTGTTGCAACATGCCTTGTCTCCTCGTGGGAAGTAGCGCCATATAAGAAGAAGAAACGGTCAATCATGAAGCGAATTTTGTTTACCCGTCCACCGGAGGTTATACTAGCAATATAGAAGGAACCTGGGCGTATGAGAAAAGAGGAAATAAAGAAGAATGCGAGAATTATTAGACTCATATTTAAGCGAATACATGTGGAGACACAGGAATAAGGATAAAGATGTATTCCATCAAATAATTTAATAAAGATGGGGTGTCCATTCACATGGCTTTTCTTGCTTTTGGATGCAATACAAAATTTGTTTGTTTATGTTTAGTGTTGTAGACAAATTTTTCAAATGAGTACCTGGAATGATTTAGGACATAGTTTTCCAATCATCAAAAAATTAATAGTAATTATTATAGAATGGTTTATTATTTCAACATAATGTAGATAAATGTTGAGGCACAGCAGTCTTGAAGAAACGCCGAGGAGAGTATAGTGCATTACTGAAAATTATAAACCAAAAAAATGTCTTTAAAGTTCAATATGCTGTATTTTAATATTAATAGTCCGATTTCGATCATTTTTTTCAAATTTCTGATTTTTTACGCAAACGGCAAAGGCTTTACTACTAGATCCCGAACCGAGGGGCACACAATGTAAGGTGGTCCACATTAAAAAAAAATATTTATTTACACTAACAAAGAAAATGTTAAAGATGAGTTAAGAAAAGTCTTAATTTTTATAAGTGATGTTATTATGTGGTCAGTGATATTATTATGTGATAAAATTAAAATTGTCACGTTAAAGATTATTTTTTTTTGTAGAAAATTGTTGGACCGACCGACATTCCCCTCCAATGGTGTGAAGAAGGGGCGATAAAAACTTAATCGGACGGGACGAATATTAGGGAAGATTCTTCAATCAATTTAAGGCCGCAAGCATTTCGGGGCGGCAATTATTATTTAGTTAATTGGTTATTTAAACTTAAAACTTCCTTTGACACAAATAAGCAAATAACCTGATCTAAATGAAATAGGAAGTATTTTATACATGTATATTTTACGAACAGAGGCAGTTTATTTTTATTATTTATTTATTTATTTATTATACCCTACCATGCCTTTGCGGCGACACGGGTTCTGTCGAAGGTAGCATTCAAAGATCCATCTATTATGCTACCTCTACATGCTCACCGAGAGCGAAGATTATAGATCTTCGCTCTCGGTGAGCATGTACATTCCTCCAGTTTCCGGAACGCCGCACGTTGGGTATAGGGAGTGGTCGACCCCCGAATCCATAGGTTAGACAAGGAGGTCGTCCTTGTCTAACCTGTGAAACTCGGACCGGAAGCCTCCATGCCCCGTGAGGACTTGTATTACCCAGTAGTCCGAGAGCACCCATTTAGACGGTAACCAGGACTGGACGGTATGGAAGTATTTTCTCAGTGTCGCCCCTTTCGGGGTTGTCGACCACCGTCGACTCCATTCCTCTTTTGTATGATCCCGGATTATCTATTTCCATCTTTTGGGATCATCCGCAATCCTCACACAGAGAGTCGCTGGAAGCCCTGCCGAGCCTAGCAGTCCAAGTGAGGTGTAATGTTGAAATTTCTCCTAAACCTTATTCCAAGTTAGGTTATCACCTCACTTCTACGAATTCTTCCGCCATGGTTTTGAAAGGTGATAGGGTGAGCCCTGTCAGTTTTCTCTCTCAGGAGGATTGCCTGCGTTTTAGCAGCTTTATTTTTAATAGACCATGGGCGTGTAATATCTTAAAACGGCTCTGGTAAAACTGTTACCGAAAACGTTAGAAGACTCAAATATTAACAGTGCTTCTCCGAAATCCGAAAGACCACTATGAACATTAGAAAGAATCATTGTTACCTTCCATTTATAACCAGGTCAGTCTAAACAAAACATAGATCGTCGAATCGACGGTTTAGTGATCCAAGTTGATTTTTATTATTATTAATAATTTATTTATCCATAATTATACATTCATTATTTATGTTCTAATTCAAATTTGAGAATAATTATTACTCCGTATTTCTAAATTACGGATTTGATTTACGTTCCATTCATAATTTACCTTATTTTATTTAGGCTGCAACAAATTTTGTTGTTATTTAAGCCGATCTGTACTTTACTTCATAAAATAAATTTAAATTTGTAAAAGTTAACCAACTGAAATTGAAACAACTCTTTTTCTCATATAGCGTTATATAATTAGTAATCTGCAAAGCTAAAAATGATAATTAAAAATGCAATTATTAATAATAACAACGTAAACATTTATTTTAGCACTATTGTTGTATAACATTTTTATACAATTTTCCTTAGTTTTTTTGCTTGGTAGATTTAATGTAGTGTTACTAAATATGAAATACATAGTAAGGGGAAGTACTGCGTTCGTGAAAAGTTTCAAATCCGAGTTTTCAAAAGAAAAACACGTTTTAAGATCCCAAAAGTCCAAATAACGGTTATTTAATAATCATGTCTCGTAAAATGGTCTCTCTGTGTGCGCGTGTGTGTTTGTGTATGTGTGTGTTTGGGTGCATGTGTGTAATGGAGAGTGACAAAAACGCATAAAGTGAATTTTGCAGATAATAATTTCTATTGTTAAATTATTTATTAGAAAGTAAATGATTCCATGAAAATTTACATGGAATTATTATGGAAATTTAATAACATTTATTTCAAACATAGAGGTAAGAGAAAGTTGTGTGATGCGCGACCAAGATGTATTCAAACAATATAGATGATCAATATTTGTACTTATTGTCTCCTTTTATTACACTCTAAATTGACATTTTGGCTCTGGTAATCGAAATGACAAAGTTTTAGTGAGCATGTACCTGCATAGAGATTTAGTATTCTGTGGTTAATTACATTTTTAACACTCTGCAATGAAAGGACTATTCATTGCTAGTTCATTGCAAGAATAAAAAAATACAAAATTTTATGTTTGATATAATCTACTTAAACCTTGAATTGAAGATGAATGTATAATATTCGAAACTAGTTTTCAATAAAAAAAAATTATAAAAGTGGAAAATAATTTATCAATCCCTAATTACAATGGACTATGTTTACGATAATTGTTCCCATCACATTTTCTCTATTCTTTAAGGTTTGAGTTTAGTAATAGTTTTCAAATAAGTGGAACTGCTAGTCTTAGAATATATTACAATTTCTTATTAAATTCTTACCGACTCCAGATTTTAATGTGTCAACACCGCCATCCAGTATTGATGATCCAGCCTTTCCGAGATTAGTTAATCCACTATTGCCAGTTTTGGTGACACCCAGCACTGTTTTTTTGGCAATATCCACTCCAGTCTGACCTAGTCCTCGAAGGAAGGAAAAAATACCTAGCGGCTGGTTTGGTTCGTCAGGGTTTTGTTGGGTTGTTGTCTGAACCAAACTTATGGCGACAATCGTGCATGCTAGGATTACGTTTCGGTTCATTCTGCGAGTCTGTAGCTTGAAGATCGCAGGTGAGTCTTGTTATAAGCTGGCAACAAAACATATTCTATTTCATATTCATAATTAATATAGATATCCTCTAAATGAACAACACATAAAAAAAACACAATATTTAATGATTCCAAAACTTATTTTGTCTATAGTTATTTGGAGTGAAGTTTTGAGTATTGCGGTAGCAAAGTTGATAAAGGCAAGTTTTCCTTGTAAAGTTTTAAGATCGTAAAATGGAAAGTGTATCTCTGCATTTTAGAACGTGGTGTAATATTTCGGTTGAATGTTTTCCGGGAACCAAATTCGGCCGAACTCTTAGATTCCTCGTTTGCAAGTTTGAAGAAGGGTGCGAAACAATTATTAAACTTTTTAAAAATTTGCAGTGAACCTATTTTACAAGAGCTTTTACTACTGGAATATAAACGTATAAGTTTCATGTGTTTCCTGTAAAGTTGACTAAATGGCGCTTACGC